>JAHLJT010004567.1:59909801-60405688 GCA_031308135.1 Acheta domesticus
AAGCTCCTTTTTACAGAAAATTTTTGAGTTTTCGAAAAACTTCATTTGAAACCATTTGAAGCACTTACATTCCCAAATTTAATAGTGTTTACAAATTGCTGCAAATGTGCATTTTATCCGTATGAGAGAACTTTTAAAAAAATTACATTTTTGTAATTTTTGAAAAAACAAAAAGATACCCCCAAATTAACTTTACACCATATTAAAGAGTGCAATTAGCACTATCCGTTCGAAAAGTTTGAAAAAACATTTGAAGCCATTTTTTAGAAAATGGTGTGTGAGCGTTTCGGAATGCGCAATTTTGAGCTATTTTTCACTGAAAACTATTCAATTTTCGAGAAACTTTATTTGACATTTATTAGACTGGGCCTGATAACGAAACACGTGGTGCTACAGAATGGCACAGACTTTCCCGTTTTAGTTTTCTATTTCCTTGGGTCTAGGCTAGCTATTCATACATGCCACATACTCTTGCCACCTGCCATCCATCGCCGCCCACACTACATGTTTTTGAAATTTAAAAAATGTTTCGCTTTCCTATTGGTAGAGCGAAATATTAATTTAGAATATTTAAGAACACTAAAACCTTGGCGTAAAAAGTAATTTTATTTGAAAATTTAGGTGCCGTTTTAAAGAAAATGGCGTTCAATTGCTACTAAAAATGCGAAATTCGAAGCGCTTTTTCGCGAAAAGTTTTCGAAAAACCTCATTTGAAGTAATTTGAAGCACTTTAACTCCCACGTACAATAGTGTTTACAAATTGCTGTTAATGTGAACATTAAAAAAGGGAGAGATCTTTCAAAAAAATTACATTTGTGTAATTTTCGGGAAAACAAAAAAATACCTCAAATTGAAATTTATGTTGTATTAAAGAGTGCAATTTTCACTATCCTTTCGAAAAGTTTGAAGAAAACAAATTGGAGCCATTTATGAGAAAATGGCTTTTGAGCGTTTCTGAAAATGCAGAATTTTGAGCTAGTTTTCATAGAAAACGGTTGAGTTTTCCAGGAACTTTATATGACATTTTTTAAAGCACATCTACATTGTTAGTGAGCCACTAATGTAAATATTAACGACATGAGAGACAAGATAAAAAATTAAATATTGTAATTTATGACAAAACAAAAGATTAGAGCAATTTGTCGTTTATGTCAACTCATAGAGTACATTAGTCACTACCCTTACAGAAAGTTTAAAGAAAGAAGTTTGTTTGATTTTTGAGAAAATCTTGTTTTTGTAATATTTTAAAATTGCACATATTGCACATAATATTACGCAAAAATTACTAAAAAATTTCAAAACAATGTACATGACCTTAATCAAATAACTCACTATAGAGAACAAATTTTATTTGAAGGAAAAATCTCTATCTTTAATTTTGTAGTTGTAGGGAGAGCCCGAAAACAATTCAAACTGTTAACTGTGAAAATGGAACCTATGCCACCTTAATAAATGTATTTTACTCTATTCTTACATGAAAATTAAAGAAAAAATTAGAGTCGTTTTTGAGAAAATTTTGGAAATGTCCGAGGGTCTTTATGTAAAGTACCCTAAAAATTAATGAATGTTTTTCGAAATTGGAGAACTTCGACTCAGGCCAGGGGTTTCTTCAATTTGGAAAAAATCGCACGCGAATAGTTTAGGCGCTAGTGTTGTTCACATACTCTTGAAAGACGGCAGACAGACGGACGGACGTTTCACTTTCAATTGTTGTTTCGGTATCATAGACCCACAAAACAGAGATTCTCGCTACACCACGTGTTAAGGGATTTTTTCTTAATTTAGCAACTGAATGTATCCCCATTTGCGTTGTCACGGCCCGACATCTATTTTTTTTCTGCCGAAAATCCGACATTCTGGCGAAAAATTTTCGACAGAAACAAATTCATTCCCGGGCCCTGATAACGAAAAAGTGGATACAACCATTTGCTAAATTAAGTAGAAAAATTCCCCTAACACGTGGTGTAACCAGAATCCCTGTTTTGTGGATTCTTGATACCGAAAAACCAACTGAAAGCAAAACGTCCGTCTGTCTGTCTGTGAGCACCACTACCACCTAAACCACTCGTAGGATTTTTTCCAAATTGAAGAAGCTCCTGTCTCTAGTCGCAGCTTTGATATTTGGAAAAACTTTCTTCAAAATTTGGGGGTACTTTACATGATGCCCCCCGGACATTTTCGAAATTTGATCAAAAATAGCTTCAAATTTTTTCTTTAATTTTCGTGTAAGAATAGAGTAAAATACACTTATTAAGGTGTGGTAGGTCCAATTTTAACTGTTAACTCTGTATTTTCGAAAATTGCAAAAGTTTGAATAATCTTCAGCGTCTTCCTCCAACTACTATTTTCAGACACTCCGTACCTTATGGAGCTTATTTTTAAATGCTCTTACCACTTCTATAAATATGTATTTAATAGTGGTTAGAGTGTACGAGGGTTCAAGTCAAGGCAACGTTTTTTGCGATATTACGAGCACTGGTGTAAAATGTGAAATATGCACATGAAAGGATAAGGTATGAACTAAGTGCATGGATATTTAATGACACATGAAAATTGTGTTTCTCGTTGCTTTAATTATTTCAAATGGTAGTTCTTATTTCATCTCCCAAATAATTTTAGCATTTAGAAGTTCACAACCCATTCCATTCCCATTCCAAACCCATTTCTAAAGCCCCGATAAGGCAGGTGTTGATTACCGCACGTCGATAACGGCCCGCAGTCTTGTGCCTTCTCTCGGGCGAGACCTCGCAGAAAAAAAATAGTTGTCCAACCCTCGTGTATACCCTAATTAACCAGAAAACATCTGCGTTTCCCCAACTTTCCCTCCGGTGACAGGCTCGCAAGGTCGCTCCGCCGCCGCCGCCGCCGTCCGCTCGTGCAGGGGCTCCGCGCCGCAGAGACCACCATGGCGGCGGACGCGATTGGGCGAGCGGGCGGCGGAGGAGGCTGCGGCGGCGGGGAGTGTTATTGTCGCTCGTCAGCAGCTCGGAACACGCGCCGGCGGCGCGGAAAACGCGCTGACAGATAGGGGACTCCGTCACCCCGCCCCCGCCCCACCCCGCCCCTGCCCCACCCCGCCCCGCCCCACCCCGCCCCGCCCTGTTCCGCCCTGCCCTGCCTCACACGCCCCGCCCTGTTCCGCCCTGCCCTGCCCCTCCCCGCTCCACCCCGCCCCGCCCAGGCGGCTCCGCCACGTGCGGTCCCTCCCGCCCGCTTTTTGCCGCTGTGCCACCGCCCCTTTGCACGTCGCGTCGGCCCCATCAGAACCCGCGCGGTCCGCCTTCGCATTTGCTTTTCCTCGGGTTCCAAATTGGCACGCCCTGACGAATCCCTCGAAATAATTTCGTCTTTAAACACAAGATTCTTTTAATACAATGAGTTGTTTGTTCCGGAATCTCCTTATTCTAGTCGATTCCCTCGAACGCAAATTGAGTGTGTCTAACTTTCTGCTCTTTACAAAACTCGACCCTAAATCTTACACTGTGGACAAGATTACTTTACAAATTGGGTGCTAAAATGAAGCATGGTCTAACTTGTGAATACAGTAAAATGTATGTGCCTCTTTCTCCAACACTGTGTTTCTTATACCGTTTTATACTATTCCCTGTAAACATGTTGCCTGTTATTTAAAAACAATAGTAACTCCGTCTTCAAAATCGACAACTCGGGGTTTGTATCGTATTTGACTAACTTCTACGTTACTCCTTTTCCTTTTATATGCTTACTTAAACACTGCATTATCATAGTCTATTGGCAACACACTGCAATCCATGACTCATCTTTTCTTCTGCCATTATTTTATACTTCTGACCAAAAAAAAACATAACCTCATTAAAACATTTTATTCCGTACATATCTCGTTGCTCCACCACACTTCACCTCTTTCACCTTTCCACTGAGGGTTCCGTGCCGTGCTAGTACTCTCCACCGCCACCGACGCTGTGCTCCTCTCACCTAAGCACAGTCATCCCCTCCTCCGCGTCCGCGCCGCCTGCCCGTCGGAGGCTTTTTGCACGCGCCGGGCGGAGCGAGGGGCAGCCGAGCAAAAAGGGCGCGCGGAAAATCCCTTTCTTTCTCTTCAAGGGCCGCGAAACGCGAGGAGGCCGCCGCATGAGGAGAGGGCGGGGTGAGGAGGTGGGAGAGGGGGAGAAGGCTAAACTGTGGTTCTTCATTGTGTCGTTGGCGTGCTCGGCGCCGCCCTCTCTCTCGCCAGCCTCTTCCTCGGGGCGAGGTCAATCACGGGCGAGCGCGCCCGCCCTCAATAGCCCCACCCCAACCCACCCCGTCTCGCCCCCGCCGCGCCCCGCGGCACAAAAACACTGATGCGCCGCAATCAAATTTGAGTGGATGAAAGTTTTCTCTGGTCGTCGCGGCTGTATCTTCGACCGCGCCGCTTCGCCGTGCGAGGCACGTCCCGGCCCGTACCCCTTTTTCGTCTCCCCTCCCTCGCCCCGCCCCCACCCCGCCCTCGCGTCATCGGCTGCCTCGCGGCCGCCACTGCGCATCCGCTGCGCCTGTGTCTTTCGCCCTCGGTCCAGATTCCTATCGCGCTTTTATCATCGCCTGGGGACGCGTCTGCTGGGCTCCGTTGGGGCTCGGCCGAGGAACCAGGAGAGCGCCACCCGTCAGCTAGGATGACGACAGGGTTTTGAACAGATGCGCTGTTCTCATGCTCGGCGAATTCGAAAAGGAACGCGGAAATACCCAAATCGTAATAGATTTGGGAAAATTGAAGATTTGCCTTGTACGAGATTAACAGAATATATCTCATGCTGGGTTTTATTGTTTGCTGGAAGTGATCAATACGTCAATGAAACGTATTGAACATCTATAAAAAACAGTCGTAAGAAATTAATTTCCTGTTCGGTAAAGCGAACTAAATTGGACTGCAAGTTGATAGTACGTGCAAAGTACATTGTTGATTGGCACATTTTTTTTTAATTTAAAAGAGAAACATTTGAAAAAATATGTTAGACAAAAAGTCGTTAATGATCTTCGTAGTAGACCGTATTACGGAAGTAGTGAAACTAATTTAAACAAATATTTGAAGCTCTGCAACTAAATGTTCGAATGAATGCCTCTACACGAACAGTATTTCTCGCCTGTTATCGTAGGCTGGTGTCGTGAGTGACGTGCAAACACTTGCCAGTTAACTGACAGTGAACATATGATATCATAAATTCACAAAAATGTACTAACAATGATTTTTTCTACTCCCATTGTATAATGCTGTCATTTGATGGTTGCAACCAGGTGCATAATGATAGTAATTTCGATAGTTTTCATTATGATACAGGTTCTTGACCAATCACAGATAAGTTAACCAACCAAGTATTGACACTTAATTAATCATTGAAAATTGTTTCAGCAAATGTTTCGGTCTAATGTGTAAATTAAAGTTACATTTGATATTATATTATGCTCAACAGCTCTAATTTCTTTTATTAGTAGTATTTTTTCGTTGAATGTTATTTAAAATAAATTGGATCGTAATTTCACTTTCATCCTATTTGACTAGCGCAGTACTCCCTCGCAGGCGGACAGGTAACCACAGGTACCTGCGGTAGCATGCGAGGGTAGATTAAGCTTTAAAGTAGTTGTCCCCTAGGTGGCCTTGGCTGAATCAACTGCCACGAAACTATTCAATGTGAAAGTTTAACTTATAAAAGTCGTAGAAAAAGTACCGTATTAAACTCGATGTAATGGGTATTAATACACTCGTATCAAGTTTACGATACTCGCTTGTTCCTGGCTCGTAATGAAACATCACTCTCGGTATCGTTAAATATACCCATCATTACATCATCGTTTCATAATGTACTATTGTAATCTGTCTTCTTCAAAAAATAATTTATTGAGAAATGTATTCCATAACAAAGATATTGCATTCACTGGCATCCCAGATTCTTAAGATGTAGTAAGCTCTGTAATGTAATTGAGATGTATATAAAGAATAAATTAAAGATAAAGGATGTTAAACTTTCATAACTAGTTTTAAAAGCAAAACACAATGTCCAATATAATGTTGTTAGGCGTATGTATTAAAATTATGTTTGGTGGATGTTGTCATAATGTATTGTCACCGCCTGCCTTTTTGTCTCCCTCCCAATGTCGGGTGATGGCACGATAGGTGAGGCAGTTACCAACCACCTTGCGCCTGGTCCAACAATTGGGGTAAAATTACCTCGCGTATGGGAGGAGACGGGTGACTCGAGTAATTTTCCCTTGTTACTCGTTGTTGTAACTCCAATAAAGTTAAGCCACAACGCACTCATATAAGAAAATCCTAGCAGACATTCTTTCCAAGGGAAAGGGTTCAAGATTTAGTACACTGGGATAGATTAAGAACACTTTTGTCGTACGTTTTACGAAAATAACAACAAACCATATATTCTGTACTGAAAATTAGTACATCAACATGACATGAATTGATTATAAATGTCCTGTTTGAATCTGGTATCCAAAAAGAAAAAAAACCCAAAAAAATTATTACAAATTGTAATCAAAATCTAATTTGCAAATAAACCCTTGAAATCTTTCAATTAGATTTAATGAATGGGTTCAAGAATCTGAATTCTAATAATATATAACTAATACATGAATATCCCTACACACATTTCCTGAAATACACATAGAATCACACTCACTCAAAAATGTTGTACCTGAAATTACCATTTATGTATAATACAAATCAACAATATCAATACCATGTTTTATCAAAAAAAAAGAATGTCAGTCTTCTACTTGTTCTAACAAATACACTTGATTCAATTAGAATGCATAAATGTAATCGTTATTACAATGTCTAATCTTACCAACATCAAGCTAAGTTAAATTAATCTACTTTTATGAGATCTCAGATTTCAAAAAACAAAATGTTAAGTTAAATGCTACTCAGTTAAACTTTGCATTCAACATAATATGTCAATTGATAAAATAATTGTCTATCTTTGCTCCTGAATTCATTTTCCAATAACACTGTTTAAATATCTGCGTCCAGTAACGAAACTGTAATTCGATTTGGCACACGGATATGTATTCAAAACTCATGAATAAAGTTAAGCAATATTACAGTTAACTATCTTGTGAAATATGATACTAAAACTGTTCTACACCTGGCCCTCGTTTCTGCCGTTAACTTGAAAAGGTTTTGCCGAACTCACGATGTTTCCCGCGACGTGCGAAGCCTTGAAGTTGTTCAGGGTCGTCCGGAAAGGAGCTCAGACACGAGAAATCCCGTTGACTGCACCGTTCTGCTGGGGCTCGCGTCGTGGCGTCGGCGTTGCAGTAATGTCCAAAGATCGAATTTTATTCGGGCTGGTTCAAGTATTCTTTTCTTTTCTAAAAGCTTGCGTACTGTCGAAATCTTGAACTGGCGATGTCCGTTGATCCAAAAGTTCGTTCAGAGTGGTTCAGAATACCTTCTCGTTCGCTGACTTTCATTAAAATGGCCGAGTTGGACTCTTCTTGTTCTAAAATCTCCAATATTCATTTGCTTTAATCCTATTGGTTGTTCGTGTCGTTCCGGTGGACGATTTCATTATCACGTTTCTAATACTGGTGATAAGCGCTCCTGTTAGCTCATTTTAAAACTATGTACGTCGCCTGGCGTTCTCTCTCGGTTAGTGTTGTAACTACTAAGTCTCAAAATAACAGAACGCGTTTACGAAGAAAAAAAAACTGATATTTTCTAGCCGTAAACGGCTTTAGCGGTTACAGTATATTGTTTTAAAGAACTTTATAAATCTTGTATTGCTATTAAATTAGGAATTCCGTGGGTAAATGGTATGTGAACGTACGAGTACATGAATTAAACATATAAGATTAAATTTAATGTAGTAATTTAATATTTTCTGCATTACTTAATATCGCATTATTCCTTCAATTATATCTAATTCTAATATCTAATTCTCTTAACCAGTTTTCTTCTTACAAAAAAGGATTTAAGTTTGTTAATGATGATAAATCCGATAATAATATTCATAAACATGATACAAATGATGATAAACATAATAAATATTACATGAAATATTGAAAAATAAATTCGGAAGATAAAGAAATTTGAATTTAGAATTCAAATAACGAAATTTAGTACCCATCTCACCACTAATTCTGACAGAATTAAATTTATAGACAAAAATTATTGCGTGAAATTTTGTGCAAAATTGCGCGAAAATTTAAACTTTAACGTTAACTGCAGTATCATTTTTTCTTATCGGCGCCCAAAAGAATTTTGCTGCACGTCACGCGCGTCCTCGTGGCTGTCATGGCGCGAAGGCCATTGTGGTAGGAGCTGCTTCGTTTGCTAGTTTATATGAAATAGGTAAATAAATGTCTTCATTGATGAAGACGCTCAGGCCATTTGGCCTGCTCTTCCGCCTGACTACTTTGAAAAGCTTAATACGTACATACATACATGACAAAAAAGGAGGTCATTCAAAGAAAATAGGTATTCAGACATGGGAAAGGTCTTCTAACAAGGGTGACACTTTTCCCGTCAAATCGTTCTTTTGCCGGAGTTTTAAACTACTGGCCGCTTGCGTTAGTTAATAGCTGAATGTGAGTGCGCCTCGCTGACGGCCGGCCGCGCCGCGCGCCTGTGTCCGCAGCCGTGCCCGGAGTCGGGCGACTTCCGCCTGCAGCAGTGCTCGGCGTTCAACGACCTGCCGTACGAGGGCCAGCTGCTGTCGTGGACGCCGCACCACGAGGAGAGCGAGCCGTGCGCGCTGACGTGCCGCGGGCGGCCGCGCGGGGAGCTGCCCCGCGTGCGCACGCTGCCACTGGGCGCCGCGCCGCCCGCGCCGCAGATGGCCGCCGACGCGCCCGCGCCCGCCCCCGCGCCCGCGCCCGCGCCGCAGCCCCTCGGCGTGGTGGACGCGCCCGGCGCCGCCGCCCCCGCGGCGGGCGACCTCGGCCTGCTGCCCGCGCCCCTCGACGACGCGGACGACGACAGCATCGTGGTGCGCCTGGCGCCCAAGGTGCAGGACGGCACGCGCTGCCGCCCCGGCAGCCTCGACATGTGCATCAACGGCAAGTGCCAGGTCAGTGGCAGGAACGGCCCGCGCGCGGGTAAAATGCACCATTGTCACACTCAGAATTGTGAATTATGAACAAAGATAAAATTCGTCTGTCATATTTATTACACCTTGTTTTAGTATTAGACTTGTTCAGAGTGAACTAATTGAAAAGTGGAGATATGTCTCCCTAGGAGGTACATAGCACTTTAGAGCGCAATGTGACATACACAAACTTTTCAAATAAATTATTTTACTTTTTACGTAATATGTACCGAGATTTGAATGTATTGTTTACTTAGTGGTTGCAATACTTTTAAAAATGAAATCCATTCTTCCGGTAATTAACTTTTTAATCTTCCAAGTCAATGATTTCAACGACGTCTTAGGTGATTACAAAATAAAAACGATCTCTAATATGATGAATTAATCTAATAATATTGAGATTAATAATTTAGTATTAATGTATACATAGGTAAGAATGAAAAAGTAATTAAAAATTGTCGAAGGTATTTTTATTTCAGTATTTTTCATTGCCCTAATTATTCATATTCACGGAAACAGAACTTACTTCCCCGTAGAATATGTACAGTATTGAAAATATGAAAGTAGATTTCATTATTTGATTGAAAGCAGGACTGTGCGTTATTCCGGCGAAACCCGTTTCGCTCGGGTAACCTGACTACTATTAATTTAAGTGAAGTGCCTCGAGAACTGTTACTCAATATTTAAAGGGTGCAATGAGAAGAGGTTTCAGGGCAGCCAAGGGAAGAACAGAATGCAATAAGTTTCCAGAGACTTGTAGAAAGCAGCGAAGGGGGATTCGGGGCAGAAGTGGATTCGAGTAAGAGTTGCGCGGGGCGAGCATCTGGGCGTGGGAGGTAGCAGCGCTTAGACCGCGAGCAGGTGGGCGTGGCCGGGAGGGCGGGGCGTGGAGAAAGCTCTCTGGGCGAGCGAGGCGTCAGGCGCGGCGGCGCGGCGCGGCGCGGCGCGGCGCGGCGCGGCGCGGCGCGGCGCGGCGCGGCGCGGCACCGAGGTAAAAGGCGAGGCGAGGCAGCGCCACGCGAGGAGAAGGAATGGGGTGGGAGGCGGGAGAGTTGTTCGAGGATCTGTGAGCACTGGCGGAAGGCACCGAGGGGAAACGCAAAGACGAGAAGTCACCCGCGGCGTGATTTCGAGAGGATATCTTCTGAACCTCTTCGATGCCTCTTGAAGAGAGCATTGTAGCATTTGTCTTAAAAATGCTGCATTTTGTTCTTCCTTTTGAGGATTGAAAGAAACGGTAGCAGTTATTTAACTTCGCAAAGAAAAAAATTAAAGAAGAAGAAAATAAAATATAAGTAAATGTTTATCACATGATAAATGATGAAAAGGTGCAAACGTTTATTAAATATGCTATTATTCTTGTAAAATTATTGGTAAGAGTAACGTTCATCAATTTTTAAGTTAAATTATTAGATTGAAACTAAAAGATTTATTTGTCGACAGAAGTTACCAAAGTTGTAGATTTTTCCTTAAGTTATGTTTCTATGAAGATAATGATTTCAGTTCCCTAAAAGACGTGGCAAAAAAATCATAAGAGTTTAGGTTGGAGATTAAGTGTCCAAAATCGTGCATAACGAACACCCCACTTTTACAGTATTCGAACTATGAAAGTCTGTTACATTTTAATTTCCACAGGAGAACACGAGAGGTGGCTCAGAACAAAAATCAGGTAAGAGCCAATGTCACGAAATGTGGAGAAAGCACCTTGAAGTTGAAGTAAATAAAAAATTACTGAATATTCCTCGGATAAAAAGTGAATTGGATTTATTTAAATATGCATACAGAGTAGTAATAAATGTGCACTAAGCATGAAATGTCAAAATACTTGCAAAATATTTTATTTAAAATACAATTACATTTTCTCATTCTTCAAAAAGTGCAGATTTTACCAAGCAAGTACATACATGTTACATTACTGAGAAAACAATGATGTGAAGTCAAAATTATTTATTTTATTGTGTTAGGACTAGCTATATTTAAAACAAAATATTTCCTGAGAAACAATCTGCAATAAAAATAAATAAGTTGATTAAATTCAAGCCCATCACTCATCGCTAACACTTCAGCGAATGTTCTTTTCATTAATTGTTTCTGCATTCGACGGGTTAATCCAGCCGGTTCTCTTTTCGTGTTTTGGGCATGCATTTGTCCATGAGAAATATTTTCAAAAAATGTCAACGGGTAAAATAAGCTCTTTCAGCAGCTGCAGATTTTTATACTTTGCTGTTTGGATTTTCACTCCTTCTGTGTACAACCTTTGAAGGTTTTCATTAGATGGTTTACCTGCTCCATTTTTTGGAAAGTTACCTTTGTGATATGTATTTCCTCATTCGGTATTTCCTTGAATAGCATTGTAGAGTGTTTTGATTTTTGCGTATGTATTTACCGTATCTTCCAAGAAATGAAGTTCGCTTCATCATCTTTTGTAACAGTGGACTTCATTAACTTTTCATCATTGAATTTAAGGATAAAAATTCATCTGTAGGCATTTAGGATATAGCGAGTTTAAAAAAAGTTTCTTTAATAAATTCCAGGCCATTCCGCCAACCCAATAACTAACAGGCCATTTCACAAGACTACATTCGTCACCTCTTTGGAAGAATTGCAGCCTGCACTGCTGCAAAAAAGGCTCTGGCATTTCGCACGCCGTGTCGGCCGAACTCAGATGCGTATGGCTCTGTCGATGTGATCGTTTGTTGTATACGTCCACGAGAATGTTTCAGAAAACAATCCCTCTCCTGACTCCACAAATTCATAGAGTTCTTATTTGATTTCCCAGTAGTGTATTTTGTCACCTATCTGCGTTTTGTTCTGAGCCTCTCATTTGCAGCACAAAATACGTAGTACCAATTGAACTGGAAACATATCTTGTAGAAATTATGCCTTGTAAAAATTAATTCAAGGAACGTTAAATGTTAATCAATATGAAAAAGTTATGTCAGATTTTTATAATGAAAATTAATTAAATTCCGTTGGTTGATGCAAAAGGTTACTGTCAAAATAAATTCATACTACACAAATGGAAAAAGAACCAACTCAAAAGTTGGAAAAGGTGGAGAGGTAATTGAGGTTCTAGATAATGCACAAAATAATGTTGCATTACTTTGTGCAATTGCTTACATCAATGTAGAGCAAAGAATAGCAGGTAGTGTAAGTTTACTCTCTCAATAATTTGTAATTGTCAAAAGGGAAAAAGAAGCAAAGCAAAGTATTGAAGTGGTAGACACAAACGTGTAGGCATACAACACAGCATAGCACTTTAGGCCTTGGATATTAACATACCTGTAAAAGCAGAACTGCAGGTCGTAAGCAATGCAGAAAATATGTGTCTGTTACCGCCGGCAAAGGACAGCTGGGGCTATGAATGGGGATGCAGCCGAGGGCAGGGGCTGTCGGTAGACGTGCAGGCAAGGGTAGGGTCTGTAGATGGTGGTGCAGGCGAGGGAAGGGTCTGTGGGTGGCAATGCAGGTGAGGTCAGTTGCTGTATAGGGGTGCAGGAGGGGGTAGGGGCTGTGTGGGAGTGTAGGCGAGGGTGGGGGTGAGTGAGGCAGGGACTGTGTGGGGTGCAGGCGGGGCAGGGGCTGCGGCGGGTGCAGGCGAGGGCGGGGGCTGTAGGCGCCTGTTGCAGCGCGTGGGCTGTGACCTGCGCATCGGCTCCCTCAAGAAGGTGGACGCGTGCGGCGTGTGCGGCGGCGACGGCTCCTCGTGCGCGCGCCCGCTCTACCGCTGGGGCGAGACGCCGCTCTCGCTCTGCTCGGCCTCCTGCGGCGGCGGTGAGTGCTCTTCTTTGTCCCTTTCAACTCTCACCAATTGGTTTTGGTGATAGTACATGAAGACCTTGGGGCAATAATATGTTGTGCCACATTTCTAATGAAATTGAGATATTAGAATATTTCGACGCTCCATAGATGAATCTAGATTTCGGGTTTTTATTTTAAGGATTCGCTGCAAGATGGCAGTGTAATTCATTAATGAATATTCTTTATCCCAATATGTAGAATGCTATGTCTAAACTTTTACTTTCCGTTTTCTCAAAACTTAGTATAGTAATACATCAAATTATTGCCCCGTGGTCTTCATATGTATTCAAGGAAATGCATGTGTATTCAGGGGTTTATTTTGTGAATGAAAAGAACAGGAATGATGATGAAAAATTAAATAATTGATGTATTTCTTATATTTTTCTGTAGAACAATTTTTTACGTATATTTTGGTACATCAAGTTAGAAATAATGCTTAGCCTTTCGGGGCCAGAATCAATATAAGCTTGGCTGTCCGGGAGGCGACTTATCTTAAATATAGTTAACAATGTTGGTACCTATGCTTTGGATACGGTATCTCCTGGACAGTCAAATGTTTCTTCTAAATAAGAATCAGTTCATTGCGGAAGTTCTAAAAATGTTCTTGTGCAATTATTAATGCTTTCGTAACCGCTACCACCATTGCGATTTTTCGCTCACTCACATATATTTCTTCAGAGAAAAGATTATTTTCACGAATGAATTAAGGCGAGGCATTCATAAATTATATTTAGAAGTCCTAGGCAAGTTTATGTTTCAAATTATTGGTGTGAAAGTAACAGAACAATAATATACTTTTGGGTGGAAACACTTACGTTTTTTCCATTCAAATACGTTTCACACTGTAAATCAGTTGAAAATAAGTGAAAGTAACTTGATTTTTCGGTTTTTCCGTAGAGGCAGAGAAACTTTCCGAGGGTTTATCTCTTTCTTAAATTGGTACATCTAAGCATCTAGACGTTATGCTTGGGAGAACAAGACAGACTAGCTAAAGCACGATGCTCCTGATCAAAATGAGAAATTGGTCACATTTCTGCAGTCGCCCGCTCATTAAACCGCAAAATGTTGTGACCAACAAGAACTAAATTATACAGAAGGGCAAAAAAACTAGATAAACTTTTAGAGATTCAAGTTGGATATTGGGCGAAAACTTATTTTATGTCGCAATTTTCTTTCGTTATCATTACAATGTAAAGTATTTGATAATTTTAATTGTTTTTCAACTGTATGTCATACAACCTTTTGCCTGAATATTACAAATTAGGAATACAACATTTTGTTGCTATAAAATTAAGAAGTAAAATATTATTTTCGGAATACGACACTTTGTAAGAAACTGCATTTCTAGACAATGAATATATTGATCTCAAAACCTCAATTTCTTAAATGATATGGATTACACATTTTGCAGTTTCATGAGCGTACCGTCAAGTGGCGTTTGCAAGCGTGGTTTGCCTGGAATGTAAATACGTCCACCTGGATTGTTTCCGCTAGCTGTTCCATTAAAGAAACCACGCAATAGAGAATATTTACAACAGAAGAAAGTCAGGCTCTCTCGTATATGCCAGCCTTCGTGCCCACTGTTCTTCATTGTTTCTTAATCTAATATTTTTCTGTGTCCCTTCTTTCCACCGATCCACCTTCACTTATTCTTCGCATCTTCAACTTCTTTTTGATCTTCTTTTAGTACTAGAATATTCCTGGCGGGATGTTAGCAACGAAACATATCATATTTTATTTAGGTTTTTGGTCACCACCTTGTAATTACTTTCTATTATGTCATCGTTTTTCTTATTTTTTATCCTCTAATAAAGTGAGTAGTTAGGGAAATCTTACGTTCCTAATATTTAGTAAATTATTTTAAAACAATTATTTGCTAAATAATTTGACATTGCTATACTCAAAGTTTGGGTATTGATTTTTTAAGAATGCGCTCAGTTATACTGCGACAATAGCGAGAAGTCATATATCTTCTTCAGTTTGTGTAAATTTATCTTCTTTTGGCAATGAGATTTCTTAAATGGGAACCAAAGCTCTTAAGTGTATGTACTTTGGATCTAAGACATAACACGTGCTCGGCAGCTCGTAAAACTTTCCTCATTTCTAGATGAAAAACACAATCACATTATTGGCATGCTCTTCACACATGTCCATTTTCATCCTGAACTCTAAGACGTTGTGCATCCTTTCAACCCCAGCGGACACTGGCGCCCAAAAGCCTTTGCCCTTTTGGCGGCGCCAGATCGGCCTGGGGAAGCGCACGAGGGAGCAATCTGCCCAGCGCAGCCGGAGCGGCCCTTGGCCCTTTCGCTCTAATCGCCCGGCAGGGGCCGCGCCCGCGCCCGCTCCGCCACGCCCCCCTCCCCGCCCCCGCCGCGCCCCGCGCTTTGTGGGGCGGCAGAGCGGCCACCCGGCCAATTGCCTCCGCCGTTGCGCGCAGAGCGGCCGCAGCACCCCCGCCGCCCTCAACACCACCACCACCCATCTCCCATCTCACCATTCCCTCCGACCCCTCACCAGTCTGGCCGCCTCTTCCGTTCTCGCTGCCCCCGCCGTCCCCGCCACCCCTGATGCCCACGCCGACATCGCTCCCTTCGCAGGTCTCCCAGCACCGTGATCCACACGGCGCCCTGCATCGTCGCGGCCCCCGCTTCCCACGTCGTTCTCTCCAACTCTACTCCACTAAATCCTCAGTTCCCACCAACCAAGCCGACCTCGCCGTCTCCTCTACGCCTCCCGCGCTGACCATGCCTCGCCTACCGCCCTCACCGCCATCACTGTCGATTCCGACACCCAGTCACTCTCAGGCAATCTCCTCGTATATCTTTCCGACGCACTATTTTATTTACCACAGCGTTCACCCTGTCCCCTTCATCAAGCCGCTCTCTATTTCACTCTCCGATATCGTGTATTACTATTGCCAGACTAATCCCTATATAGTTTTTGAGTGAACTCCTAGTATGCGTGCGTATGGAAATACGGTTCCTATTCTCATGGTTAGACCACTTCCGTGCACCAATCAAAATATACGAGGTGTCATTCGACGCGTCTCGGTTGCCTCATGGGGGACTGATAATTTTTTTTCGAATACAAACAGAAAATTATAAGAAATTTCTAAAAATGTGGTTCTGCGTGTTTTAGCGCTGCGATCTTTGCGGATAAATGGAGAATTAAACCAGTACCACCTAAATACTAGATCGATATAGATGGCATTGATTGAACCCCAGTGTTATAAGTCTACCCAGTATAGTCCAGGACTTATATTAGACCTGGCATGCATCTCAATATGCCAGTTAAAGGCATATTGCGATGCATTATTGAAAAGGAATTTTGCCTGACATAAATATCGCGGTATACCAATTAAAAGGATTTCGTGTCGGAACAGCCAACTTATAAAACTATCATTCTCATCAACTCTCTTGCTTTTCTTTTTTTGTTTACATTCACTCGTCGCGCAATTTCAAACTTTACATTACAATAATGTATGTCTGTTTTTTTTGTTGGAATTAAACAAGATTTTCATCTATAAACGAATATTAACTCGGTGGACAAATAAAGTAATAGATAAGTTATCATTATCAGCAAGTGCGAGCGTGAGATGTTGAAGTGCGTCAAGAGTAAATGAAAAACACAAAATTAAAAGTTAATGGTAGTCTGACTTCTGTGTTAATAATGCTTTTGAGCTGGTAGTATTATCAATTTATTCATGGTGTCATCTGTTAATGATTTATATTGAAAAAAATAAACACCACAATTATTTAATATTATTATTTTATATACATGATAATTTTTATGTTACCTAATTAATTATTGTTTTTATCAGTCCAGTGGTATTAATGCAGATGCAAAAATCTTATTTAGCTTGTTTAATCATTCTTTACCTTTCAAAAGTAAGTAATTGTTTAAAAAATAAGAAATGCATAATTAATATAAGTAGTCTTCAGTAACTTGCCTGTTCTTACCAGTGACCAGGCTTTCTCTTTACACCTATTTCTTCTCCATTAAAACGATGTGCGACATGTCAGAAAGATGCTTATGGTAATAAATATAACTTTAATTGAATGGTTTCACTACATGCATAAGAAACAATCTTCATAAGTATCAAGCAACTATTGTAGTACTTCTAGTTGTTGCTGGAGAGCAAATCTTGAATTAATGATTATACAAATAAACCTTGTCAGACTGCACAAACCACGATGTATACAGAAAACGTAAATGTAAGATGGAGGAATCTAATCCTTCTAAGCGTGTGGTCCCAAAAATGACCCCCAGCAAAAAGGGCTGAAATATTCAGGTGGCATTGTAAGTATCGAAGCGCCGAACCGAAAATTTAATTGAATGCCCAAGAATGTCTCATCTTGTAGATAATGGTATGAAAAAAGTTTCTTTGAGGTCTTTGGCGGGTCTTGCGGGTTGCATTTGACATGAATATTTAGATGCATTTTTTAAACAAATCCTTTATATTTTTAAAGTCAAAGTGCAATTCGTCGCGTCTCCGTGAAATTCTCTTTCTTTAGAGACCTCGTTTATAAAGATTGGTTGCGTGTGAGAGCCGAAAAAGAAAGGTATACTACTGAAATAATATAGGAGACGATTACTATTAATGCATAACAAATGATAATTAATAGTTATAGATAATAACTATACCAATAACTATTTTAATAATTGAAAGTACACCTGTAAGTTTTAAAAGATAAGATTTAGAAATAAAAAACAGTAATCTTACCTGTATTAATTTGGCCATTAGTTTGTCAAACATATATGAGTGACATTGGACCCCTTCTTCCACTCATTCCTTCCACAATCCACGAAATAAATTTACAATTCCCTTTTCATGAGAACTTTGAATTCGCTCTAACCTTAAGGACAAAATAATTAGAATAGTCCCAGATGTGGTTGGCCTATTCATTAATCTTCAATTATTAATAAATTGGATTCAGAAAATTAACAATAAATATAATAAAGTTAATTTTAAACAAAAAATACTTAATAAGAAAACTAACCTTTACCACTAAAACTATCTCAACTTACTCCACTGTGATAAGTGATAAAAACAATTGGAAAATTAAAAATAAATAAAGTAAATGCGTAGCACTAAATTAATAAAGTAAACGAAATCACTTAATGCAGACTTATGAAAAACAGCAAAACGCAAAATGCCAATCGCTTGCAACAATAGCACAGCTCAATCCAATACAATTGGCTTGAATATTGGCGGAATCTACAGAAGTATAATGACGGTATAATTCTGTATAATACGGAAGTAAGTGGCATTTTTCAAAAGTAGTTACGTTAGATGGCCAGCACTATACCCCGTGGTTAATTTCAGTCTAAAGCACGATAATTTTCTTCCATAAGGATGATACCCCGATTGTTGACAAACGAGCAATATGAAATGAAAATCGCACGGGTTGTGAATTTGTGAGATTCGAAGTATTCTGAACTGGAGGACTCTGAACCGAAGAAAAAAGAAAAGTCAAAAAAAAAAAACGGAGAAAATTTGAAGCGCCGGCGACGTCACATTCACCTAGTACATAGTATATCGTCTTTGTCGCGTAATATTGTTACTAATGTCCCGTCGCCCAAAATTCAATACCACTCTCATGTCCTCCTTTTTCCCCACACCAAACATTTTTCGCTAGACATACATACTCTTCTGACATATCATACCTGACATACCTTTATATCTCCATTCATCTAAGCTTTCGCTTTCTGTGTTATTTGTCCCTTATTTTTACAATAATTGCAATATCATTCTGCAATTATAATGTATTTTTAGTGTTATATTTGTATACATCATTCATTATTTCATTTTCATCTGATTGCAGTGATTTTTCGTATCAACCTCAACATTCGCATATTTTGTATAAATATTACATGGATATGACTGAGATAATTTTCATTTTGAATAAGTTTCCACTGCTGCAAACAATCTGCTACATCTGTTACCTTCAATGTCATTGGGATAGTGACACAGCTATCGATAAAATGTTTGTAGTTTTTATTCCTAGTAGTTGGTAGCAATGTGAGGCATGCTATTTGATTAACAGATCGTTCGTAGGAATTAGTCCCTCCTTTGAATAAAC
The DNA here is from genome assembly GCA_031308135.1 of Acheta domesticus. NCBI lineage: Eukaryota > Metazoa > Arthropoda > Insecta > Orthoptera > Gryllidae > Acheta > Acheta domesticus. The sequence continues at coordinate 59,928,748 of JAHLJT010004567.1, forward strand.
ATTCCCCGGATTACTCCGAACGTAGTTCAATGAATGGATAAACACCAGAGAACAAAACGAATAGTGAACTACATCCAGTAAGGGAAGCGAACCGACCAATCAACCAAATCATCTCATGGCTTTGTGGATAGGACTGACGTCACGTCCAATTGAATGGATTTTGTAATTTACATTAGAGGTTGTTCTACATTCATGTGGCGAATATCCTGATTGGAGCATTTGAAGCGTTATTACAGAACGTTTTAGAGTTGATGTTAGCCATTTTTGTCATCTTTGGCTGTAAAGTTATCGAATCTTCCAGAGAGTTCTGTTGAGTAATTATTGAAATGAAAGAAATATTGACATCTATTTCTGAAGATTGATTTGGGAATGTTCAGTCCTCAACTGGAACAACAACAATTTTACCGAATCATAATTGAGTGGCTTATTTACAGCAACTTTATCAATAATTAGGAATTTAAATTGTAGATGCATAACACTTGGTTGCGAAATACATATTTTAATAATATGTTACGAATATGTGCTATGTTTTGTACACTTGACAGAAATTTAAATATTATACTATAATTTTGTTTATATCTACGTCTTTTGACTATAAATCTTGAAATAGAAGGCAAACGTATGCTGATAGTAGTTAATATGACATGGATTATTAGAACTCAAGAACTGATCACCACTTCGCTTAATGTAAAAATTAGATAACCACAGTGAATAAATATGTTTTATAAACATATTTTATGATTTTTTATATATTTAATATTCTCCTCGATTTAAATACTAGTTTTCCTACCTAATATTTTTCTTGGGAATCCGATAGTTTGATAGATATTATCTTTGTTGAACAGTACATTCTCTTTCAAATCTATATACACCGTTCCTTAATAATCCAGCGGTGCTCCAACAGCACATACTTCCTCACATTACTTCTAAATTTGCAATTTTCAAAAATTCAGGAAATGAGACCTCCGCCATTCTTGTAAACTTTCTTCTATCCGTGGAAAAAACTGAAGAAATATTTGGAGCGGTTTTTGAGAAAACATTTATTTTAGGAATTGCATGAATTTCAAGTACAAATCACGCTAAAACTACTCGTTTATTACATTTTTTTAAAATCTTTTAAAACTACTAGTTTGTTAAATAGACTATGTCTGATATAAAAATCTCTATCCTCAATTTCGTAGTTTTCAAATGTTAACCAATATATGCCCAGAACTTTTTTTGTGGCCAATATATTTCATATTTACAGAACATGATACTATAATGATTATAAATATGTAGGATAACAATATACAAGTCACCAGCATTTCTATTGGTCAAAAATGTAGTGTTGCGAAAAGGCAACACTGAGCAGATACCACCACTTTTACTTATTTGATAAGGTGACTGCTGTAGCAAACAAACAGTTGCATTTCGTAGCAGAATCTTTATTGTGTCGAAAGAAATAAGCAATAAAAATTATTAAATAGTATAAAACTTAAGTTATCATTAACAAGCAGTGACTCTGATCGGGAGGTCCTAGGTTCGAGTCCCGACGGTGGCAGTATTTTCGACACTAGGTAGGTCAAATTCAGTCGATGTCTGGAGGAGAATTCTAACGGCAGGTTTCTCTGATCGGTAGTTTTCCGTGGTTTCTGCGATCAACACCAGGCGAATGCCGGAGCAATGGATCACGGACCACGCGCTATCTTTCCTTCCCCTTCCTTGTCCTATCCTCACCCCTTACATACATACACTTAACTAACATACACTACACTACCACACATGCCCGGACACTGTTCGGGAGTTCCGAGAGTGTCTCCGTTGGGGCGGTGCAGTTCTGCAATTTTCGAAGAATAAGACATTTCAACGAACATGATTCCTGCACCATTCTCTTAAGCGTACTTTAAGCTATCCGAGGACAAAGTTTAATTTAAAACAATGGAACTATTTTTGAGGAAATTTATAAAATGTTTTTGTGGCATCACGTAAAATTACCTCAAAAATTTAAATATACGTTTGAAACTCCCAAAGCCTCTAGTTCGTTCAGAATTGATCGGGTAGTATCCATTTTGGAGGAAATCGGCAGAACGGTTTAGGCATTGGAATTGACACTTTTGTCATCAATCGATTTTTCGGTATGAAGAACCCACAAAGCAAGGATTCTGGCTACACCAGTTGAAGTAATTTATTATATATAGCAATAGGATAAATCCCTTTTTTCGGTACCCCGGCAAGAAGGATTTTTCTGATTTTTTTCTGATTGGCTTTTTTCCGGCGCATGATTACGTAACGTTTTCTTTCGAATAAGCGTGAAAAAGTAAAAATCACGATGGCTTTCCAATGTTTCTTTATGTTAAAAGAGAATTTATTATATTCTTGTAAATAAAGTACTAAAGAATAATATGTAAACACATTTTTTTTAACTGGTGCCTCTTTGGATTAAGTTTCAAAATGTATGCTTCCATTTTTACCTATTACAAGAATATATAAAGCAAGAATAATATTGTTCTTAACTGATTATTGTGTATAAATAATTTTTATCGATGTTAGCGCATTATATCATTGACGTTCTAATTATTATGTAGTCTTTTCTTGTCTTCATTATGTGTCCGTTCCTTCGGATATGTTTCAGCAATAGTGCATGCAACCTGGCTCTATACATGTCGGGAAATATTTGAACAATGCTTTCACTGTTAGAATATGCATGTTCCAGGAAACACTTAGTGACTGCATTGCGCAGAATCGCAAAAAAGAGTTTGCACCAAAGAACTGATTGGCACGTGTGGTGCGCAGGTCGGCGCATGCTGCGGCCGGTGTGCCGCAACGCCGTCACGGGAGACGAAGTGGATGATCAGCTCTGCAACGCATCCAGCAAGCCAGACAACAAGCTGGACACGTGCAACACGCACCCGTGCCCGCCCAGGTGCGTGCGCGCGGGCAGCGGCCTCGGCGGCGGCACTGCAAGCGGCGCGATTGCGTCGCGCACTCGCTCCTGATTGGGTTTCATCCAATCAGCGCGATTCACTAGGCTGCGGACACGGCGCTGATTGGCTCCGACGCAGTCGCGCGCTTCGTCTCTTTCAGATGTTCTCGATTCAATATACTCTTGGTATTCCAGCGAGATTGTGATTTAACAATGACATTCTCGAGTTTTTGATTCAATATAATCCCGTTATTCTGTGTAGATGCTGATTTAACAATGATGTTTCTGTTTGAATGAATTGAATAGCGATCTAAAACAATTTTTACGTTTTCATTTCTATCAACAATCACACATAGGTGATATCAGTAGTACCTAACTAATCTAGTAAAGTAATAGATATAATATAATAGTATAAGTATAATATAATAACATTATCTAGTAAATTGATCTAATGTTACTACAAAATGGCACAGACGTTCCCGTATTAGTTTCCTATTTCTTTGGTTTCGGCTAGCTATTCGGACTTGCCAGCTGCTATCTATCGACGCTCAAAGTACATTATTTGACATTTTCTTAATTTTCCGGTTTCCTGACAGAAAAACGGAAATATTATTTTAAGAATATTACAGAACAGTAAAACCTCATCATCAATGGCGTTTTTCTTGAAACAATTTGTACCCGTTTTTAAGAAAATGGTGTTTAAGCGCTACTAAAAATGCGAATATTGAAGCTCTTTTTCTCAATTTTTTCAGTTTACAAATTGCTCGAAATGTGCATATGAACGGTGTGACAGACCTTTCAAAAAATTACATTTGTGTAAATTATTCAAAAACAAAAAGTTACCACAAATTGTATTTCACTTCATATTCAAGAGTGCAATTAGGACTATCCGTTCAAAAAGTTTGAAAAAAATATTGGAGCTAGCACTAACCCTACCATAAGTTTAAAGAAAAAATTTGGAGCTGTTTTTGTTAAACCCTTGTTTTTGTATGTTTTTAAATTGTGCATATTGCACGCAATATTGTGAGAAAACTACTAAAATTTTCAAAAATATGTACATGGTCTTAAAGAAAGAACTCACAATGAAAAACAAAATTTTATTTGAAGGAAAGATCTCTATCTGCTATTCGTAGTTGGAGCCGAATAAAAGTAATATCGGATCTATGGCACGTTAAATAAGTGTAGTTTACTCTATTCTTACCAGAAATTTAAAAAAAAAAATTGGAGCCGTATTTTTAAATTTGAAAATGACCCATGAGCTTCATGTACCCCCAAAATTAAAATATCGGTTTCAAATTCAAGGAGCCACGAGATCAGCCAGATCGATCGGGGAGTATCAATTGTGGAGAAAATCGGCTGTGCGATTTAATCGCTAACGTTGTCCACAGACAGACGGACGGACAGACAGACGTTTTGCTTTCAATTGGTTTTTCGGTATCAAGGACCCACAAAACAGGTATTCTGGCTGCACCACGTGTTAGGAGATTTTTTTCTTAATTTAGCAACTGGATTTATCCACTTTTTCATTACCAGGGCCCTGAGTTTTTCTGCTGAATTTCTGACGTTTTTTTCGCGCAGCATTACATAACTTTCCCTATAATATACGTACGTATAGTATACGGGAAAATAAAAACGAATCAAATTCATCACCCCCAACTTATTCGATATTGGTTATCGTTTTTATCATCAGATTTTGGAGAAATTACCGCTATTTATCAATGACCATGTGGAGAAATTTTATTTTTTATTGATAATATGTGTTATATGATCGATTATCCTAATCTTAATTTAGTAAGTGGATATCCAAAAGATATTAGAGAAATGAGTTTACCACAACAATCAAAACTACATTCGATATTGAATTGAAATTCAGTCAAAACGTACATATTTTATAATGATATCTATTATGCTGAAATCGATGAATGTACTCTTAAAAAGAAGAATTTAGTTATGATATCAATAGATTTTTCAGGTATACTATCATCAGTGGATGCAGCATTTCGGTTTACGAATGGACAAATATATTTTTTAAAGACAATATAAGTCGCGGACCCGCTGTCCCGGACACTTCGCCCGAGACCTCGCCACTGAAGATGCCCACCGCAGTCGTGGGCGAAACGTTTGGCAGTTCCAAGCCAATTGGACCACGGCCCATCAGCCCGGAAGACATCAAGAATATTGACTCCGGCCGTGAAAAATCATATAATGAATTTTTGAATACCTTAGTAAAAGCTGAAAATTTTAATTTATCTCTTTTCATTATTGATTGTAGTAAGAACAATTCTACATTATCACAAATCACTACAAAATTAAAAGATATTTTAATAATAATAGAACGTAAATAAGTTTTTCCTATATAAATAATAGAGAATTATTTTCAAATGTATTACATAAAAAATATGGAGAGACTTTTAGAAGAGGTAAATTGTCAATGTGGTGAATCAGTGCTCAAAAGTTATTTATCACGTCATTAACAAACAGATATTTATAGAAGGAGATCAAATAAATTTAAAAAATATTCTGTCTGTAAAATAGAAAAAGGATTAAATGAATTTCATAAAATGCGTCGTAGTAGAAGCCATGGCCATGTTTATGAATGTAAAGAATGTTTAAGAGCAAAAGTACAATGTGCTTGCGGATGCACAATTAATGAAAAGTATTTGAATCATCACATGAAAATAAATATACATGTATTACAGTAATTTATATCCATATGGTAGTGTATTAGTATAATCGACTAAATATCTCATATCATCATATGGTATTAGAGCAATTTGTTCTAGCTTTTATTGGATATAGTTTATATTATTTGATGAAAAATTATACATATCTTCATATATGTTTACATCTTTAAATAATGATGTAAATATGATGTTATGCATATCGAAATTCGGGACAGCGGCTTACTGGCGACTGACGTCGTGCTGGTCTCGTCCGGCAGTCAGAAGCCAGCGCGCGAAACCATCCCCTCCGCCACCACCACCCGCGGCCTATTAATACCACGGACGAGACCAGCACGACGTCAGTCGCCAGTAAGCCGCTGTCCCGGACACTTTGCCCGAGACCTCGCCACTGAAGATGCCCACCGCAGTCGTGGGCGAAACGTTTGGCAGTTCCAAGCCAATTGGACCACGGCCCATCAGCCCGGAAGACATCAAGAATATTGACTCCGGCCGTGAAAGCCTTCAATGCTTTACGAAATGTATTGTATGCCTCTAATATGGCATACATTTATAATATAAATTAACAATTATAAATCTCTTAATAATAATAATAATAATAATAATAATAATAATAATAATAACACTGGTAGCATTGAATCTATGAGGATATTAAAGTAATAGAAAATAAAAAAAATTACAGCAATATATTTTCTTACATTTACTAATGATTTTATTACATTCGTTGAAATGATTCAATGAAATGGACAATTATTTAATTATGAGTTTACGAAAGTTGGTAGAAGTAAAAATCGAAAATGCCTAGTGCTGGTCCTCTGCTTTTTGTTTGTTTTGCAGCAATATTACGCTATAACTACTAAAATTTTTTAAAAAATGTACATGACCTTAAAGAAAAAACTCACTATGAAAAACAAATTTTATTTAAAGGAAAAATCTATATTTGCAATTTTGTAGTTGTAGGAAGACGCCGAATAAAATACCAACTTTTGCAATTTTTTTCGAAAATTCAGAGTTAACCGTGAAAATCGGACATATTCCATCGTAATAAGTGCATTTTACTCTGTTCTAACAAGCAATTTAAAGAAAAAATTCGGAGCCGTATTTGAAAAAATTTTGAAAATGTCCTGGAATCTTCATGTAAAGTACCCCCAAATTTTATAGAATCTTTTTCAAAATCTCACAGCTTCGACTAGAACCAGATCGAATGGGGAATATCCATTTTGGAAGAAATCGTACGTATGGTTTAGGCGCTTGCTGTGTTCACAGACGGACAGACGGACGTTTTCCTATCAATTGGTTTTTCGGTATCAAGAACTCACAAAAGAGGGGTTCTGGCTACACCACGTGTTAGGGGATTTTATTCTTAACTTAGCAACCGGCCGGGCGACGAAAATTGCTTCTCCAAATCTGAAATTTTTTTCTGCCGAAAATTGGCCATTTTTTCGCGCAGCATTACATAACTTTCCCTATACTCCGTATATAACTCCATATATACCTACGTATACGGGAAAGTAAAAATCAAATGAGATATGGAATTCCTTTTGAATTATGATAAATAAAATCTTTTAACAACTTTATGACACTTTTTTCGATGTAAAAATTATCATTTCCAATTTTTCTTCACCATGAATCCCTCCCTATATAGTATTTAGAAAAACTCCTATACCGTGCGTGTATGGAGATTTCCGTGCCTCACGGCTAGACCACTTCTCGTGCACCAATCGAGACATATGAAGTGTCATTGAACGCGTTTCGGTCTCCTGTTGGGGAACTGATAATTTGTTTTTCGATCCGGTCATAAGATTCCAAGAAATTGTCAAAAATATGAGTATGAGTTTATGAGTATGACGGGAATTAAACCAACGCTACCTTAATAGATCTATGCAGGTGGCGTTGATTAAACCCCATTATTCCGTGGTTATTTTCAGTCCGCGACACCTTAATTTTCTCCCGTGAGGATGGCAACACTGATTGTTGACAAACGAGAAAATACTAAATGAATATCGCTCGGCAGAATGTGTTGTAAATTCTGAGGTATTTTGCAAAAATGCAATTTTTTGACTTACAGTGTTAATATGTATATTAGTATCGATTTGCCCCCATTTTTATATTAATTAGTACATGTGCTTTAAGTAATGCAAGTACAATTTCTCGAAAACTCAATCTTTTCTGTGAAACCTTGCTCAAAAAAGACAAAAGAATATTCAGAAACACTTAAACGCCATTTTCTCATAAATGGTTCCAATTATTATGAACATTTTGGAAAGGATAGTGCTAATTGCAAAGTGTAATAGAACGTAAAGTTAATTTTGAGGTATTTTTTTGTTTTTTCAAAAATTATACAAGTGTAATTTTTTGAGAGACCTCTCACATCTTGAATATGCCAATACCAACAATTTGTAAACATTATTATATTTGTGAGTGTACTACAAATGAAGTTTTTTCAAAACAAAAAATATATGTGAAAAAGAGCTTCAAATTTCGCATTTTTAGTAGCGCTTAAACGCCGTATTCTTAAAAAAGGCTACAAATTTTTAAAAGAAAATTGCCATTTATGACGAGGTTTTTGTGTTTTTTAATATTCTGAAATTAATATTTCCCTTCTACTATTAGGAAAACAAAAAATTGATATGTAAAAAAAAGTGTACTTTGAGCGGCGATAGTTGGGAGCTTTTTTCAATTAAATGTACTTAGCAAAACTAAATTTTCCTATCTAGAAATAAGGTCATGATTAATTTTTTTGAAAATACGAGTTCTTTTTCTATAATTTCGTGACAAACATAATATCCCACTGCAAATTTGCTGTGCATCAGACAGCCGAATTCGTCATAAATTAGAATTTGCAATTTTGTATATTATTTCTTTGTTCGTTTCTTACATTCGACCTTTTGTTATACATTTACACATTAATCTTTTAAAAATTATTTACTTTGAAATATTTGAAATAAAAATAGGTAACTCTTTAAGGGAGTATCAACAATGCAGGGACAAGAGATATTTTGTTTTGCAATCGCGAATGTCTGTGAATTATGTCTCATTGTTGTGAATACTCTTGTCTAATCATGGCCCAATGAAATTCATTTCTATATTGTCCGGTGTATTAGGCTTCTTTTTCCAATACACGTATACAACACGTATTATATTATATTTTTATGCAGTTGTAGAATTCACATTGTTTTGACAACACTGCTATGGAAACAGGGAGCTGTTCGTTTCTCGGTTGAATTGGACGTTATCAAATGACAGCCAAGGTGTTAGTAGCGCAGAGAGTGCAATATTTCAATACTATGTCGCTGTTTCTAAGAACGCAGGAAAGTATGTGATTTTGTAGCTTCACTGGTTTTGAGAAGAAATGTACTTAGTTCTTTGTTTGTTTTGTTCAGCCCATAGTTCTTTAAATATTTTATTCCATTTTTTCCAACGTTGTTGCAACGTTCCAACGCTCCAATTTTTTTCCATTCCATTTATTTTTCTCCAACGTTGAATCAAACTTGATTAGAATTTGGATCATAATCTTTAAATATGAGATGTGTTTTAATTTCAATTTCTTTATAATGTTCTAAATTTTCAGATGTATATTATTATCTGATAATGATTTATTTCTTAAGACCTAATAATCCATCAGTACATTCATATTTTTTTCCCTTGTATAATAATATCATCGTTAATAAATTCAACTCTCGTATCACTAATATATTTATATTTACCCTCAGATCTTACACCAAATACAGGATCATTAGCATTATTAAGGTATTCAGTTAAGTTAGGTCCTGAATGTGTAATTTTTCCCTAATTCATCTTCTAATGTTTTCAATCGTTGTTCTATTTCTATTCTTTTTGGATTCATATAATTGTTTTTCAAACGACGATTCTCATGGTGTTGGAAATAAATTATCAAAATCATGTTTTTAGACACAATTTGTTTATGATGGTCGTGTTGAATAGATTGAATAACTTGTTTACCAACATGTTCTACTTTACCAACTAAATCATCTAATTATCTATAACAGGTTGATCTTTTTTATATTTTTCATATTGATTACGATCATGTTGTTTCCATTCTCGCGATATACAATTGTAATATGCAATTGTATCTTTTATTTTTTCTTCTATTATCTTATTTGTTTTGGTTTATATTTTGTAAACATTAATAAAGCAAAAATATTACGTTTTTTTCTATTGAAACAGACAGGATTTTATATTGCGTCTGTTTAAATATGAATTACACCTGTTTGTTTTTTCTGTTTAAACGCACAGACAGGATTATATATTGCGTCTGTTTTTTTACATATATATTACGTCTGTTTGTTTGTTTTGTAATAATTTAATGTCTCTTTATTTAATTTATGAAGTTTTGTTTTTTTCATTCACTCGATTAGTTACTTCACTTGCCCTGCTAGTGCAAGTGATTGACGTGCCCTTCCTACGAAGAGCCGAAGTTTCTGGAAATTCTTGCCTACTCTACCTCTTCGGATTGCACGCAAACATCAAATAATCAGCTTTATTCAATTGATACTTGATATTTTTTGCTCATTACTACATATTACGCTGACATGAAGCACAAATTCTCCTTGTCAAGACCCCCATTAACTAATTTATAAAATTATTAAATTGTTCTTACTTTATCACAGTGATCTTTGCGCGCTCTTCGCTATTCTCTGATATAATTGTGTTCAAAAAAATCATTTAACCTCTCTGCTTTGTTATCGCAGAAGGGTGCCCACTCCCGAACTCTGCTCTATTCAATTCTTCTATTTTGCGTCCGTCGCCGGCAATATTTGTTTACTTCAGCATTTCATTCACATTTCTCGGTCACCTCCATTCAATGTTCTTTCAGTAGTAACAATAACCATCACCACCTCGTTACATTTTATTCAGAACCATGCTGGCGTAATTTCAATATCTATGTAATATCTTTACGAAGTTCTTGGTGATTTACTAAAAAATGTATGAAATGTTGGACACATTTAATGCGAATTTCCACACTTACACCATTAAATCTTCCAAGAAAAGCTTTCCACAATTGTGTATGGACATTTACCTACAAATTAACATATTAATGTAATTATGTAAACGGCGAATAGGCCTGTCAAACAACGATGCACATTTTCTTCACCATCAAAACTGGGAGAAAATAATCCCCACTATTCCGACTATTTTCCGATAGTTTTTCTGTTTACACAGGATTTTATAATGCGTCTGTTTGTTTTAAAAAGGATTGTATTTTTTCCTATATTTACCATCATTTGATTTTCGTGTCATATCAACAGTTACAAAACCAAATGGTTCATTCCAACATAATTGACATACATTTTTAATTCATCTAATTTCATATTACATCATAAAAATTATGATATTATATAAATATCTCATATAAATATGAGATTAAGATATCTTCTCTAAACGTATGTAAAAAATTAAATTATCTCTAATTAATCCCTTAGGATTTTTTGAGTACGTTTGTGCTAAATGGCTGTGCCAATGAAAAAATGGAAATACTTAGATATCAAAAAAAGAGGGGTCTCCAAAATCTGGTCCAGCAGGCCTGTTTTATATACTTCTCATGCTCATTGAATTCTTCAAAAACAGCTTGAATATAAGGTAAAATTTGTGTGGCGTTTGTGTCATCAATATTCACAGCATGGAAATTCAGGTAAACATTTATTAGCCCAATTTTTCAAATTTTGAGTCTGCTGACTATGTTCTGCAACCGTAGTGGTAAACATTCCAACGCAATCGCTCGCTGTCGCTGGCCGGCGCGCGCCCCGGGCGGCAGGGGGCCCTTGGGGCGCCGCGCCTCGCGCGGCAGCCGTGGCCGGCGCAGGCGGCCGGCGCGGGCGCCAGCCAATCAGCGACAGATATTGGGCGGCTAACGAGATTACGCAGGAGGCGCACCACGCCGGTCGGCGCCGCCGCCGCTGCCCCCAACGTCACGCGCCGTCCCGCTCCCCTCCGTCTCATCCCAGCCCGGCCCCAGATCCGTTTCTTAGCCCGTTCCCAATCCCGTCCCCAGTCTCATCCCTCGTTCTCATTCTCAACTTCCCGTTGCCTTTCTGGTCTTCACCTATCCTATCATCGCTTCCTCCATCCCGACCGTTCTCCTCACCGTCCACACATTTTCCTCACCCTCGGCTCCCCCCCCCTCTCGTCTTCGCTAGCCACACTCAAACTCACTCGTCCACACTTAACTAAACCCTAATTTAAGTTATCCTGTTTTTGTCCTCGTTTTTCTCGCACGTTGCATCGTTCTGTCGCACGTTCCATCCACGTCCCCAACGTCATCATATCCTCCATTCATTCCAACTTTACCGACGTTCTGTTCCGACTCTGGGAAAACTTTTCGAAGGGTTCCCTACTTGACCGTCCCAGCAACGCCTCCTCTCGTACCATTTGATTTTCGTTCTCATTTAGCGCATAGAAGTTCTTTTAAAAATAAACTGTAGTTTTAAGCATTGTTAAGCACTATCTCGTTAGTAAATAATTTTTCCCATTTATTATCGCTGTAATATTTAGCACCACAAGTCACATGAAACTATTTTGTCGTTCACATTGCATTGTATCAATTCCCTTCATTAAATACCTTACATTTTATTGCAAAAGTTAGTAATTTTAGGGGTCATTCACTTCAAGGAAGGAAGTAATTGAAAAATGACTAGAAACGATTTCTTTGTGCCATCGAGGAAAATTTAGAACTTGGCGCACAGGTTCATCATTTTGGATATTTTTCAATTGTGCCTTAATTTGAGAAGATCTAGGTTACGAAACTCACTTTCACACCCTCCTGTGCTAGTTGCCTGGCTTACATCTCCCTATGATCCTGTTTCTCTTTTTTATTTAAAAAAAATTAGAGTGGGAGTCGTGTTGATCAAATGCAAAACTTGCGAGTGGGTCGTGGAGGCTAACAAAGGGAGCGCTTAAAGAGGAGAGTTGCTGACGGCCCCGGAGGGAGGCGGGGCGGGCAGGGCGGTGGAAGAGACAGGGAGAGATGGCTCAGTGCATCAACCTGATGTCATTGCAGCCCCTCTGACCGGGAGGTCCGAGGTTCGAGTCCCGACGGCGGCAGGATTTTCGACATTAGCTTCTCAACTAGGTCGAATTCAGTCGCTGTCTGGAGGAGAATTCTAGCGGCCGGCTGCTCTGATCGGTAGTTTTCCATGGTTTCTCCGATCAACACCAGGCGAATGCCGGAGTCGAAAGACGCAGATGGAAGAAGGAGATGCCTTTGCTTGAGGCGATGGAAAGAGAAACTGCAGAGGATAAGGGAAATGTGGGAAAATTTAAAAGATGGCAGCTCTGAAATGATCGGTTGAGGTGCGAAAAATGTGAAATTGGATCTGTGTTTCACGGAAAGTGTTAAGGTAGCACGGCTTATTGTTGAATTAAGGAGCTAAGTTGGGGAAGTATTGGTAGGTGGATCAAGAAACAGGTCAACAGAAACGAGATACTTGTATGTGAAGTATAGCGGGGTAAAGAATGTAGAAATAAACCGAGCCGTGCATGAGGACCAGTGAAGACCAGTCATGTGTACGACGCAACAAACCTGAGAACGACAGAGTTGAAGGCAAAGGGAGTTCGGGTGAAAATGATAGAGACAGGCGGGTCGAAGTCTGAACGTCAATATACAGAACGTATCAGAATACATGTTAAAAAATTGTAAGGCAAATAGCGGTTCCAAAATAACCCTTATTTCCCAAATAAAAGTGTGTTGACAAATCTCACATAACGAAGTTTGCACTTATGGCATTTGCTCATGCATGGTAGGCCCGTCATCGTACACTTGTGTTTGACAGTTACTGCCTGAGACAAAGAGCAGCATTGTCTCTACCTGTCAAGAAACGGTGGGCAATCAAGGGTAAATATCATATGTGTAATCTTCCTTACATGAGATTTCTTAGTTACATGTCCATTGGAAAAAATATCATCTTCGACACCCCCTGTATGCCTTAGAAGTTCAAAACATACTCTGAGACGTCCTGGGGATTGGTGGAGTTAGTGGTTAGGTGGAGCAAAATGCAGCAATGAAGGAGAAAAAGCAGGAAGGCGGGAATGAAGGAATGAAGTTTGTTAGAGAACGCCGGGTGACCGAGCGGAGGACGATGAGAGGGGTGGAGGGCGAGCGGGCTTCTGCGTGGGAGGGCGGGCGAACGCCGGGGAGGGGGCGTGGCGGGGCGGGGCGGGGCGACTGCGGAGGGCGTTGTCGCTGCTGCTTCCGTTTAAATCAGCTGCGGCGCTGGCGCTGGCGGCGACCGCTCCGCAAACATTGCTGAGGACGAGCTGCGCCGTCCAAATTGGCGGACAAACACTAGCTGCCGGAATAATTGCCAACAAAGTGCGGTAGAGGCGCTCTGCGATATGAGAGGACGTTCCCGTGCCCCCGCACCCCTTTGCGCGCTTCTCTCTGGAAGAGGGGACGCGCGCAAGCTACATCTGCGCGTTCCGCAGATGTTTGACGAGGTTGTGGTAGAGAGCGAAAAAGAGAAAGTCAGAACGGAGTTGTGGCAAGGAAAAAATTAAGTATTTGAGGAAAGAATAAGAAAAGTCAGAAACGACTTACGCGTGAGGAAAATGAGCTAACTGGAAATATAAACTCGACAATGTAAAAGGCAAACAGAAAAAGAAATTGATAAAAATATTGCTTGAAATTATGGGGAAGAGAGAATGTTAAAAAAGTAACATAAATTTGAAGTAATTTTAGTAGAACTTACTCGTAAGTGAAATTGCAGATTGCAACTACACAGAGGTGTCTATTTTTCTGATGTAGGTAGATGTTCTCAGTCAACAACAACACATTCGTTACTAAGCGCGGTAACGAAAGATCGACCGCCTACGGTCACGTTTCACTCTGCGAGCTTTCGAACCCAAATCTCGTGATAGGCTCTCCGGCAGAGAAGTCGCGGCAGGCAGCGCTGGGCGGCCGCGTCGCAATGCTTCGGGCGCCGTTCGCCGGCGGGCGGCAGCTGCGCCAGCCTTTGATCTGCGCGGCGCGCGGCTCCGGGGAGAGGGGACAGCGTGCGGCCGGTGACGAGGCGCAGTAACGAGCTCCTCCGAAATTCGCGATCTGAAGCGGCGGCGGCGGCGGCGGCGGCGCCCGCTTCCCGCACACGCCAAAGTTTGCACTTCGTTATTGCGAGAGCCTCAACAGGGGGGCGCGGACGCCGGCCGTCACCGCCACTTTGCGGCGACCGCAAACGCACTGTGGGCCAGCGCCCTGAATAAGTTGGTCAAAAGATGGGAGTTGATGATTGAAGGATAGAAGTGGCTGTTTTAATACAATTACATCCAAAGGGTCGAATTGTACAGGCCTACAAAATCGATATTCGATATCCTCAAACGCCAGATTTATTAAACGTGACACTTCATTCCTCGAATTCGGGAAATAATTACTTTTTACTATACAAAAGTAACAAAGGTCTCTATTTCAAGAATGTATGAAAATCATTCAGTGAATAGTTTTCAGTTTTGTGAAAAAGAGTATTCTCTTATGAAGAATATTACGAAAAACACAATAATTTATGAATAAATATCTAACGATTACTCTTCATCAACAGAAATTGGAAAACAAAGATTTTTTAAAACTCATGGAAAGAACTTCCTGCTACTACATTTGTTTAGTTCTTATTTAAAAATATATTATTATGTTTAATGCCAGGACGTTTCTGTTAAATCTACCAGTTTCGAAAATGTTTTGATTATCATCGCAAATTTTTAAACTTCAGTTTAATATTTTCGTCTGCAATACGCACGGCATTTTTATAATTGTTACTATATATTTTCAGTCAGTAAGAATTAATACAAAGTGTTGATTTTATTCATATTTTTTTTAAGTTTTCCCAAATTTCCTATTTCCCAAGGTCCCATCTCAAGACCTCCCAGTGATTCATTGTTTGTGAACTTGGCTTCAAATTCGCTATCAGTGAAATCAGAAAGCAGTATAAAGTTTCCTGCAAATTGATAAACGCATACGAAATGCGACCAGGTTGTCAATACACACCCACAGTGAGCCCCCACGCTCCAGTGATACAGAAATTTCAGAGCATTGGATCGTGCCCTACCGCGTAAATGCAGCCAACGACGCGGAGGAATGAGAGTGCGGACGGGGACGAGGGCGGCATCTTGTTGATACGGGGACTGCCCAAGTGGTTCCAGGAACCCCGTTATTCGGCTAATGGGTTCGTTGTACTCCAAAGACATCTCGCTCCTCGGAGAGAGCGAACGGACGCCACGTGGAACTGACAGTTTCGTTAACGGCGTCGTATAATTTGCTTTTGCTCGTCGGCGATAGGACCAAGTGGCCCTTAAATTGGTTTCTGGATATCCCTACTTCTATGACTTCGCCTGATATTTGCTTGATATTTGAACCATTCATTAAACAAGCAGGTCGATGAATTTCACACAACAATCGTCTTTTATGACACATGAGAAAATGAACAATCTGTATTTTTTCTTACACAATTTTAATAAATAAATGTATAACAGGATATCTAATTTTCCACTTTTAGGCTTTTTTCCACTGAAGTATATTAATTTATATATGTAAATATTTGAATAACGTAAACAAAAAAATTTAAGGGAAAGCCCATTCTTTGGTTTTCATAACATTTTCTCAAGCAAACATACGTTAAATATAATCTATGCAATTGCTTCGATAGTATTCCTTCCACACATATATTATTGAAAATTATTTGAAATGAAAATGACTGTTTCAATGTATGGAAGAATACGGTGTACTCAAATCATATTTCTATGATTTAGTTAAACAGTAATTTAATTAGTCATTGTCAGGAAAATTAGATATTCTTACAAGGTGCCTTCACAAAGATCTTGAAGGTGCCTTCACAAAGATTTATTTTAGAAAAATAAAATATATTATAATCGAGAACATCTGAGTTGTTTGTTTACTTGAGTTAATTTGATTTTGGTACATGTAAAATAATGAAAGTGAAATACCTAACACAAAATGATTTCCCATTACATGATTTCAAAACAGTCGAGTTTTGTGACGCTAGCTAGATAACTAGCCGTAGTGTGGAGGAAAATTCTAGGGTCCTGCTCCTCTGATCGGTAGTTTTCCGTGGTTTCTCCGACTAAAACCAGGTGAATGCCGGAGCAGTACCCTAACAAACTGTACGGCCTAACAGTACCCTTCCTTCCACTTCCTATCCTCACGCCTTACACACAAACTCACATGCACTACACCACGACACATGTCGGGAGATCAGTTGGGAGCTTAGAACTCGTCCCGGCTGGGGCGGTGCCCCGCTGATGGGAGATTGCAGGTTGGGGGAAATTCCGCAGGTCAATGTGTAGTCGGTGCCGGATCTCTCTATCCAGCTGGGGAAGATCACTGCCAACGCCCACCACAAAACATGCACTACCCTTACGGGACTTGTAAATTGTGGCGCCCAGAATCATCAATCAATTAAAAGCTAGGTGTAGTAAGCCATTAAATAAACGAATTCTCTGCAGAATGTTTGTGTGTGTGTGTGCGTGCGTGGGCATTGCTGATGGCGCACGTGGCCTTGCCGCAGGTGGGTGGCGGACGAGTGGGGCCCCTGCTCGGTGAGCTGCGGGGGCGGGCAGCGCTTCCGCTACGTGCACTGCGCCGAGGACGGCAACGGCACGCGCACCAAGGTAAGTGAAGGGTACACCCCTTTCTCGCACTCTTCAATGGTGCCAATAAGGATCGGATTCACATGGGTTAATTATCTATGAAATATGTATGCATTTATGCAGTAAAAGCTTTAAAAATATGCATTAAAATACGCCAAATAAAGGTATATTAACTCATCACAACACTTTCTCATAATTTTGACGCAAAGATTATCGAGCACATTACAGGTGCGTCAAGCTGGAACAGAAATGTCAGCACACCGGAATGAAATATGTCAAATGATTTATTGCTAACTAATTGATTTCTTGCGACACTAGCAGACACGTAAGTTAAACTCGGATCGTAGCTCCACGGAAACCCTCAAAGGATTTATTGATAATTAATTGCCACAATTTGGAAGTAATTGCCACGTATCTTTGGAGTGAAAACGGGTGTGAGCTAGCTTGACGCAACGCCAGCACACACATAAGTTATATTCGGATCGTAGCTCGACAGCGCTCTCAAATAATTTATTGCTAATTAATTGCCACAATTTGGAATTAATTGACACGTATCTGCGCGGCGAAACGCGTGTGAGTTGGCTTGACACGACGCCAGCACACAATAAATTAATTTCGATTAGTAGCTCGACGTAAGCCCTCAGATAATTTATTGCTAATTCATTGCTAATTAATTACCACAGTTTGCAATTAGATGTCACATATTTTAGTGGCGAAAACGGGAGTGAGCTAGGTAGGCAACAGTACACATATAAGTAAAATTCGGGTCGCAGCTTCAAGTAAATATTCGGATGATTTATTGCTAATTAATTGCCACCGTTTGGAATTAATTGCTAAGGGTGTTTGTGTCGGAAACGGACGTGAGGTGAGTGTTAGCCAATGCAAGTTAATTTAGTATCGTAGTTCGACTGAAACCCTCAAATGATTTGTTGTTAATGAATTAGGCTAATTAATTGGCGAAAAAGAATGTGAGCTGGTTTGACGCGTTAAATCCGTTGTCTGTCGACCTACAACCCGAATTTAGCCTACTTGTTTGCTGACGCTTAGTTCACATCCGTTTTCCCCCGAAGGTACACGGCAATTAATTCCAAATCGAGGCAAATAATTAGCAATTAATTAGCAATAAATTTTCTGCTGGTTTTCGTCGAGCTACTAATCGAATTTAACTTGCGTGTGTGGTGGCATCGCGTCAAGCCAGTTCATCTATTTTCGCCTTGTAGATATGTGGCAATTAATTCCAAATTGTGGCTATTTATTAGCAATAAATCATTTGACATGTTCCATACCGGAGTGCTGACGTGGCTGTTCAAGCTTGACGCACTTGCACTTTACTCTTATTATATTATTCAAACAAATTTCGAAGAATGGTAATAGGATGAGTTAATTTCTACAATGGAATATCTCCTGCTAATGTACCGATATAGTTATCCGTGGGAACATAGGCATTTAGGGAATGACGCTGTTCAGGTTTAACGAGTACGTACCCCACGTATCTTTCATTTACGCCTCTCTCCCGGATAGATAAGGAGAGATGGGATGGTAATTAAAAAGGAGAGGCATGGTGGTTGGGTGTGGCCACGATGCCACAGCATAAGGATTAATAACCATGACCAAGAGGAATGCGAACCCATAGGACTTCTGTCCGAGATTGTCACTGCACTCTTTTGGCAGTGTTGGACGCTCGGTTTGGCAAATATGTATTGTTTTCTTTGAATGGACCCCCCTGCAAAACTCTTTGGGAAAAATGTAACTTCATATATTGATGTTCAAATGGCGTAAAAGTAATGGACTGCCTGTCCTGACTGAAGCATCTGCATCGATATGTAATTTCTTTCTCAACCAGTTGGTACTGAGGAAATGTTTTAATTCTCAGATTTCATACCTCCGAAAAAAATATATATCACTGACTAACTTTAGAACTCTTGAATTTAATGGCTTCTTTTCTAGTATTCTATTTGATTTTGCATGCTGCAATTCAATAACATGTATCACTGTATAAAGTGGTCTTGTGCAAACAGAAAATGAAGACGTAATATTGAGCTCCAAACCACGTGTTTAGCGCCGGCAATGAATGGGCTCAAACGCTGCTAATCTCTGCTCTCCGGAAAGTGGGAAGACAGCTGTTTAATTCCCTCGCCCAGATAAAAGTCCCCGGCGCAGCGGCCCCGTCCCTGCGCGCGGGGGAGCGCCCTAATCGCTGCGCTTGAATCGCTCGCGCAGCACGCGACGCCCCCTCGCCTCGCGCAGCCACTCACGCTCTTTGCCTCGCCCTTTGGCAACATTTCTTTTTTGACCCAGGTTGAACTCCCGCTTATAATTACCTTCTACGTGCATTCATTCAAATGGCTTTGACTGGAAATGTTTTCCTAGTGAAGTGTTCAACTACAACTGCGAAAGAGTGGCGAAATACTCGTAGTATAACCTCTTCACTCCTGTCGAACAGTATCCTTGGAAATGTAACACTTCTTACAAGACCAACATTTGGGATAACATTATTTTACCACCCTCCTCACTTCCGTCACAGCTTTGGTGCGTCAGGGCTGTAACTATTTTATTCGATGATCTTGTTCCTCTGTTTTGTGAACAATTGAGCCCCCAGGCAATCGGCATCTGTAATGGAGACTATTTTCGCGACATCCTTTTCATCTATTATTCAAACATTATTTTGAGCATTAAAAAATCCAATGAACGTTTTGTATCGTACTGCTTTGTTTTGAATATCGTCAATACTCTCGTCAAGGACCGCCTTTAGTTTCTGTGCTTCTGTTTCTTTTTGTACAAAGATATATTTGTTTATAATGATTTGAATGACGTGATTTTTGCTACTCACGTCGTTCAGTTTCGAAAGAACTGACGACGCATTGATGAGGATAACTCTCATAGTTGCATCGTGCCTGAGTCCTCCAGTCTACTGATCACGGCGTGTGCCAGCCAGACAGCTTTCGTCACCGCCTTCGCTCCCCTCTCCTCACTCTTAGGCGACACGGCCCGGAGGGTGGCGCGCGGCGAAGCGCCAGACCTGTTGCTGTGCACGCGAAGGGTCAGCGAGCAGCTCTCCAGGGGCGACCCTCCAGGGCCCTCGGCGCGGCGCATCTATGGCAAATAGCGCTATCTGATGGCGCGCGCGCTAATTAACGAGCCGACTTATCTAGGGCGCGCGTGCTCACGCGGATCGCGGCAGGAAGAGGGGAAGGAAGGAGGTCGGTTGTGTGGAGGGGAAGCGCGTCGTTGTGATCCTGACCCTCAACCTCCGTACTTCCTGTTCTGTTGCCTCCTCTTCCGACAGCACCCCATCTGTTCCGCATACCTGGTTTATGGGTAACCGGCGCCTCTTGTACCTCTGTGTTCGCCACAGTAATCTACTGTCACGTGGTGTTAAACTAGTTAGAGGCTGTTGGTTAGGTTGCATATTTATCACACTATTAAGATATATTTCTATAGTTAGAAACAATGCTAAAATATCTTGTCAGTCCAAACATTTCCACACTAAGAAAAATTGTGTTTATGGAATTTATCCCTTTCTAAATCACAACTCCAATCGATCTCAACCCTTTTCCCCTGTCTCTTCCTTACTCTTAGCCATAAACAAAAGCTCTGGTGGTAACGTTTCCAATACGACTCGTCAGTTCTATAACTAGTGCAAATACGACTTCGACAATACCATGGAGTTTCCTGCTACTGCCATCTCCGGAGGTATTACCACCATTACTACCAAATTTGCCAATATTTCAACCTTTCCACATTAGCGTCTCACTCAAAATCTCTGACCCTTTGTCAGTTCAAATTACATATCGTCTAACGTTCGTTACCTCCAACTTTCCCTGACCCCCTCCCCTTCTCACTTTCTTCCTAATTTTATATTTTTAAATCAAAATTCTCTCTCTATTCCCCATCGTCCGCGCTTGTGTAAACACTATCTGCGCCTTTCCCGGGCAGATCACGGGTCCATTACCGCCAGCCAGGCGTCGCCCCCGCGCCCACCCCCCCTGGCCAGGGCCGCCGCGCGCCGCTCGGGGCTTCTTGCGATGCCACCTCCTCCACCTCAGAAAGGGTGATGTATAGTCGCGTGCAAGATTAATGCAGCGCCGTCCTAATGGAGTCGGACGACGCGGAGAGGCGGCGGCGGCTGCGACGGAGGCAGTGAAGGCGATGGCGGAGGCGGGGAAAGGACGCGCCTCAAGGCACCTTCATTGTGATGTAGGCGGGTAATTAATAGACAGGCGCGCCGCGGCCCGATGGCTGCACCGCCATTCACGCAGCGGTGGCGGCGGCGGCGGCGGGCAGTGCGCGGGAAGCGAGGGCGCGCGGTGCGCAACGGCCGCGTAGTTGCCCGCTGCCGCACCTCGCGAATGCCCTTGTCTCTGGCTCAGTTTTCGAAGGAAGCGGGAAGCTTTTCTGCTCACTACCGGAAGACGTCATTCTATTGGCAGAAATATTTATATGCTGTATTCAATTTAAAATTTGTCCACAACGCCGACATTGCAGCAAACTTTCCTGTTAGAAGCAATTACTGGGTGGCTTCGATGATGTAACGGTTAGCATCTCTGACTGTTATACCCAAGTTCGCAGTTTCAAACAAGATCGAAGATGTGAATTTTTTTAGGAAATCCTTCGTGCACATTCCTTTGGAGAGGAAGTAAAGCCGGCTATCCCATGTTCAACAATTACATATGTAAAAGATTCTTAAACCTTTAAAGAAGCCTCTGAGAAAAATAACTCGCCTGTTTTGACGCCCGAGTGATACCTCCTTTCTCCGCTAGACGGTGAAAGCGAAGCGGAATTTGCGCGGTGATGCGGAAGAGCAGACTTGATGTCCTGAGCCTCGCCACGAAAACTAACGTCTTAAATTGAATTAAGTCGGAGTCTGCTCAATGCCGTTCTTAAGCCGGAGGGGACTCTTCCCCATGTTAAAATGGCGTTTCTTTCACGAGCATTTCCTCATAATACTAAAGCCCTGTTGAAACTTGCCAGGAGTACGGATTAGAGTTGCAAACGTACACTGAATGGTTTGCACTCCTCTCAACCTATTATTATTTAGTGTATATTTTCTAATAACTTATTATTTTTTACTTATTTCATTGATAAGATTTATTGTTTCTTCTTAATATTTCTTAAAGTAATGTTCATATTTTACTGAGAATGATTCAATATAAACATAATAAGATAATTACTACTTCTAAAAACTTTAACGTTTTTTCTTTATTTGGTTTGGGACAAAATGTTTCTTGTGAACCAAAAGATTGAATTTACGGATAATGATCTTCAAAGTTTCCTAACACATTCCAGCTGCATCTGCAGAATTATCAATTGTAACTTACTTCGCCAAATTACAAAACTAAGTGCATGGAATAGTGAGTTTACGCCATCATTCGATGAACTTGCAATCTTGCAACTGTTAATACATGACACAAACCCAGAAATTCAAAAGATTTACGACCGAAAACCTACGCAGAATGCGAGCCGAAAATTGAGTCATGGTCCTCTCCATGCAAAGTTTACTTCATATTTAAAAAAATTAACTTGAGTGAACATAGGTCACTATAATTGGGTTTGTTTCAAAGATTAAATTACACATAATTTTCAATGTAAAAAACCCTAATTCGAATTTTTGAAACCTGATCTTCCAATCCCCCGGCTCCCCTCAAAGGTAGATGTCACGCTCTGGAGGAAATCCGAATCGAATTCCAACTACATAAATACAAAAGAAGAAGTTCAAACCCGAAATCTTGACTTCCGTGTGTGCAAAATATACTACCTCCCCCCCACGTTCAGCATTCATTCTGTTCTGTACCTCACGATTCTTGTTAAGTATTCATTTGCCAGGTAAATTACTTTTTGCTAGTCTCAAAACAAAAGCAGTAAGTCATACATTACTTTTTGCTAATCTTACTACGAGTAATATCGGATAATTTACTTTCGATCAAAGTTAAAACAAAATCGCGTCTCTATAATTTACTTTTTGCGAGTCTTAAAACAAAAATAAATACTTAATAATTTACTTTTGGGCAAACTTAAAACAAAAGCGAGTTTTCTCCGATGAGAAAATTGTGACCAGGTGGAGTGTTGGTTCCGACCACTGCGCAGCGGAGGGCGAGCGAGAGGCTGACGCGGAAGTGGCCCGCCGGGGGGGCGGAGGGGCCGGAGGGGGCGGCACGGCTTGTTTGTTGGTTTTCCTCGCGCCGCTCCATCGCCCCAGTCACTCGCCGCCGACGCCTTCGCCTCCGCCTCCGCCGCCGCCGCCGCCGCCACCGCCGCCGCCGGGGGTATTATCGCCTCCCGCCGTTCTTTCCCGTGGATTATTGATGACGTAATTACGAGCACAATATCGGCCGGCGGCGACGGCGCCCGCACGAGGGCTCGAGGGCCGAGCAACGGGTGCCCCTCCCCCGCCCCCCATCCGCTGCTTTGCCGACTTGGGAGTTTGCTCTCTTTTTTCTTCCCTCGCCTGCGCCTCCCACCCTTTTGTGCGAACTCCCTCGCCCCGTAGGTGAGAGCTCGCGGTTGCCTAGGCCGCCCTTAGGAATTCCTTTATGTTCCCCCCATTAATAACTTTCTTTAATGTAGTTTATGAAAGGAATTTTGTACCGATTATTCGCCACGATGGTGGGGTGGTGGATTTTAAATAGCTCTGTAAGTTAATTCACAGTATTTCGTACTTTCGTTCTCGTCGGAAACATCCGTCGGAGCGAAGTTGGAAAAGGATGTTTATACGAGCGGATTTGGGAGCGGCTTATACCTCTTGATTCCTCTGAACAGGCTCTTTGGAGTTAATCATTGAAGGTGTTTCTAAGGCTCCCCTTCAGACGGCGTCCTTGTCCGTAATTACGGCGTTGCGGGGGCGAACACTTTGTAGGACATCGTTAACGATTTTTCACTCGGCATTGTGCCGCCGTGCCCTTTCTGCAGCGTCTTGTTTTAATAACGTGAATCGATACCTCCTTCATTACTGCGGCGACGACAAAACCCAACCGAGATCATTAGCGAAATGGGGAATTTGGAATTACGGAAATAGTGAAGGAGAAGACCGTTGTCGTGTCTTTACGCCCGTGAAATAGCTTGTTTTAACTAACGGATTTTAGGGACGGTTAGATTTATAATTTGAAGTTGATGGTAAGAACGAACAATTATTATTACATTTACTTTATCCGGTATCTAAAATTTGTATTAGTAGTTAAAACCTTTTTAAAAATGTTAATATTAAACTGTTTTTATTAATTTTATGGCGAGGTTCGGTTTGCGACATTGAACGTGATGCGTTGGTATATCAACTAGTGGTCTGCAGAAGCAACAATACTGCTATCAAGTATGTGGAAAAAGGGTCGGGGAGCAGCAAAAAATATTTTCTTTTCTAAAACTGAACACGCAAGTACTAATGCTCCGTTATTTTCTGTCGCGTGACATCAGCTTCTTTAAACAGTGACGCACTGGATATGAGAATAAGGTAGTACCATCAGGAATGATAAATTGCGGATTAACATAATCAAATATTTGCACTTTCATGTAAAATCAGAACTTGTTTTTGTATTTTGCAGTCTTCCTCGTATCTAACAAAACACTGACATGGCTAGATGCTGCTTAGCTTCCCGTAAATTTATTCGTTGACCTACATACGAAATTAGTAAAAATAGATGCCAAATATCACTACTGTAATTTACAAATATATTTTGCTTATGTTTGATCTACTGTATACCATCATGTTTGTCAAAACATTATTCCCTGTATTAAAATCTAAATGTTGTTGATTTTCGTCTTATATGTCCAATTAATTAGTTTCAACGGAGGTTAAAAACTATATAACAACATCCAAATGTAATTAATTTTGTGAAAATGAATTCGAACAAAAGAATTGAGGCTGCAGAACCGTTCCTATTAAAATTTGTCTGGACAGTTTGAGAACACTGTAGTGATGCCGCCACCGACGTTTTTACGAAATAAATGCCAGTGGTTTCATGAAAATGAACCTTCTTCAATACGAAAAATAGTGAGCATCTTTAAATGTTCAAATTATTTTTTTTGAATGCCAGCCGAACATTAGTTTCAAAATTTAGAAAGAGCTGCAATTGTAGTGGATTAATCACGAATGTATAGGAAACTGGGGTAACCACTCAGAAAACAGGAACATGTATACTAAGTATTAAGAGTCCGTAATATTTTTTTCTGCAAACATCTATGGAATGGAAAGCGTGAGTCAAAATTTGATAACGTGAATGGTTTTACTAATCATGAAATGGCACATTTATTTTTAATCGAATCTTACGATTATAAGTATTACGTCAATGTAATACAAAATTATAATACAAATTATTAGTAGTTATATAGTAATATATATTTGTGATATATGTAATCATGATAAACACACCTAAATATGAATTGGAAGAGTATTGCGGGCCATTTCAATAGCAATCGAATCGCATTATTGACTAATGCGTAATAGCTCAAACAGACTAAGACACCAAAACATGATATTCACCGAAAATATACTCTGTATATTAAAAGAAAGAAATAACTAATTAATTTTTGATTTTCGAACTTTTCAAGCTGCCCTCTTCACTAATCCACAGGAACAATTTGTAAAGGCATCAACAGAAAATAACTCACAAAGAAGGATAGCTCTCAGAGCTGAGTATCAGAAGAAACTTTGCCCGACAACAATCAAGATACTTTTGCTGTTCGGCTGTTTCTACGCCATCCCAAGTGAATATTTTAGCAGAAAAAATCTAACAAAAAAACGTAAACCCTGCAAACACTATATCGCTAAAATTGCTTTCTCTGTTTCCTTTTATTTAACAGAATTCCTCACCCCTACAACACAGGCATTTAAATCAACTATGAACCCCCTCCCCCATGTTAATTAAGCAGTTCTGGCGCTACATTTTCCTCTTGAAAAGCTGCGCCCAGATGGCCGCGACGCGACGTCGCGTGCCTGCCGCCCGCCCCATGCGCCCCTGGCGGCGCGTGCGTGTGTGCCGCGGCCGCCGTCGCCGCGGAGGCCGTAAAAGCGTCACGCGGCGCCGACCACGCGCCTGGAAATTGCAGGTGACGCGAAAAACATCCTTGTAATTAGCGAGCGACGCGGGATTAAAAATTACCTGGCCTGCGGCGCGGCGGGACGGGGCGGGGCGGGGCGGGGCGGGGCGGGGCGGCAGGCTCGTAAGTCATCCGCGGACGCCCTGCATAAATCCACGCCGCCTCCAGAGTCGTCGCCCCTCCGGAGGCGACCAACCCGCCCTCGCCCGGTGATTCCGTTACTCTCCGCGAGCGTTGTTTGGCGGTAGCGGTTGCAGCTAAAGCCGGCCCTCACTTGCCTCCTGGAGGCTGCTGGAAGTGAGAGTCAGTGAGAGAGTCGCTTAGTGAGGGAATCCATGAATGAGTGAGCGAGCGAGTCGGTGAGTGAGTCAATAAGTTGGTAGGTGAGAGTTTCGGTGAGAGAGGGAGTGAATGAGCGAGGGGGTGAGTGAGCGAGAGGGTGAGTGAGTGAGTGGGTGAGCGAGAGAGTGAGCAAGCGAGGGAGTCGGAGAGCGAGGGTCAGTGAGTATTCAGTCCGGGCTTGTCAACTACTCATTAGTCTCGCAAGTGAAGGGCATGGTATCCCCCGGGAGGAGTTAGTGTTCCCTCCCCAGCCGAGGCAAGGTCCAAGTTCCCGTCTGGTCTCCCAATGTGTATGATGGTGTAGAATATGTAAGCGTGTGTGTGTGTAACAGCCGAGGAGTGGACAAGAGTGAGGAAGGAAATATTTCTTCTTGTCAGTTACCCATTTCTTAAGTGAGTACTGCTCTGATATTTACTTGGTATTGATCGGATAGACCGCCGAAAACTACTGCTAGGGTGCTGGAAATCGATGACGTTCGTATTCTGGGGATTACTTTCTAGAGAATCTGTATTTCTTTCTTGTTACTTCTTTTAGGAGAAATTACAGTATTTATCTTCTGATGTGTGGTTAACACCGAATTTGAAATGCAAGTTTACATTCTTGAAAATGTTGATAAGGCGATGTTGAAATAACAATACTAGTTTTCTTAAGTAAAAGGATTTCAATGAAGAATGCAATAAGTCATTATAGGGCATTACATACAAGTTTTAATTAACATGACTAATTCTTACGTTAAACCTGCACATTCGTAATTTATAAATTACTCCATAATATTGAACAATTTTTATGAATTATGGTTTTCAAAAACTATTAATTACTTAATAGTCAATGTTTTATTTTGAGTTCTTAAATCCTAATAATTCAGGATTTGTTTACAAGTTAATAACTCATCCATCAACTTCAATCAAAATTTCACTCTTCAAGCTTCACTTGTCACTTAATTATATTCGATTATTTTGCAACTCATAAAATTTGTTATATATTAAACTCGATGAGATAATTTCGTGGATGGCAAAGATTGTAATATCGCCATAAATTTACTGTGATGTTATCGTGAATCACGTAATTTGTACCATGGGTGAAACAATAATTATTCGTATTTCGGTTGCTCAGATCTCAATATGTTCTGCATTTGGCTTTTGCCTCGGCGTGATTGAGTATTGTTAACATCAATGCGTTTACTCCTCTACTCTCACTATCACATTTCGTTTATATTCACCTGGAACAATAGTGGTTATATCATCATTCCAAAAATTAGCTCAATTTGCTTGAATGCAGACTACTCTCTCAATTTGTTGTTCGAACTAAACTCGAACAAGTTATTCTTTGCAAGAGCAACGGTACCTTATTTCCGTAAAACGTTTGCAACACATTTACAAAATTTAATTATGTCTCCAAATTATGTTAGCATTTTCCGATTTAAATTTTAAAGGAAATAGTAATTATTTTCCATTACTGGACGTCGCTAATATTCCCCCATTGTTTGCTCGACATATAATAACATATTGTCTAGTTATGTGTGCCTGCCTTACATGTGCCTGGCATATGAAAACAAGAGCTCATTGAAAATTATCAACCCAGTTTTAAAATTTCAGTTAAACTGTAGTTATTCATTGTTTTGAATTAAGTAATGTTATGAAATATAATTGTTTCCATCTTTTTCTCAAAATGACTGCACAAGACGTTTTAAAGAAAGTGTGTTAAATTAACTCGTATACCTGCAGCATTAAGATTCACTTTCTTAGAAACGGACAAATGAGTGAAAGTTCTTTCGTAACAATAACAAAACCTTCCGGAAGCGGAACCCGGCAGACTTTGTTCTACCGTATCCTTACCTACTTCTTTCTCCTTCCCTCTCTTTTTCTCTCTCCGTCTCTCACCCCGCCTCTCTCTGTTCCTGTCACAGTCTGTCTGACTCTGTATGTGTGTGTCATTCACATTTAGTTGCATCTTTCAGCATGTGAGGTAATATTGAGAAGTGCCGGACCAGCAAAAATGTAAGAGAATGTTTAAAAAGATCTGATCCTGTAGATTACTGTGTGAGAAACGTTTCTTTGAGACCTGCCTCAAATTTTTAGTTTCTAATGCCTTAGAACGCTTCGTTTAGAAGTTATTTAACGTTATAGATTCAAAAATTCTACCGAGTGTAGCGGGTTGCATTTGACACGAATATTTAGTTTTTTATTCTACAGCGCCATTTTTAGTTATTCTGCTATTCGGGGCGTAGATGAATTCAACAAAACAGAGATAATTGAAATTGGTCCAGCCATTCTTGAATTATAAATTGTGTAACTAATCCGACTTTGATATATATATATATATATATATATATATATATATATATATATATATATATATATAAAACTAATATCACAACACTTGCACTTGGAGTGATATTTAGTGTTACTAGTTCACGAATAAACACATTACATTACATGAATCGAATGGATAATTTAAATCACAGGAATTACGAAAAAGGGAAATATTACTTAAAATTGCTACCGGAATATGTGAAACTTTCATTCAGCTCCCAGTTATCACTACCTCCTGGAATAACTTATCCCGGTACAGTATTTGAGTATTTCCAAGAAATTCCCAAAACATGTTTTTTTTCGTGTTTTGGAGCTGCTATCTCGTTGAGTATGATGGAAATTAATCGACGTCACCTAAGTAGATCTATGTAGGTGGCGTTGATTAAATTACAGTACCAAAACCGACATGGATGAAGATGAGAGAAAAATATATAAAGAGAGGTAGAGAAAGAGGAAGACGAAGAGGCTGACGAAGACGTAGTAGAAGTCTTAGAAGCCAAAGAATACTAGAATACAAAAACGAAGAAGTTCCTTTCGCGAAAAATGAACTACATAAGTGGAGGGCCTATTGAGTTGCCCGGATCAGACGGCCAGGGGTGCACGTGTCCGAGAAGACCATAGCTGTGTCATCGAGCCGGTCACTGCGCCTGGGCCGGGGGGATGAGGGTAATGACTTCAAAGAATATCGGGAAGACGATAATTTTTATATGAGAAATCAAAGTAAGCCAAGTGACCCGGAGGTGCAACAGATAAATGCGTGTTTGTGGACTCCGTTATGTGGTTTTCATATTGATTTTTAAAATATTTACTGCGACGAATTGAAAGAAAAACATTCCGACATAACTCTTGACAAAGTCAAGTTTATGAAACCATTACATTACCTATGTATTGGTAATGTTCGGAAAGTATTTTTCGTAAGAAATTTCAAATTCAATATCACAAAATAATTTTAAAATTTAAGTTGTTAGTTCCCGGCGCTAAAAAAACATCTAAATTCAACAAAAATGACGCTGAACCGAAGAAAGAAGAAAAAAGTCAAAAAATCTAAAGTTGTTTAAAGAGTCGGCGACGCCACATTCTAGTAATCAAATAAAATAAGAACAACAGTTTCATGCAGAAAATTATTTCAAACATCACAATTTTGTGGTAATGAAACTTTCAAAAAACAATTATAACAAAGCTATTTTCAAGAACATTTATTACAAACACGATTATTAAAGTTGTAGGAAGTTGAGTTTTCCATGTCTGGTATTCAGTAGAAGTATTTCAAATGGAAGATGTGCAAGCTGAATTGGCAGCGGGATTCGTCAATTTCAAATGGATTGAATACACGTGTGTACTCAACCCACAAAAATATTAAAGTATTTTTCTGAATAAGTTTGGTTTTAAAGTTCCACATGGTTTTGATAGTATATTCTTTGTACTCTTCACCATTTAATCATCGCATATTAATTGCCTAAAATATGTGTAATTTCTGCACTTGTAGATTGTCCTGTCCATTTGTATTTTCTTTCTTCACAAAATTCTTGAAATTGCTTCCGCACACTTTCTCTATTTCTTTTGAGGTTTCTCAACAGTGAAACTTTAATAATAAATTATATTTAGAGTTTTAAAAATCACCAAAACGACACATTTTAATATTATATTGATGCTCACAAGCTATTATGGACCTAAAATAATTGCTGTCTTTATCTTAAAAAGGTAAACAAAGTGATTACAGCGGAGTGCAAAAGGTAAACAAAGTGATAATTACATGGTGATAGACATCTGGGATTGGTTTAATTTGAATATATTCTTGCTTAGCATTGGTTTCTTACGAGACGGACAGACATGAGTGAGTCACAATCACCTATTAGATAGCTGGCTTACATGGCGTTTCCCGGGTTTTGCGCAAAGATGCAGATTTTAACAATGGATAACACATAATTGTTAGGCTGCGTATATTTGTAATTTTTATATAAAAAAGGTTACATTTTGACCTAATAATGCTATATTTGATGTTTGGTCATTCAAAAGTATTCGTGCCAAATGTGGTAGCAATCATTCTATTTGCTTGATTGATTAGTGATTCCGGGCGCGTCAACTGCTAAGGACATTAGTCACGTAAAAAAATTGGATGCTTTTCCTCTGGTGGTAGCAGCGATGGCTGGCTAGCCCCCGCTGGCTAATGAGATCCGGCGCCGACCTACCTCGGCTAACGGCGTTATCCCCAACCAAGAATTTCCCACCAGCCGGGCACCACCCCAGCCGGAACAAACTCTAAGCTCCTTACCGGTTTCCCGGCATGTCTGGTAGTGTAGTGCTTGTTAGTGTAAGTGTGTGTAAAGGGTGAGGAGAGGACAAGGAAGAGGCAGGAAAGATCGCGCACGGTCCGTGGCCCGTTTTCTAGGGTACTGCTCCAGTATTCGCCTGGTATTGAGCCGCGGAGAAACCACGGAAAACTACCGATCAGTGCAGCCGGCCGCTGGATTTTTCCTCCAGACAGCAACAGAACCCGACCTCGCTAACTAGCTAGTTTCGAAAATCCTAGCAATGATTCCAGTGGAACTATTGTCTCTTTTTACTTATACAATGTAAACAACAGCCTCGTAATAGCTGTTTTGTTGAAAATAATGCCGTACAAAAACAAACCTAAACATTTCATGTGGTTTTAATCAAATTTTCGATGATTTCACAGTTCAAAAACATTCTACCAGTGATCTCCAATCACTGTCGCTAGAGGTTGTCTACGTTACGATCGACTTCACATATTGCTATATTTCTTCCGTTATGCCTTACGTATAACTTAACCTGCAATTAATTGTTACTTTTCTCGTTAAAATGACGACTTCCCTGAAAAAATCAAAATGATTAACATACCATTCGAGCTAAGGAATTACAACATATAGACGACAAACCCTCTCACCTCTTACACTAAACGTCCGTTACTGCGCTGAATTTGAACTGCACTTCTGCTCACTATTTCCTCTCCGGAGATTTCGGCCAGGATACTTCCAATAGTGAGTTGACAAAGTCAAGGGCCTTCAAGTGCAATTGCAAAGTGCTCATTCCCTCTCACTCACTGGCTCCCTATTCTTGCCGGTAAAACAGCATTTGCTCCCTCTCCAACCTGCTCATTCCTATCGGACTTCCCCGCGCTTCGTAATTACGATCAAGAACATCCGCCATATTTCAATTAAATCCTTGTTCTTTCCGTAAATTGCGCGCCCTCTCTGCCCCGCACTACGGCACACTAGGGAAATTCATTTCCCTTTCTTTAACGAATATTAATTTACACCCTTTCCGTTTCTGGATCGCGCCTGCAGCCGCGGCTGCCCTTCCCATTCGCGTCTGACGCGAGATTTCCCACGACTCGTTTGCTTTGCGAGGAAGTGTTTGCATCGCTCGCATACTAACCTCCTGACATGTTTTGAACGAGTTTAAATTTTTATCGGGTTTAAGAGAAGAGCAATCATTCTTCTTTCAGGGCGGCTCTCCTTTTCGGAAGTCATTATAAAAAGCATTCTTCCGTTTTTATTTCTCAACACGATGCTAATGTGAGCAGGCTCTTTCTGAGTTTCATGTGTTGTATATGTTTTGTAAAATACAAGGCATATAGTAACACTAGAATTATAGCGTTGTAAAAGAAAATTTGCCCGTGGTTTGTGAGTCTCAAGTGTTTTCCCCGATTATCCCATATTCGATTTGAAACAACATTTACTATTAAATCAGTCCTTGACCTTTATCTCATTTAACGTAATACCAAATAATTATCAAAATACAAGTTTTCTTTCACTTTAGCAAACCAAATAAGATACCAATTCTTTTTTCAATTTAATAGTGAAGTGCTTCAGTATTTCCCTTTTGAAAACATACTGTAAAACATTACTTCTCACTCGTATTTTACGCGTATTGTTTCATCCATTGACACAATCACAATTTTCATTTCTTCAAGCGACGTCGTTTGCTCGTTTATGATTCACTCATACTTCGCGCTATCTCGACGCGTCTACGCAAAACAACTTGCGTGTCAATTCCGCGTTATCGAAGTGGACAGCTATCTGAAGCGCGAGTCCACAAAAACGCGGCGTACGCGCGCAAAACCGCATTCGCGGCCGCGCAGAATTTCCGAGCGCATCGAAACAACCGGCAAACCGTTTGTCTTTTTCATGGCCACCGCGCTATATTTCCTCTACAGCGAGCTCCCACGCGTTCTCCCCAGAGAGTAAATAACCCGGAAGAACTCCCACTGTCAGGTAACGGAGACTCTATATCCGCCAGCAGCGGTCGCGGTGGAGGGTGAAGGAGAGGAGATGGAACAGCAGAAGGTGGGATAGATGAAGAATGTGGTGGAGGAGGGAGAGTAGATGGAGGAGAGAGATCAAGAGAAAGGAAGGAGGTGGGATAGCAGACGGTGGTTGAAAAGCAGGAAGAGAAAGAACAAGAGGAGAGAGACCAGAAGGATGATGGCTATCAGGAGGAGATGGGACGGCAAAATGAGAAGGAACATCGGGGGTAGGAGGAAAGTCTGATGGAGTAAGAATAAAAGGGGAAGAAAGATTAGAAATAGTATGAAGATTAGGAGGAGGGTATATCAGAAAGGGGAGGGAGAGAAGGAAGTTATGAAGGACTGCGAGGATGGAGAGCGAGGCGAGATGGCTGGCGAGATGAAACAGGAGGGGTTGGAGTAAGGAGGAAAGAGAGTCGAACGCGGGGAGATCGCCGGAACAGAACAGCGTGAAGGGTGGTATCCCCTCTTCGCACCCCGGCCGAGGCGACAGCAAAGTGGTTCCCACGATTAGCGTCGCGTCGCGTTAAAATTCATGCGGCGTAGTGACAAACGAGGGGCGTGCCGCGTTCTCCACCCTCCCCTCCTCTCGCCGTCGCCCCCGCCCAGCCGACGCAGCCCGCGCCGCACACCACTCGCGGCGGCATTGTTTAGCGCACGACCCTGCTCCCGAGCGAGGAGCTTCTTTTTACAGTTCGCCCTACTACGCGCAGTCGTCCCGCTGCCGCTGCAACATCTCATGACTGCGAAATTTGGTATACACTTTCGTGATCCATAAAGTTATTTCTTTTAAGGTTTTTCTTTCAGTGAGGTCGGTGGGGTGGGGGATGGGAGAAGCAGGGACCGGTTGACATCTCCGAGCGGAGCATGCGTGGCGTGGAGCGTTGGTGGGCAGGGGTGCAGGGCGCGGCGGGCAGAGGAGGGGGAAATGCGGAGTGGCGCGGGGAGGGGGCGCTCGTATTTTACTTTTTCCGCTTCCGAGCGGCATTTGTTCTCGCTGCGAAGGGGAGGCGAGAGCATGCCAGCGCTGCGCCGCGGGCCGAGCGCGTCGCGGCCTTCGTTTTATATTCCCGGCGCTTTGTTCTTCTCTTAACCATCAGCCGATGATCCTATCAATTCGCCGCCCCCGCCCCCGCCCTCGCCGCCGCCGCCGGAGCCACCATCGTCGTCGACGCCGCAATCTCGGTCGCCTGCTAGCCCTCGCCCTCGCCCTCGCCGCTCTCCCGCTGGAGCCTCCTCCGGAGCAGCGAGCCCCGCTCCGAGCATTTTCGCCACTGCCTCCCTGTGCCTACACAGCCACCTTCGTTCCTTCCGCCGAGATTACCTCCGCAGCCTGAGCACGCTCCGGTGCTGCCTTTTGTCTCCGGCTCTCGGGCTTCGGAAACCATCGGTTCCCTTTGTCACCTCGCATTCGCAATCGGTTCCTCCATCATTATTGATAACGCCAGTCTCATCCTTTTCATAGTTATTCTCGCAATCGCCTCTTCGTTTTCGCAGTGGGCATTTTCTACTCCTATTATTTCTTTTACAACGTCAACGTCGATGTTTTCTTCATCACCGTTTTCAATACCGCTACTTACGCCGTACGGAGTATTAACCTTGTCAGTTGTTGACAGCTGTGATGTAAGTTTCTGTTTCCATTGTCTTCGTCGCCGCTCAAAAACAGATCATCCCAGGTTGCGCATTTCGAAATTACCGAAATTACTACCAATATGGCTTGATATCTCATTCCACCGCCACTCCCGTACTACTGTAAAAAAACTGACATCTGTGACTACCTACGCTACTTTTCACCATGCCACCAATTGGGCCGACACAACATATTGATAAACCTCACAAGGAAAAATAACCTTTGCATATATACGGATTTTTGTTAATTTGTTTATATACACTCTTTCAATTGCTTTTTGTTCACATTTTTTTAGTTCTATGAACTCGTTTGAATACTCTTTAGATCATAATATATTTCCCAGGAAATTTTGTGATCTTTATTTTGGATTCATGAAATATTCGACACCGTTATATTATTCCTACACCTTCAATTATCCTTTCCACGTTGTCATCACTCTCTCTACCAATCATTCTAACCTTGACATTTTCCATCGGTCTTCACACCACTTCTGGCTTGCGTCGTTTCTATGAACATATTTCTTCCCTTTTCACCGGCGACGCCAATGACTTTACCACCCCCAGCGCTCTTCGCCTCGATCACCGCCGGCGTCGCGGCGCGAGGGCCAGGGCGCGGGCGAGCTGCGCGTCGAAGGACCTGTCGATAGCCCAGGGTGTACCCGCGCGCTGGACGCCCAGATACGCGGCCCCGCCCCTCCCGGTCGCCTCGCATAGCAGATGCTCCCCGCGCAACGCTACTAATAGCGTGCCCTAAGATCTACATTTTAATGTGTTTCTATTACAATACGTACTATTTTTCCTGTCATTAAAAACTATATGTTATTTAAGTAAATATTAAGAATGAATTTTAAATTATACCCTCAGTTACTCTTGAATTATTTATTAGTTATTGATATTGAAAATTACTTTACGAAACCTTGTAAGCTTACTTCTCTGTATGAACAATGACATCGTCCTGCAAGTTCCTCCTCCGTGGCTGCGATTTTAAAAATTATATCTAGTATGTGAATGTCTCTCTTTAGTGGCAGCAAATTTAGGTAGTCCATTTTATGATATTTAAAGTGCGCGACATTATATCTCTTGATAATTATAATGTTCAATGAAATATATAGAATAATAAGAATGAATTAATTCACATATATACAGAGTGTCCGGGCAGGAAACGTCGAAACTTCGAAAATAAGCTCTATGACTATTCTAAGCATATATTTTGTCTAATAAACTACGTGGATATTCTAAATGGTTGGGCCGCAATGAGAACTCAAAATGTGGTTTGAAAAAATTATTTCTAGGCAAAAATTTGCATTATGGAAGCATAGAAACACTCCAGAAACATGTAAATTGTTAATTATTTACAAAAGAAATTAATATATTTGCTCAGACAGGAAAATTAAGCGATGAATAAAAAAGCAGTCGAATTGTGTAAATTGGGCGCTTTTTCATTTCTTGCTTAATTTTTCTTTCTGAACAAATATTTTCATTTTTTGACCCCCTGGGTGTATATATATACTAGCTGGTACACGGCGCGTTGCTGATGCAAAAGAAATAATTGAGGAAATATTCCTTTCCCCCTCTCTTTTCCCCCCTCTTTTGCATCCTTCCTCATTTTTCCCACTCTCTCTTTTTCCTCCTCTCTCATTTTCCCCATTCTCTCTCTTTTCCATCTGTGTTTCTTTTCCCCCTCTGCGTCTCTTTTCTCCCTCTCTGTCTCTTCTTCCCCTGTGTCTCTTCTTCCCACACTCTGAGACTTTTCCCGCTCTCTCATTTCCTTCCCTCTCCATTCCCCCTCTCTCCATTCCCCTTCTCTCTATTCCCCCTCTCTACCACCTCTCTATTTCCCCTTCTCTATTTCTATTTCCCCCTCTCTATTTTCCCCTCTCTTTATTTCTCCCTCTCTATTTTCCTTCTCTTTCAATATTTCCCTTTCTTTCTCTATTTCCTTCTCTCTGTTTTCCTTCTCTTTCATTATTTTCCCTTTCTTTCTCTATTTCCTTCTCTCTATATTCACTCTATTTTTTCCTCTTACCCTCTCTCTTTTTCCTCTCTCTATTTTCCCTCTTTTTTCCTCTCTCTATTTTCCCTCTCTTTATTTTCCTTCCATTTTCCTCTCTCTTTCCCCCCTCTGTGGCTTTGTCTTTGTCTCTTTTTCACCTTCCTGTCATCAACTTGCGCCGCCTGCTCCTTATGTTCTCCTTGACGCCCCACGGCACACGGCAACGCCCTGCAACAATGATGCTCACCTGCATTGGAAATTGCATTTAACTGAAACGCCATCTAGTGGAGTTACAATAATTGTATTATGACTATGTTCTTCCCGCAAGTGCAAGCAATATGTTGACACATTTTTATCGCAATTGGATGCCTGCTACGGCAGCGCATTAAGCACGAACCAACAAACATTGATTTTTATATATTAGTTTAATTTTCTGTATAATAATTTTTCTAGCTGAAGAACCCCGCATTGCCGGGGTATTTATCATAATTTTGTATTAAACAGAAAGAGAAATTCCATCTAATCCCGCCTTGTGGCAGAGCCTACTCCTATCTATTCTACTGTATATTCCCTTCCCAGGACGTCTCTCATACCCAACACTTACCATGCAGGGTACTCGGATTCTCATGAAATTTCGCCAGATGGTAGATAAGGCGTAAACCTGCCTTAGCCGGAAAGGACTCTCAGAACGGACTATTTTCCAGTGCAAAGTACACTGGATAAGCCAGAAACCTGCCTAACGTGGAAATGGAAAGGAATATTTAGTACGATGGTATTAAAAATGTTGGAAAAGACAGAAAACAAATATTATTTTAAAATTAAACATTGACTTGTAAGTATAACAACATTGTACCACGAGACACTCAGAACTGTGTGTGCTGCTCCATTCGCTTTCTCAGCTATTTCGAAAGTCGAAAGTCGTATTTCCCACGCTACTAATGCAAAAACCACTGTTCATTTGTAATTGCACTGACCTTCACAATCCCATCTGAAGGAAGGAGAGACGTGGAGAACTTCTGTCAAAGTTATGATAAAGAGATTTAAAGTTGGGAAAACGCAAGTGTATGACACCTTGAAAACAAAGGAAAATTTGAGAATAAATGGTCAAAATATATTTTTTATCGATGGTTTCCACAATATTCAAGAGGAATTACGCAAATAGCCGAAACCTTAATCATCAGATGAATTCATTTGGTTCTACAAATATTGAAGAAAATACAGTAAAATTAGTCTAAACTGGAACCTGTACAAGCCAGAAACCTGCCTTAACCGGAAAATTTTTCCGGTCGATTAAGTTAAATGGCATTTTACACAGCATAAAACGTAACCTGTCCAACACGAAAATGGATGGGTTTTTAATAACCTTCAGCGAAAGAAAACTTTATAAAACGGAATTTCTGTAAATTTAATGCAATTGGCAGAAGGACATAACCTCTTAATGGAATAAATGCGTCTGCAAGTCTGTTTTAATTTCTCTGTCCCTGTGATGTGAGTTTCAGTCGTGGCAGTCGGACAGTGAAGGTGAGGGACTTCAGCTGTCAAGCGTAAAATTCGACCTTGGGATCGCTTGTCTCTCAAGGTGTATGCGGTAAGGGAATTCCCTCCCTCCTGCCTCTCTGAACGTGGGAATGTGTACGGGCACGCCTTCTGTCCACACATCTCTTGGCCTCACAATGAGAATCATAACCCCTCGCTCAGAGCCGCATTGGTCAAGGTCATGCGAGGGTATCACAAAGACATAGTACTCTGTGCAGTGACGCATTGTGCATTGAAGAGGCGGCGAGCAGTCCGGCTGCAGCCACTAGATAGTGAGGTGCTGTATTTGTGTGAGTTTCACAACCAGTTTAACAATGGTTGGAGAAAAGATAAGACTCTAAATATTAAGTTTTTCAACTTCAAAAAACATAATAGAAAAGGTGTTCGTAAGAGGGAAACCAAAAAGCAAAAACCTTTAGATGAATGTTGGAAAAAATAATATTATTTTAGTGCCCAAGTAGTGAAAAGTTTCCTTTCAATTGTCAAAAATATGTTTAATATTAATCTATTCGTTATTTCTTCCATAAACACGATGTATGTAAATATTGATTTATAATTACAAGAAAGTAATGTACAGGATGTCCCACCAACTATGGACCACCCCCATAACTTCTAAACGGTTCAGGATATTGAAATGGGTCATTCCACGCAAAATCGGACGAATTTGAAGGAAAATTGACCTCGATGTCTCATATCTTTCTGATTATTTGTTTACAGGTTCACGAAAACAAACTATACAACACGTGTTTTTTAGTTTTGCTCAAACATTTATATTTTCGTCATTATATTTTTTTTAATTTTCCGTAAATTCATACGCACTGACATGTATAATATTTTGTATCTCAAAATAATTTTAAAATCTCGGTTTTGAGTTCCTCTTACCTTTCATAAAATTTATTTTATTGTTTATAAAAAAATATTTTTAATGTTAATTTTTTGTTTATATATTTTCATTTATAAAATTATTAATTTTACCAAGAATTAAAAATCTGAAAAAAATGAAAAGAAAGTTCATACTTTCTTCTAAAGGACTGCGAAGTTTCAAAATGGCTTCTGTTAATATAACTTTTAGACAATGTTTTAAATCTTACCTCGTTCACTGCGCCGCGAGAACCTCATGGGCCCCTCGTTGTATGTGCCGCTATCGAATGAATCGCTGGGGGGAACAAGCTTCACAACAGGAAGATAAGTGAAAATGTTCACTGAGCAATGAGTTTTAAATTTCTTGTTAATATTCCAAAACATATAAATATGAAGTTGTATCAGATTTACGTCTTTTTAAGTTTCTCATTATATAAATTCGATAATATGTACACTTTTTTCTAGGAACATGTTTTAATTATTTCTTTATCTTCAACGTAACGAATGTGTACCACGTAGCCATTTTGCTGCATTTATACGACTTTTAAGTGTATTCTTTCTTCTTCATGATCTTCATTGGTGAAGAAGAAAAACACTATGTTTTGTATGTTTTTGTGCCCAGTCATAGAGCTTCTTGGAAGTCGTAATCGGATCATGATGTACTTGAATCGTTCAACGTGAATCCACTGCCGATACGTCACTCTGTCAATCATCCTCTCTTCAAACTTTTCCAGCAACATTTTAAGTCGTTCTATTCTAGGACATTTGTCACACTTTTTAAAGTAACAGTCAGCTCTTGGAGGGTCAAAAATAACTTTTGTTAGGTAGTACCGACAATCCTTCAATGCATTAACATCATCTGTTAACTTGGCGAAATCTCTTCCGTCAAACATTAATTTTACTCGTACGTTTTCGTGATATACACAAACACATACTGTATGTGTGCCGTTAGCTCCTGGTAAAATGCAGTGTTTCAGTCTTAATTCAGCGAACTTTGAAAATATGATCTTTAGGTGCGGAGACTTTTCTTTAAAATGTCAGTAGGTTTCTTTCATGTTGCTCAGTATAATCCTCTTTTGTTTGTGAATCTATTCCCCATTCAATCTCACTGAAATAAAATTATTTTTTTCCTTTATTTATTCACGATACGGTTAACGTCATCTGAACAATAAAAAGCCACAACACATAGGTGTACAGAAGCGACGATAGCTCTTCTGGATTTCACAGGTGGAGTTAAGAATATTCCATTGTTGCTAGTGGTTTTGCAACAGTTATCATGTGAGTAGATGCATCGAAATATTTTTTAACTTTAGGAAAAGGCCAATCTTTGAAAATCGTTAAAATTTAAATGTTTATCATCATCAGTAGTTCCGTATCTTTTTTCAATTATTCTATGATGTATTCATTTTCTTGTTCTTCTTCTACCTCTTCTATATCAAATATTCCTTTCTCTAAGGTTTGTCTTATTTTATCCACTTTTTGACTCAGTTTCATTTATCATCAATAGGTGTTTCACCTTCTTTCAGATGTGATAATTTTACATTCATGGCTGGCGCAGCTTCTGCTTCACTAGGAGATAGATCACCATTATCTCTCATTTCAATGTTCAATTACGAATTATTGTCTTCTTCTGAATTTCTACTCTCTTGACTTGTACCAGGTTTACTGGAAAATGTTTCAATGGTACCTTTAGAAGTTTGACTTTCATTTTATAAACCATTTTGCATCTGCATATGTTACAAATTTTCAAGTTCGGCGTAATTTGTAAGTATTGTGTGCCAAACTTCTGAAGGATACTTCGTATTACATGTCTTAAATTTTTACATTCAGTTCTACCATACTTTTCTAGATTGAAAGGATTGAAACATGAATCAAAGCGTACCTTCATTGTACCTGCCTTCAACTATTTTTTGTCACTCTCCTAGAAAGAAAGAAGCTCACGGGCACTCACACGCGTCACAAACGAGGATATTATTTGCACTGTGTCTTGGATGTAAACTGATCCCAATGTTTGTATTGCTTTTTCGACTTCCTGCCATTGCTTTGGATGGTAAACAACTTGCTGACATCGATGAAAGGGCGTGGGCAGTGTTGCGCAAGGCCGCAAGTCCAGTGGAGGAAGACACAGGAAGCATTGACAAAGCGGTATGGCAGCGGCGGTCGAGAAAATACTCTGCGCTCCGTTGAATATTATTTTTTACGTAAGTTTTAAAACAGAAGCCATTTTGAAAATTTGCAGAGATGAAGATGAAAGTCTAAAGAATTTATTGCCGTAAAGTTTAAAACAAAAAATTAAGGGGATCATCTTAAAAATCTCGTTTTAAAAATTATAAACAATTTAAAAACACAATATAAAAATTTGCAAATATTTATAAACACTTGTTGGAATTGCTTCTTTAGCTTTAATTTTGAAATCAAGTTAAAGTCTTTACAATCAATATATTTGGAGTTAAAAATCATTAAACATCTCGACATTGGAGAAAAATTAATATATTTCAATAATTCAAACTTCAAAAATAATGTATTCTCGGCTAAACAAAAAAAAATACGTGTCTCTTACTTTTCATAATAGATAGTGTAAAAAAATATTAGAGAATTTGAAACACTTCAGTTTTTTTTTCTGTCCGGTTTTACGTGGAATGACCCAAATACAGTTTTCGCTGAATAATGCGGAATCATGGGGCAAGTAACATGCCGTAGAGAAATTGTATATAGTATTTTTAGTTTCCGAGAAATTTAATCATCTTCGATTTTTTAAATAGAACTATATATTTTTCTCACCAGCAATGGATATATCATGAAAAGAGGAATAAAATGATGTATCATATGCTAGTATTTTGATAGTAACTTGCGTATAAAATTAGACTTTCTGATATGTGATTTTGAATGAAACGGACAATATTTCGTGTAGCAGCCCTTGCAACAGTCGCCGTTTGTGGGAGGTTGGTGAAAGACCTTCGCGGCGTCGAGACTATTCCTGGAGACAAGGAGTGTGAGAGGGACGGCCGTGGGGGATAAAGGCATAACTACAGCGATGCATGCTCTTGACACGAAGATCATATGAACAAACATCAATATTACTGATCAGAAAGAGGTTTGTTTTCCCATTTGTTCATCTGAATTGAACTTTTCTTCTAATGAAATTCCAAAGCAACGTTCATCGAAAAGAAGAAAATAAAAATAATTTATAGCGGAAGGACGATAATAATAAAGGTCCTTTTCAAATTTACAAGAATCGATCTGAGTGTGTTATGGCAAAAACCAGCTATCATTTTAAAACAAGGGAAGGGAATGAATGCTTAAAGATTTTTATTGTAATATCTTGATTAATTCATCAAATAATAGAGAGGTAGACATTTTCTCTTTGCATTTACTCTTCATAAAAGTCTTATTTAAACACTTACAAAAAGAACAAAGCAATACAAATTTTGAAACATTATTAACAGACTATCAGTGTCAATTTACTAAACTTTAACACAAATGTACATCTGCAGTCCCGACTGTTGATATTGATTGGAGAGTTTCTCACTTTATGACGACACGTGCTGCCTCAAACTTGAAAATCCATGGGAGAAGACGGAAGTGTACTGTTTTCTTTTCCATTTACGAAGAGCAGTAGAGGTATGATTGCGAAGTGGACGAATGATCATCTTAATTAAAAGTGAAATTTAGCGACGAAGAGACGGTGGTTGCATTCTTGTCAAGTTTGAAAATATATTTATTGCTAAAGAACACAAGTTAAATGCAGATAAATCAATGGAAAGAAACTCTCATTCTCATCGATAAAATTGGTGTTTCTTAATGTGACTTTCGTGTTAAGACCCTGGATTGCTGTAGTTAGGCCTCTTATCTCTCATTACCACCCCTCTGTCTTCTCTCTCCACGCAACAGTCTTGACGCCGCGAAGGCCATTTTCCCGAAGGCGACCGTTGCAAGGGCTGCTACACGAAATTTTGTCAGTTTCATTAAAAATCATGTATCAGAAAGTCTAATTTTGTACGCAAGTTACTATCAAAATACGGTATATGATACATCATTTTATTCCTCTTTTCATGATCTATCCATTTCTGGTGAGAAAAATATATAGTTCCATTTAAAAAGTCAAAGATGATTAAGTTTCTCGAAAACTAAAAATATT
This sequence comes from Acheta domesticus, assembly GCA_031308135.1. Lineage (NCBI taxonomy): Eukaryota > Metazoa > Arthropoda > Insecta > Orthoptera > Gryllidae > Acheta > Acheta domesticus. Next base: position 59,972,047 of record JAHLJT010004567.1, read on the forward strand.
ATAGACAATTTCTCGACGGCATGTTACTTGCCTCATGATTCTTCAATATTCAGCGAAAACTGCATTTCGATATCCTGAACCGTTTAAAAGTTACGGAGGTGGTCCATAGTTGATGGGACACCTGTATATTATTCGTTTCGGGATGGAAATATCAATATAAGTGTCATAAAATAGATAATCCTGCAAAAAACGGAAACCTCCCTAAACTGGAATATTTTTTCCCCGAACGTTTCCGTATTATTTATCGTATTTCGAGATTCTATTTTAAGGGAACCATACAATTGCAAAAATTGTATTTCTATTATTCAAGCATGCGTTCGTCTGTCTGATAGCGGCGGCATGGCGCACGAGTATTCTTGCCAAAACACTACTGAAAAATTATGCGTCTGGGAGAGAAACTAAACCTTTTTTGTGACATCATGAATTGTAAATAACGAAACTGAATCTTGAATAAAACACCTGTATAGAAACTAAACTATGATGATATAGTTTTGTTCCTGTAACGAAACTAAATACCCAGCCGCAGTAAAGTCTCGTTCTAAAGGCAGTTTCGTTACTAGTCACTTTGTCGCGCTTCAGACTTTAGTTTCGTTACGTACTTTAGTTACTGTGCACAATAAATAGTAACGAAATGTCTAATTTCGCTTAGTTTCGTTTCTGTTGCCACCCTTGAAAACTTTACACTTTTACAATTTTCGAAAAATCTGGGGTTTCAACAGACGTCATTTTCTTAAACTTCTTTTACGGTAACAGAGGACAAAGTTTAATAAAAAAATGTTGGCTGATTTCGTAAGAATGAGCGGATAATATCAATTTTGGAAAAAAAAATGGCTGAATGGTTTAGGAGGTAGCGTTGACCACAGACGGACGTCAATCGAGAGTTTTGCCGCCAATCGATTTTTCGGAGTAAAGGACCAACAAGACGTAGATTCTGGCTACATCACGGTTACAGGAAGTAATGTACGTACTACGCTATATAGGAACAATTATTATTCCCTTTTCGTTACATGACCCTGATAATAAGTTTTTCTGCTGGAAATTCACCGTTTTTCGGCGCACGATTACATAACTTCATCTTCTTACGAAGTATGTGCGGGAAAGAAAAATCAATTATGTTCGATATATCCGCTATTACATTTTTGCAATTTTATGCTTAAGGTATCTACATTCTGAAGAGGATTCTCAAGGTTCCGGAGAAATATAGCAAGTACTGCATGTGTCCGAAATATGGCCTTTAGTCCAGGCGGCCGCATAATTGAGGCTATGAGAATATGGGAGACGGCATATGGTATAACTTTGTTATTGTTAATAAAGTTAGTGTCGATTACATGTCAGCAAATTTTTATTTAAACTGAATCTGCTTAACATAAGAAGCTTCTTGTACATAAGCCCTTTAAACAACACTCAAAATCGTTCAATTCCTGATATTTGCACTTTTTTCCCCACTTTACTTCCTGTTTCTTCCATTTGTGAACTGTATTCCCAACTAAACTTGAAGCTGCAGCTCCCTCTCAAGGATATTTCAGAGCATGCGTTTATTGATATTTGAAACACAAATGAACCACCCTCGAAAATAAGCAACTCTATCTCAGTGTTCTTCGCCACCCAACATTGCATGAACATTCTGAGTACATAGTGCAGTTAAACTTGCAAGCTGCGGAACCTCAAGCGACCAGTATTTTTTTCGTATTAGACACGTTTCTGGATTATAATATGAAATATAGTTTAACTTACGTTTGGCAGGACCACGATTCTTGTTCACGTTAGATTTCCGCATTTTGCACGTATAGCATTGAGATTTTTACAGCGTTATGGATCAAATTACCGAACTTGTGAGGAAATTGTGACAGGTTAATCTACGAAATCTTCCTGGTCGCAGACCGCAAAACCAAAAACGGAAATTTTCGGAAAACGGAAAAACCAAGTCCTAAAAAAAAGGAAATTTTCACGTCTTATAGAAAAATCAATAAAATTTCGTTTCACGAAAAAATGCACTTTACATGAAGCAGCCGCTTACTGTAGGTGGCCGTTTCTGCAAGTTTCACTATACTTCCATATCGCCGACAGCTAATAGTGAAAGAAAATTCCACCAGTTAAATTTTATTTACGCGGGCAATTAAGAAACATTTAAATTAACTACAAACTTCTCCATATTCAAGTTTTAATACAAGATTAGAACACTATAAACATGTATTGAGTCAATAACGAAATTTGGGAAACTATAAAAATGGCAATTCGACTTAAAAGGATAGTAACTTTGGTAGTATCAAAAACTTGTATTTACACTTGAAAATGCAATATTTTTTGAGAATTTTGAGATACAAATAATAAAGTTTAGAGAGAGTATTTTGGAAATGTTTTTTGGTGTAATTCTTCAGAGGTTTCTCTCAAATGCACAATTTTCATGAAAGGATTATTGTCATCTAAGGAACTAATACTACATTTGCTTGGTCGAAAATATCTCTTATTTTTAATCAATTAAAAACGTAATTTTGAGTCAAATTAAAAAGGACGAATTTCTTTGGCTGATAACTAGAGACCGGATTTTTATGTAATTACATATTTTTTGTCTTTCTACTTACCATTCTCAAAATTGTAATCTTGACAAATCATCGCCTTCCTAACACAATATTCAATTTTTCGTAACATATTTTTACATATTTAGTACTATATTACACATTTTACATATTTTGCTGTTTTCAAAATATATTTTCTTATTTTATCCATTTCTTCAATTTAACTCCATATTTTGTTATGAAAATATGTATTTTTTTAAATCATCATTTTTCCTACATTATTGGGGAAATCTAGGTGTCCAAAATGTCATTGACACTGCGTTTTGTGATCTGTAACCTTAATTTCCGAGAAACATTTGCGATCGCCGACGTGTAACACTTCGATGAAAAGGCTACAGTGTATGTTTCCTGGTCGTAGATCTTGCTAGTTTGTGCGATAGCTTCTCTTGCGATTAGTCCGGCTGCTAAATTACAGTCCTGGATTACAATAGATTAAGCTTTTACTACTGACGAGAAAGTTGTATGATGTGAGCAGTTTTTGTAAATGTAGTTTCTTGCTATGTAAATTTTTTTTAATAACAGAATTTTAATATTACATATTATATGCGATTTTACATATTTTATTACATATTCTTACTATTTTCATTACACGTTTATGTACATATTTCGACGTTTAATACTACATATTTTTCCGGTCTCTACTGATAACACAAAAAAAACTTATAGTAACAATAGTAAAGAAAAATACGATTTTTATGGCAATATGCGTTCAAGCCCTTCACGTTTTTGGAGTAAACACTGAGATTACAATTTATCGAGAGCCAACTCTTTGTAGACCATAATAAGAAGCCTTGTCCTAAAAAATGTGTGAATACTACGATTAATATTGCCGGGGAAGAATTGTCTCAATTTTACATGCTTCTTGATTTATGTAAAGAAATAATAAGCATGACAACTGCATTATTTACGAATGCATTAATTGCTTTCATTTCCTACCTAATTAAAAATATTCGTCAGTCACAAATGATTACATAATTCTATTTTAAAAAATTAGCAAACATATTAAAGGAATTCATTTATGTAATTTTTTAAACAAATCGTACAATTTATTATAGTAAACTATCTTTCTCGAATCTGCTTGGCAACAGAAAAGCATCAAGTGTTTGCACCTATTCAGTGTATTGCTATTCGACATGTTAAATTTGTATTTTTTATTTTGTGCATTTTATTCCAGTCCTGGAAAAACGTACTTTTCAAACCATCAATATAAGAGAAACATCATCAATATGTTACTAGAACTCGGGGTGTAAATGAAAATTTTGCATTACTGAGTCTCGTCTTGGAACGTCGCTATTGTACAAGCAGAGATTATTATTTTAGAAACAGTTAATGCTATAATGCTAATAGGCTACGAGGTTCTGTACATCTTTCATCTGTTCATCAAAAAACACTCGCGTTTGTGCATCCTGCCTCAAGCCTATCCCGTCGAACCGCTCGCTGTCGCCGCCGCCGCCTCCGTTGCCGCGTCCCGCACTGCGTTGGCTGCGACGGCGACGGCAGCGCGGCGTGGCGGCGGCGCCGCGAAGCCAGCAGCGCGGAGCATCAGGGCGCGGCGCTGCGGTGCTGGCAGGGCGCCAACGCGACGGCGGCGACGCCGCGGCGGCAGCGCTGCCCCGACGATGGGACCATTACTGTATTCAGATCCGCGAGAATCAGATTACCCAATTAACACACTTCTCAATGGCCCGCCCCCCGCCCTCGACGGCCACTGCGCTTCATATCAGAGGCCGCGCCGGCGGCGGCGAAGGGGGCGGCGTCCGCCGCACAGGAAGTGGAAGAAAAGCGAGCCAGCTCGCGAGAAAAGGTCCTTAAAGCTGGCTTAGGTCCGTTCGCTTTCAGATTAAACCGCCCTGCTAATTCCTCTACCCGGCGCTCCAGCCCCTCGCGAGCGACCGCGAGGAGTAGACCGGTGCCGCCTTCTCACCCCCTCGCCACTTTGCGGGGGTCTATCGTCTTTCATCGAATTCATTAAAAGCCACAGATTTGCGGCTTTTGACTGCGCTCCAATTTACAGAAATATCAAGTGACTCTCCGCCGCGAGTTCTCCAACTCTCGGAATTTTATCGCCGGGGCGCTCGGCCGCGCCCAGCAGCCTGGGGCACGTGCGTGGCGCGGGGGAAGGGCGGGGCGCGGCGGGGCGCGGCGGGGCGGGGGTGGGGCGGGGGCGGGGGCGGGGCGGACAGCACGTGGCGGGGAGTTGTGCAGAGGCGCTTGTAACGAGCCGAGGACGGCGGAGGTCTAGAGCGTAAAAACAATTTCGGAGAGGAGTAGAACGGTCCGGCACATACGTAAATAGGGCGGGTTGGAGTGGTTTGCGTTTGAAGAAATCAATTTCCACTTGTGTAGAACAACTGACTTTTTGTAACGGCTTCATTCAGATTTGTCATCATAATTTTTTATATTTGTAAAACATGTTTCATTGGTATCATAAAGCGTCATTTTGACTCTTCACTGTTTGTTTTTAAAAATGTTATTCAAGTCATTCGAGTCTCCGTATTCATTCAGTCAATTCATCAGTCAGTATAAGCTCGTGGTAGTTTCGGAGAACCCGGTTTTAAATTATTTTTTCTTTGTAATTAAAAATGATAATGAGAAAATAATTAACAGAGTACTGTATTATTCGTTACCTCCTCATTCATAAAGTTTGGAATTACTACTTCCAAAACCTTTTTATTTAAGATCAAGATGTCGGGAGGCTGTAGGTATAAGGGCAAGACAACTTGAAGTTTTCTTTAAAACATGTTTCATTTATGATGAATTTAAAATGAATGTTTTTGATTATTAATGATTATTTAAGAACGAATTCAGTTAATATATTTAAAGGCTTTCATTGCTGTAGAAAATAATTAAAAACCATAATTGATAATATCTATCTTCGTTTTTAAGGGGAGCTGGCCGAAACATCATGAGCTTCCCCTAGAGTGCCGCACCGTTGTTAACCGATACGTTCCTTGAACATTTTCGCCAGGAACTAATGTAGTGCTATAAACAGCACGTGCTTTCCCGCACATATTTTCACGCTAATTACGTAATAAGTACTGAAATTTTAAAAAAAAGTGATGGACCTTTTTTCAAAATCTATTATGCAAAAGTTCAAAATTGAAAAATTTGGAAGGACGGAAAGACACGTTTTGCCATCAATCGATTTTGCATAATCAAGGACCCAGAAAAAATGGATGCACCACATGTTAGAGTGTTTTATTTTAAAGATAGCAACTGGATGTATCCCCTTTTTCTTTACCAGATCCTCGCAATAAGAGTTTTTCTGTCGAAAATTTGCTGTTTTCTTGCGCAGCATTACATAACTTTCTCTCTACTGCGTAGCGAGAAAGTTATATATATATATATATATATATATATATATATATATATATATATGAAAATATGAAGGAGTTAGCAAAAAACTTTCCGAAGAAAGAACCAAACACGAAATCCAAGGAGTGACAGAGAAAGAGTAATAAACGATAAACTGCGAGCGGGGAACGAGGCATTTCTGCCAGACGTTCTGGCTCGTGGCCGATCATTGGAGGATGTGCGGCGGCTCCCAATCGCTGATGTAACGAGCGCCGGCCGAGAGCCGAGTCCCCTCAAGTGGCGTTTGGGAGAGCAAGTTCCGCCCACCTTTTCAGACGATCCGCGTGCACTGAAGAGCGCTTCCGGCGGCCTGCGTCATACTTTGTATTGCCAAGGGTTAGCGTTACTTATTGAAAGGTCGCTTCAGATCGTGATTGCGGTATCGTTCCGATTTCACGGTCGGTATTTTTAAATCATTTTGAAGTGCGTATTTCAAAAATGTCCGTTTACAACGAGATGTCCATCCATCGATCTACGACGAAGTACTTTGCGTTCGTCTTGGTGATGATCCTAATTTAATCCTCGTTCACAGAAAGAAGTAGTAAAATTTTTCGTAACTGATATCTACCCAACATGTAAAACCTATTAGAGGCAATAGCCATCGCGTGTGGCCCATGGTTTATTGTTTAAGGTGCTACGTCGACTACCGCCAGACATCCTCTCACCAATGTCTGATATTAGCAGCCGGCCTACAGAATTCTCAGATAGGCGGGGGTCGGTGTCGACACACCTATTTGACTGGCGTCTAAAATTTTCTCAACGTCAAGACTCGAACGTATTCCCGGTTTCGAACAAGACTCCCGGTTTAAGAAGCTTCAGTTGTGGACCCGCAACTCCATACACTAAGCAATCGATAAACCAAATTTCGTGTCAAGGCATCGTTTTCAATTCACATTAACAGCAGTGAAACGTAAAGCAGCCAACGTCTGATTTGAGGGTGACCCAGCGTTCCACCGCCAGAGCGTCAACGAGGAGGCGCCGCGGCGCGGCGGGGGCGGAGTCGCTGTAACTTGGGGCCCCAGCGGCGACGGCGGCGGTGGCGGCGGGGCGCGAGGTGCATAAGACCCCCATCGCGCGCGTAATCTTAGGGTCGCGGCGCAAGTTCTACTGGGGAGCGCGCGTCGCATACCCAATGCCACTCGCCCCGCCCCCGCCCCGCCCCCACCTCACCCGGCGCGGTGGAGAGCGGCCTCACCTGCCGCGTGCCCTCGCCCCGAATGTCGCCCGCCGCCCTCTACCCCGTCACCTGTTCTGCGTGCCCGGCCGACGAATGACGTTACGACGTGGGTTGGCCTTGTGCAACAATGTTACGTGGTGTAATGTCGTTTGAGAAAAGCGCTCTGAAGAGTTTTAAGAGGATGCACTAACTCCGTTACGGAGTGAAGAGAAATAGTCCTTAAGTTGAAATATCAAGATAACAGATGTTTGGGAATATTTGCAATTATTTAGAATTGTAAATGATATTAATTTGTTTAAACATAATTGCGTATAAATTTTATTGTGTTGCAGAAGTCCTATATTTATAAGTATCATGTGATATGATGAGATAATGATATCAATGATAATGATATCAATCAAGATTTTTATGAATTATCATTTATGTACCTGTGCTACCGAAAGTAAATACGAAAACTCCCAATACTAGTTTCCAACTACGTTGACAGCATCGTACACAAAGTTGGTTCTGATGTTCATAGTGGATAAACAGAGGTTTGGTTTGGTGCAAATGTAGTATTGTCACAGTTCAGTGAGGTTTATCTAGATACTAAATGTAGACGCAAAGAAAAACGATTGCAAATAGTGTAAAATATTGTCTACTAAAACTCTTCCCATAGAATATACACTCACATATACTATTTTTTTATCTACGTTCCAAGATATATATTTCATCTATCACGGTACTGTATCATACTATATTGGATGAACGATAGCAAGTCGCAATATTACACTCTAAAATGTCCACAACCATTTTGATGCACACTGTCATATTCGTCTCCTGATATAACATTTTCTCGAACCCCGCCGTGATAGATCAAATATTTGTGAATATTATCTCATTCAGTTTCTGAAGCATATAGCAATTATTTCAAAGTCCTTCCCAGAACCTGAGTGTCTCCATCATTCTTTCACATTGCGTAACCTACCTTTATGGTATCCTTCCTCGGAAGGAGAAGCTTCCTCCTAATTTACTCATTTCTCGTTGCGCACGGAAAGTGAGAAACCGCCACCTGTTCACTATTTCACCCCATCGATCCACATTCCCCAGCATGCGTTGCTCCGCTCCCGAGGCGGCGTCGAGGGCTTCTCTCGCCACGCTTAGGGGACGCGCCACTTCGTGGGCTCGCGTTCGCGCATGTCCCCGCTGTTACTCACCTCTCCTCTCCTCGGCGTCTCGCCCTGTTCTCCTGCTTCTGCCTTCACCACCCCGCCCCTCCCACGACGCGAGGACAAGCCGTCGACGCGCAAGTTACGACGAACGCGTGGCGCCGCCGACGCCCACGCCCTAGTCGCGCGCTCCGTTATTATGGAGTGAATTTCAGGGGAAAGTTTCTCACTGCGCGCCTCTTCGCGCCGCTGCCGACGTTGGCGTCGCCGCTGCTGTTACTACCGCTACTTCTACCAACACCGCGAACGACTCTGTCACCGACGTCATCTCCGAATCACCACCCTAGTCACCGACGACACCCCCGTCGCCACACTCCTCCGCCACGGCCATCCCACAGTTTATTTTCGTCATTATCCCCTCGCCTTCACCAAGAGAAGTTACTTCTGTTCGCAAATATGCTGAAATATATTTTTATTATCTCTTTCACATCTGTCATTATATAATTTGAATTTGCATATAAGTATTGTTTGTTCAGTTACTGCCGGTGACTACGCACTGTAAAATCGTCGTAAAACTTTATTTTCATTAGCGCTTAGAAACCGATATGGGCCACATTAGTTCTGCATCATTATGCGGATATACAGGGTGGGAACAACTAATTGTTAACACCCCTTTTATCTCCTCAACAGTGCAACCAAAAGAAGATGCCGTTTGGACAGTCCATTGCATAAACAGGGGCTACTTGATTATAGCATACTTCGTCTTTGCACTATTTTTTACTACGAAGATATATGGTCAACTTTATTTCTTTTTACAGGAAACCGTATGCTAACTTTTAGCGTATCGCAATGGGATCAAAAATACGACTTGAAATATATGTACATCTTCGTATTTAAGTGAATCGTTTTTTAGAAATTGATGTGTTTTTATAACGTATCTTTCCATTGAAGCGGCGATTTTCAATTCGACCCTTCCTGTTAACTAAATGGAGAACTTCGCGAGCCCGACCTTCAGAAAAACGCGCTCATTTATTTGAGCAGAGAAACAACTACATTCTTCCTAATACTAATTTTGCTGAAAGATGACTTCGTCCAAGGAAGGCTCAAATGCTACATACAGTATTCTTGTATGTGACGGTTAGTTACAAATAAATTATGATTAATAAGATATTGTTAATTTATTTTTGTATTATTTACTTAAAATTTATAATAGAATACGTTGTCACAGATATACAAATAACAGAATAGTATTTGAGTGACAAAACAAGAACTTTGCGGAATCCTATATGCAACATTTGAGTCTTCCATGGACGAAGTCATCTTTCGGCAAAATTAGTAACGAAGAAAGTTGTTTCTGTGTTCAAACAAATGATCGCGTTTGTCTGAAGGACGGACTCGCGAAGTTCATTTAATATCCATTCATTTAATATATAAAATCTCACCAGTTGTATCTAAAATATGAATATTTTAGCAATGTTTACGTTTGTAGACTGTAGCAGAATTGTTAAAGATGTCATATAAAATTCGCACTTCACTGACTACGGACGGTAACTTTGCTCTGCACTCAAACTGACAACAACGCTTTCAAGAGTTACGTCAAAAACTTAAGGTGATTTCAAAGAGTCTCGCGGACAGCAACCATAATATTGTTGCTGCAAACAAGAACATCTCCTAAGGGCGAATTTCGCTGACTATCTGCCTTTCTCCTTTCTCGCCCTACCGTCCTTCCCCATTTCTGACACCACCTTGCACATATTAACTTTCTCTACTCCCGTTATCAGCAATTCCTATTCACCTTCCTTCCTCCCTTCCATGCACGCCATTTTCATCTTCGCTGATCGCACGGCTTCTCCAGGTTATTCACTGTCACTGGATCCGTCTCCTTTCACGCCCTCTTGGCACCTCGCAAGGAGGCGCTCTCTCGCAAAAATGCGAGGCGCCGTTCGCATGCCAATTGTTGCTCGGGGGGGGGGGCGACGCCACCGAAGGAGGTGGGGCGTCGGCGCTTGCTCCTCGCTCGGCCGCGTCGCCGGCAATCGAGGTTCGTTCGCGTGGGATCCAGGTGGCGGTCGATTGTGCGGGAAGTTCGCCCACTTTTTAGGGGCCCAATCTTTCCCCTTCGTCGTCGGCTCTCACTTCTCGAAGAAGAGGACTCTTTGACGAGCGGCTCCTTAAGAGAAGTCTGTTCGCGTACTTTCGAACCAACGCCGAAGAAGTTTTAGGGTCGTTCTCAATTTTTTGAAGTTGTTAATATTCCCCTTCACTTCATTAAAATAGTTTTGGGCGTTATAGGATTTATTATCCATAAAGATATTGCATTAAGTAGTTCTTTTGTAACAATTATTGTTCAGTGAAATAGTCTTCGAGGGTTTTGTTGTGAAAATGCAATTGTATGTTAAAGTATTCCTCAATAATTCTTTAGGGCTTGCAGTTAAATTACATTCACACAACTCTTCACTTCATATTACCCTATCATGTTATGAAATCGAAAATTATTTATTCTGTTTCAAGTTTACTAAAAATTATTTTATTCAAAAAATTTAATTTTTACCCATTGTTAGATATGAAATAGATTCTCTACTCATGACTTACCATTAAATCTTCACATGACTTCATATAGATTTTAAAGAAGTAGAAAAAAATATTTACAAAAAGCCTAGAAAGTCAAATACAAGAAAATATGAATCGTATCATAGATTTTATTAAGAAATGTTCAAATTCAAAAAGAGTCAGCGAAGAGAAGTTGGAGAAAATACCTTGTAGTTTTCATGGGGATGTACCGAACTGTGAAAACAAAGGCATTGATAATAAATCAAATTATTATTATTATCATTATTATTATTTCGTCAATAATAAAACGGTTCGTATCGAGAAAATAATATTGTGTAACATTCCGATCTCTCGCCGCAGTAATATTAATGACTGCCCTGCCGTATCCAGGGGCGAATGCATGGTAGACGTGTTAGACAGTGATGTTTTGCGGGTTGCCTAATATGATGTCATATCAGGGCGCCAATACTCTGCTAATTATTAAAACCAGAAGTGCCTGTTACTTATTTTGACAATGCAATAGATTATGAAACATGAGAAGCATCAATTTATATGTCCAATTATGAATATTATTATTATTATCTAACTTTGACGTTATTCTTTTTCAGTCACTCAGAAAACATTATTAGGCTGTAAAATTCAGATTTGATCTGCATATCCATGCTACTTTTTTTTCTGTTTGATTTGTGAACAAATAATTCAAATTCAATCTACTTAACATATTTTTCCGTAAAAATAAATTCCGAATGAATCTCTTTGGAGCAGTTAAAAAAAGTTTCAGATTAATATCATTAGGTTTTAGAAAACAAAATTAAGCATCAAGATTGTACCTCAACGTGCAATATTTCTCGATTCTCGGGAATTAGCTCATATGCTTTATTTGCTATATAATTACTGAATGACGGTTCGTAATATTGCTTCAAACGAACAAATCACCTAAACAAATGAAATTAAAAAAAGAATTCATTTGATACAAAATTCGTTGCCCACCTTGTGCAATAGTATTATTTCATTGTTTCTGGCCACGGCAGCCGCTGTTGCGTTGACCTCAAAAGCCTCGATCGCCAGTGCCTTTGGCAGCGCAATCGACGGCACCAGAGGAAGAGAGGGGGACAGCGGAAGGACGTGGCGAAATGGAGCCCGCCCCTGTCTCCTCCGCCGCATCCGCCGACGTCGTCGCTGACGCCGTCTTGCCGCTGATGGCACGTTGTTTGCGGTCGCAAGCGTTCGTTGTCACTGCCGCCCACAGCCGCCGTGGCCGCCGCCCTACCCCGCCGCCGCCGCCGCCCGTCAGCACCGTTGGTCGGCGCTTCCCTCCTCGTTTTAGTCGCTCGGAAACCTCATCGCGCCCTCGTGGCCTCTCCACACCGACACCGCCTCCGCCTTTGTCGTCGCCCTCTCGTTATTGTTGTCTCCGCTGCTGCCTGTGACGTTTCCTACACGAGGACGCGCCCCTGCGACTCCGGACATTATCACTTGCGACCAGCACCTCCCGCCTCGCAACCTTGCCGTCCGGAAAATATAGTACCGACTTTCAGACTCCTAAACTCCGCGGTAACATGTAGATGTTCCGTAAAAATGTCGACAATCTTTCTCTTCCACGCCCACAATCACTGCCACCTTGCATCTGCGTTAATACTGAACCCATCGACTTGCCTTTCTGAAAGTATCCGCGTTCCACTTACGTCAAGTTATCTGCACTTTACTCCCATCACAATTGAAATGATTTTATCTGTGATTCTGTCCACGAATTCCAAGTCAGAGTCATATTTTGACATCCCTCACCTACGAACATTATCGCGTATTGCCATTCATGACGTAGCTATTTATATCCATTCTTATTCTACTGACCTTTTCTTCAAAACTTCGTTTATATAACTCTACATCCACAAGTTACTTCCTTCTGTTTGACTCTAATATTAACATAGGTTATTGTCAGTCCATAACCATTCTGCAGGTTTACTTTCTCTCCATTGAATCGTTGTCTTTCTTTCCCACACACCTCATATTCTTTATGGGCATGCTCGTTCCATTAACCGTAGTGTCTCGTCTCGGAAACCGCGTTCTTCTCATCGGCGATCCATTCCACAGCCATCGCCACTCAATCCAACTCTAAGCCCGGACACCTCAACTGCTACACTTAGTCCCGTTAGTGTAGTGAGTGCTTTTATGCCTAGAGCTGTCGGTGATCCTGCTGGATGGCGCTACCTACATGTTGCATTGAGCTCCAGCCGGGACGAATTCTAAGCTCCCGATAAGTCTCTCGACATGTATGGTACTGTAGTGCATGTCTGGGTGTGTGTGTGTGTGTGTGTTTAAGGGGAGAGGATTCGACAATAAAGAGGAAGGAAAAGTGGCGTCCAGTCCGTAATCCTATTCATAAGGTACTGCTCCGGCTTTCGCCTGGCATTGATCAAAGAAACCATGAAAAATAATCGACCAGAGCAGCTAGCCATTAGAATTCTCCTACAGACAGCGGCTCAATTCATCCTAGCTATCTAGCTAGTGTCTAAAATCCACCACCGTGTGCTTGACCCCTACAACATCCCGGTAGAGTCACTGGAGGGACAGCGACATTGCTGGCTCAGAGCTAAACTCATCCCCCCGTTTCTCCCCAGCCTTCCCCACCTTCTCCGCCTCCTTCTCTGCCTCGTTCGCTTCTCCGCCTCCTCTGCCAATAAGTTGCCCAAACAGCGGAGCACTGACGTCTGCACACACGCGCGCGCGCGTCCAGCGACCTGTACCCACAGATAGAAATGCCGTCAGGGAATAACACTGTCACTGCACAAGCCGGACAGCACGACAGTCGAAACTCTACACCTCTGGGAAGCAGAACAGTGCATTAGCATAACGTCCGCTTTTGTTACAACCGCTTATGAAAAACAGTGCTATTACGGCCCGAAATTTCATGATCGTACTATGTTGCTACCGTAATAATAATTGGAATATTAGAAACTTAAATTTAAAATAAATAACATTAGGAACATGCAGAAGATATTGGTGAACATGAATGCGGCAACGAACACGTCAGTTTGTCTCTAGTTTCATGAGTAATCGCAATAGTTCACAACAAAATTTTCACAACAAAATATTTTTATTTATTTATATGTACTGTAATAATTCATGATCTCTTACCTTGACTAAAGAAGCATCTCTAGAGACAGCAATAGTCAGAGATCTCTAGAGATCAGCAATAGTCAGCAAAGTTGGACTACACGTTCCTGGATAACGTTTTTCTAGTCTCAAAATTTTTTGATGAAACTTTCATCAAGTTCATCTCTCACAGTCCCACAACTTGTTTTTAGAAAAACGTTCAGATAAGAATTTTAAAAGTGTAATCTCTATATATAAAATAAAGTTTTGTTAGTTTCACCATTTATAACTCAAGAACAACTAGAACAATTCTAATTATCTCTGTTTTGTTGGATTCATCTCCGTCCCGAATAACAGAATAACTAAAAAATATCCAAAAAAAGGCACTACATGGCGCTGAAGAATAAAACTAGTGGTGCTACAGAATGACACAGACCTTCCCGCATTAGCTTTCTATTTCTTTTGGTCTCGGCTAGCTATTCGGACTTACCACATTCTCTTGTGAGTTGCCATCTATCGCCGCCCAAAGTACATTTCTGTGACATTATTGATTTTTCGGTTTCCTAATGAAGAACAGAAATATTATTTTAACCCTATAGTGCTCCCCCTTTTTTCTACCTCATTAATACTCTCCTGGGGTATTCTGTAACGCCATGTGTATATATAATTTTCTTCAGCGCTGGTTTTAAATATTATTGAAATGAAAATTATTTTTAGATAGCTTTAATTTTCTACTTTGTGATAGTTAATTCGAAAATGGAAAAAAATACACAATAACATGTAAAAAATGAAAGGTATGACAGGTGTAAAAAATTAAAAGATGTATCAGTCGTGTCAGTAGTAAACAATTTTTCCCAAGCCTCACTTACAGCTTGCTGCTCCCTTTGTGTCAGGAATCCTCAAAACAATATTACGAAAAAGTGTTCTAGTGGATGGTGGTTGGTTACAAGATCACATACGACCATTCTTACATTTGATCCCAGGCCCCCGAGTAGTGTGATCATGGTGATCTTCTGATGCACTTTGCTCTTATACACGATCGTCACCAGCCTCTAAGCTATCATCATTATAATTTCTTTCACCGTCACCAAAGGATTATCGTTATCCAAAATTTAATTCTCGAATCCACTAAAACGTTCATCATTAACAGCCATGCTTTCACTATAGCTTTATACAATATCAATGTGCACTACTGCTCCATGGGCTGTCTTGTCACCCCAAACTTCTCCAAACAACTGATAGGAACAAGTACGGTCTTCGCGCACAGAGAGCAACAGCACATGAACAACAATCATAGTTGTAGGTGTAGATGGGTTCCTAGCCATATGCGTGCATGCGCAACGAAAATGCAAAAGAAATATCAAACGCCTGGGGTGATGCGTCACCCCGGGGAGCATTCTAGGGTTACGAATATTAAAGAACATTAAAACCCCTTCGTAAATTGCAATTTACTGTGAAAAATTTGAAGCCGTATTTCAGAAAGTTACGTGTAAGTGCTATTGTAAATGCGAAATTTGAAGCTCTTTTACACAGAAAATTTTTGAGTTTGCGAAAAACATAATTTTAACTCCTTTGAAGTACATCAACTCACAAATACAATAGTGTTTACAAATTCCTGGAAATGTGCCTATTAACGGTGTAAGAGATCTTTGAAAAAAATCACATTTGCGTAATTTTTGGAAAAGTAAAAAACTATCCCGAATACAAACTTTAACAATATCACACACTTGCAAGGATTTATGGACCCACATCAAGAAAGCAATGGATGAAAAGTGGAGCAACCTCTGGAAAAACATAAAATCCAGCTCTCTACAGAAACAAGTTAACAATTTTTATTCCTTGAAAACTTCCAAAAAATTCTTAAGAAAAGATCAGGTGGCAATAACAAGGATAAGAACTGGTCATTGCAAGTTCAGTCATCAACACTTGCTAACTGGAAATCCCCCACCCACCTGCCAGCACTGTGATACCATTCTTAACTTTCAACACATTTTAACTCAATGTCCTATGTTTCAGTACAGCAGACACACACACCTAGAAGGTGAGCAAAACCCTGACTTGATGCTATCATCCAACGACTACCAAAATAAAATATAAAAATTCTGTAAAGACAGCAACATTCCCAAAGAAATTTAATTGTAATAGGTATATTATTATGATAATGGAAACTAATTTTGTAACATTAAAAATACATGTAATGTCTGTCTCCACATATTCATTTATATTGTAATATCTGTACATTTTCATATCTGTTTGTTGTCATGTTAATATTGTAAAGTTGTACTCAAAGTAGCCGCTAATGACCTCAATTGTCGATGCGACTTTAATAATAAATTTTTAAAAAAACAAAAACTTTACGTCATAATAAAGAGTGAAATTAGCACTGTCAGTTCGAAAAGTTTAGGGGAATTTGTAGCCATTTTTGAGAAAATAGCATTTGAGCGTTTCTGAAAATGCGGAATTTTGAGCTAGTTTTCACAGAAGACAGTTAAGTTTTCGAGAAACTTTACTTGACATTATTTAAAGCACATGTACTCATTAATATAATAATGTAAACAAATCAACGCTAATATAAATATTAACGTGAGAGACAAGTCAAAAAAATTACATTTTTGCAATTTTGAAAACAAAAGAATGGACCAGTATGGCGTTTATGTCATCTCATAGAGTACCTTAGGCACTATCCATATCAAAAGTTAAAATAAAAAATTTCGAGCCGTTTTTGAGAAAATCTTGTAATTGTATTTTTTTTAAATTGCATGTTTTGCAAGCAATGTTGCGTAAAAAACTACTAAAATTTTCAAAAAAGTGACCTTAATGAAAGAACCTTTTATTTGAAGAAAAAATCTCTATATTTATTTCGTAGATGTCGGAAAAGACCGAAAAAATACAGACTTTTGCAATTATCCAAAATCCAGAGTTAACCGTGAAATTAGGACCAATGCGACCTTTATAGCGTATTTGACTTCATTCTTACAAGATTTTTGAAGAAAATATTTGGAGCTGTTTTTGAGAAAATTTTGAAAATGTCCGGGAGACTTCATGTAGCGTACCCCCAAATTTTATAGAATCTTTTTCAAAATCTCAAAGCTTCGACCCGAGCCAGATCGACAGGCCTTTCTTCAATTTCAAAAAAATCGTCCTTATGGTTTAGGCGCTAGTAGTGTGCACAGATGGACGGGCGGACGGACGGACGGACAGACGGATGTTTTGCTTTCAATTGGTTTTTCAGTATCAAGGACCCTCAAAAGAGGGATTCTGGCTACACCACGTGTTAAGGGAATTTTTCCTTAATTTAACAACTGCATTTATCCATTTTTTTCGTTATCAGGGCCCGGCAATGAATTTTTTCGCTGTATTTTCGCGCAGCATTACATAACTCTCCCTATACTACGTATACTACTCCGTATATATGTATGTATATGGGAAAGTAAAGTGTGAAGCCATTTTTAAGAAAATGGCGATTAAGGGCTACTAAAATTGCGAAATTTGAAGTTTTTTTCACAGAAAATTTTTGAGTTTTCAAAAAACTTCATTTCAAGTCATTTGAAGTACATACACTCACAAATACAATAATGTTTACAAATTGCTGGTAAAGTGCATAATAATGTGAGAGATCTTTTCAAAAAAATACATTTTGTAAATTTTGAAAAACAAAAAATACCGAAAATTAAACTTTACTTCATATTAAAGAGTGCAATTAGCACTATCTGTTCCAAAAGTTTGAAGGAAAAATTTTGAGTCTTTTTTGAGAAAATGGCGTTTGAGCGTTTTTGAAAAGGCGGGATTTTGAGGTTTCAAAGAAAATGGTTGAGTTTTCGAGAAAATTCACTTGCCATTATTTGAAGCACATGTACCCATTAATATAACAATGTCAAAAATCGCCGCTCATATAAATATTAACGATGTCAGAGACAGGTCAAAAAAATTACATTTTTGTAATTTTTGAAAAACAAAAGAATAGAGCAATATGGCGTTTATGTCATCTCATACACAACGTAAATGAACTTCAAGAAAGAATTCACTATGAAGAACTAACTTGATTTGAAGGAAAAATCTCTTCAATTTTGTAGTTGGAAGACGCCGAATAAAATTCAAACTTTCGCAATTTTCGAAAATTCAGTTAACTGTGAAAATTGGAGCTATGGTATTTTTATAAGTGTTTTTACTGTATTCTTACAAGAAATTTAAAGAAAAAATTTGGAGCCGTTTTTAAAAATAATTGAAAATTTCCGGGGGGCTTCATGTAAAGTACCGCCGAATTTTGAAGAACGTTTTTCAAAATCGCAGGGCCTCAAGAAAAATTAGAAAATATTATTGTGTCTTCATGCACAGTACCCCAACAATCAAAATATCCGTTTCAAACTCGCACATCCGTTCGAACTCAAGATCATTTAAATCTATCAACAAATATCAAATTTGAAGAAAGTCTCCTGAACGGTTTAGGCGGTACTTAAGCCACAGACAGACGGAGGAACGGCCAGACGGTTTGTTGTCAATCGATTTTTCAAGGATCAAAGATCTACAAAACAAGGATTCTGACTACACAATTTATTAGAGGAAGTAATTTATTATATATAGGAATAAAATTTATTCAATAGTTCGTTACCAGGCTCGGTAATATGATTTTTTTGTATCTAAAATTCGTCATTTCCCGGTGCACGTAAATAATACTTTATCTTCTTACAAAGTAAAAGGAGAAAGTAAATATCAAAGCTTGCATATGTTTTATGAACGCAGTCCCATATGCACTTAAGATTACTAGTGTGAAAAATAGATCATACGATCTGAGCATCCCCCAACCCTTTAATACGGACCCAATAACAAAAATTCTCCTTGTCGTTCCGCCTTTTCTCCCTCACACAACGGCTACTCCCAACTCGTCACTCTCGAACCTCTCTCCACATCCCCGACTCCCTCTGCCCACCCGCCACCTCTGCCCCTCCTCCCCCCCCCAAGAGGGAAGAGCGGCTCGTCGAGGCCAGCGAGGACGGAAGACTGAGGACGGGGCGGGCGGGGCCGGCGGCGGTGGCGTCCCCAAGCGGCCGCTGCGCGTTTTATAGACGGGGATTGGATTAGCGTCGCACGGGCGCGCGCTGCGGCGCCGCCGCCCGCCGGGAGCGCCACTTAAAATATTTATTACGACATATCCTATATGCCCACCCGCCCGCTTTATTTTGTTACATTTCCGCCGGAGAGCTTTGGGTGAAGTGCGCAATTAAAAAAGTTAATCAGATATAGCGGCCGGCTTTTCGGGACCGCGCGAGGCGGGTTACTGCGCCGAGCGGCCGCACGCCGAGATGGAGTCTCTCCTCCCCCGCCCCTCCTGCGCCGCTGGGTCACGGCAGGTGAACTGCGCCGACACGTGGGACAACGCCGCGCCACCTGCCGTGAAACGTGCCCCTCCCCCGGGCTATTTTGGCTCGCCGAGGAAGTCCGTGTCTCTCGTGTCGAACATTTGCGACGGCGAAGCGAGGTGAATCCCTATCTGGGGGAAGAGTGCGGCTACTTCAGGTCTAATACGGTTCTAATTTTGGTTCAGGCAAGTTTCAAGTAACATTTGCTCTTACAACTTGGCAGTGAAACACATCCCCAAATTACCACAGTGTTCGTATGCGGTTATTCTCGGTTTTTCTTTTTCCATACACTGTGAATGTAGTTTACTTACCAAAGCGATAAGCTTCATAAATCAATACGTACACAGTCAAATAAAATTAGTATTCATACTGATTTTATGACTTTTATTAGAGTAATTTCAATACAGTTATCATCATAATGAAACCTTTGCTAGCTATTCAGGTTCATTACAAAATTCAGACCCGCGAAAAGATGGATATTATATCTTACTCATTTTAGCCTATTGTACTTCCTCGCAGTTTTCATTTTGTTCTTATTAAAATATTATCAAAATTATTTTTAGCACCAAAACTTTCAAAGCGATTTACTTTGTTTAGCTGACTAAACAATTTTTACCCAAGAATATCATTTTACATCTCTATTTGCGCGATTTGGCAATAATTTATGGCATTTAGGAAAATGTGTAAAAATACTCGTATCGTATTCATACAAATATCTTAAACAACGCCCGCTAATAAAGCGCTGTTAAATCATTTATTGTCTTTCTCAATTTGTTTTCAACACCAAACTAAAGTTTTCCAATAACTCTTGGAAACAAGTATAGCAAGAGTAATAATTTTACCAGAAGCACTAAATCAGAAAGTATTTTGAATGTATAAATTCAAAAGAAAGAACTCAGAAAAGGATTAAATCTGAAAATATGGTTTACCTTTTTCATCGAAATGTTATAGGAACTGATGTTATTTTTAATATCATAAGTGAAGTGCAGGAATTCAAATACGATGCAAGCTGAAATGAGAAAATATACCGAGGAGACAGTTATTTACAGCAGTATGCATATTCCCTGACGCGTGGATAGAACTCACGTGAGTATACATTTGCACGTTTTTACAGAACTTCTTATTATCCAAGGTCTTTTACTTTCATTTTTATTATTATTTTTGTACTTTTACTGTTATTTTCGTTTCCTTTATGTTAACATCCTAACAGATAATAATATCACCAGTCTTTCTGCAGATGTTCCGTGTAACTTTTGTCTTAAATAGAAAACCTCAAATTTATTGATTAAATTTAATATTCAGGGAAAATTCAGACAATATAATGCGTCCATAACTAACACAACATTTTTAATAAAGCCCTTATTGTGTGCGCAGCATCTAAAAAACTCTTCTGAGACATTTTGAAAAGAATATATTCTATCACATCTCATAAACGTTATGTCAAGAGTGTGAGAAAACAATGAAATAAAAACCAAGAATTAATATGGATCAGAAATGACGGAAGAGATCAATTGAGGTAAGACGTAAGAATGATCTCCATCACCAAGCAAGTGTAAAAAGAATTTTGTTAATTTTTTCACAGCTTAAATTACTGACAACAGACATAATATTGACCTATTACCAAAGTATAAGTAAGAAAATGACAACATACTCATAAAATCCAAGACAATGGCAACTTAAAGAAAACCCTTCCATAAGAGCAAAAATCTTACTAGTTAGGGTGGCATTTGAACAATTCGACTCTTAAAAATACTGAACATAATATGTTACCTACATAGAATTACAAGATGCAGAAGATAGTCAAGTCACCATTTATGTGAAGCAATATTACAGACTCGCAGGTGCAAACCAGGAAAGATGTGATACTATGATTTAAGACAAATTATGGCACTACCAATTTTAATTCCTGGTTCTTGAATACTTTCATAATACTAGATAAGTAGAATATGTGCAGAAGAGATGAAATATTTGAGATATGTAATTGTTTACTCTTTAACTAATAAGATGATAAATGAAGAAATTAGGATAAAACTTACAAATCAGTACTCTAGACGCTAAGGGGTACTGCCGCAGTAACATACATTTCAACATGGTCCTTGGAAGTATCATAGAAATGATGAAAGGAACGGAACGGGAGCGAAATTAGACGAAACGGATCACTTAGAAAGATCCTCTGAAGTTGAAACGATGTTCAGGTGATTCGATACGAAGTACCCAAATCACCTATCAAAATTCAGTTTCAATTTCATTTACTTGTTTGCACGAGTTTATTATTATACCAGTGGCTTACATCAGCAATAATGCTCCTGAACAAAACCACATATAATTGTTTTCCAAAATGTAGCACAAAGACCGCTCAAAAACAATAAATAAAATACTCTCATATAACACTGTAATAAATTTAACCTTTTAACAAAACCAGAAATACGCACTTTATGAATACATTAGCATAATACTCTACATCTATAGAATTTAACTGTTCTTTACGAACCTAGAATATAAAAAGGTTGCTCTTCTGTGAAGGAACACTGAATTACAAATATTTAGGGGCTTTCTGTCACATTTCGTGAGAGGTGCAGTGAGCAGCAACGCACTGAGTATGAGAGTTGAGTCGTACGTTCAGTATGAGAATAGACAAAGACAATCCAATATTTGCATTTTTAGCCAAAATCGAAACTATTTCTTTGTATTTTGGGTTTTTACCAGGTTCCTAAGCAGCTAACTACATCATATAGTCCTCTCAAACGCTCGGAGGCTACATAGTTTTCTCTCAATTCCTGATCGCATAGGAAATTTGTAATAAACATTGTTTAAATAGCAGTTTATCTACTATATTCATTGATCAGGGTTAAGTTTCTTTCTAAAATATGACACAATTTTATAATGTAGAAAGCGCCTCGCAAACTCATCTCACTTCGCCCGCCGCCTGTGTGACGTGGAGCCGGCGTGGCCGGAGAAGAAGGGGCGGCGGCTATGAATTCATAAGCCATTGCGGCGGCGCCGTGCGTTCCTTGTGTTCCCATTACGGTGGCCGCAACAGAGCAGCCGGTGGACGAGAGGCGCAGGCGGTATTGCTTTACGGTCTTCGCCACCACCACCGCCACTGCCGCCACCGCCGTCACCACCACCATCACCACCACCACATCCACTGCCACCACCACCGCCGCCGCCGTCACCGCCACCACCACCTCCGCAACCGCCATCGCCGCCGCCTCCGCCGCTGCGACCGTCGCTGCGCAAATCTGGCATGTGGCGAACACTCAAAACCAAAGGGGCCATAGAGCTGTACACCGCGTGGCTCACGCTCGGAAGGGATACAACGTAGAGGGGAAAAGTCGGAGGCAATGAAATTTGGAAATAAGCCTTGGATCACATATTTGTAAGTTGCAGTGACACGGAAGTATGGATAGGAAGGAATGTTTAACTCGATTGTCACAATCGTACAAAAAATCTTGCACAGGTCACCTTTAAAAAGTATGAGCTTACTTTATGGAAAGAGAAGTCTCTGGCAGAAAAAAATTGTTTAGTGAATGGGAGTAATTTTCAGGTAACTTATATTTTGGAATCTAGATCAGTGAGAATCTGTGTGAGTAGGTATGGCTTGTTGTGTAGTATGTAGCTGACGTGCAAATGCTTGTTTAGCGAGTAAGTTTCTGCCGCGTAATTTCGTTTCTTGTGCTGAAGATTGAATGAAATTACGGGAAGAGGGAACATCAAAAAATGCACGAAACATCGCACCAAAGCACTTGCATTATTAATTACTCGTAGTGTAGTAAAATGCATTCGTCTCCACACGGTTTCTCCCTTAAATGTTTTTTTTCCTCCCCGTCCCACACATGTTGAGTATCTTTGGTGAATGAGATTTATTTCAGGAGTCTACAGCACAGAAATTTACGTTGTATGTTATGTAATAGCATTATGAGCTTCAATTTAGATATCTTTTCAAGATATATTTTCACAATGTACCCAATATCGTAAGTAAAGGGGCAATTTCAGAGGGGAGTTTTGATAATGTCGTACCCCACCGTTCCCTCTTTTTCCGGAGTTAGCGCAAATTGACCACTCGCAGATCCCATATGTTTCTTCTAAAATTCGTTCCCTACGTTGGCACTAAATGACCTAGGTAAAAAAACCAGCAGCCTTACAATATGAAAATGTTCCCGAGCCTTCCTCATTGTAGCTTCCAGTTTTGTAGGATCGTGGTTCCTTTTCTCTTGCACGCCAGACAACTTCCTGTATACATGCGGCATCCTCCAAAGTCACTCTTCCCCTCTGACACACTAATAAATCACTTCCCTTAGAGCAGAAAAGCAAGTGAATTTAAAACAGTAGTTTGCGTAGATGTTCGAAAATATTTTAAACAATAGTACCACGTTAAGCAATCGAGAAGGTGATTTTGAAGTACATTTATTTATTTAATATACATATTCCAAGAAAATGTGTATCGTTTTACAGAAGAACTTTCAAAAGTGTGAAAATTATACTGGAAAATTTTTGTTGATCAGATTAAGGTGTTGCAAGTGAACTCTTTATTCGGTGTAGGCCAGTACACTTGAGAATACCATCGCTTTCGAGGAATGTTTTAAATCGGGAAAATGAAGATGCGGTTGCACGAGCAGTGTATCATCGTGGCTTAACAACGTACAGTAGTGAATCAGAAAGATAGAAATTAATTATTTCGGTCCAACAGACGTGCCCCGTGCATTGACCTACATCCACTCTGCTTTGAAATTGCCTGCGAAAGACCGTTCGCGATGAACCACGAACAGGGATAGATGGAAGAAGATGAAGCACCTGCTTAGCGACCGCACTGGAAAGAGCCCCAATAACTTTTACTCAAGTAACATTTCAACTTTTACTCTTCGTAAAGAGTAAACTTTTACTCTTCATAAATACGGGAAAATATTTTTAATATTATTTACTTAAAAGTAAAGTTATAGGTGTGTTTAATATTACTTTTATTGATTGAGTTCAGTATTTCTGTATTATTAGGAGATCCGATATTTTACTTAGAGCCCGATTCATATGAATGAGAGACCCCCGTTGCCTACAGCTATGCGAGAACAGACTAGGCAATCGCCCGGGGACATTCAAGATTTAACTATACATGAAAGAAGACATTTAAGTTTCGGAAATAAAATATAGTAAACATAATAAAAAATATAACTCTATATTAAAGTGTCAATATTTAATTACATGTTTTAAAATAATTACATTGAATTAATAACAAAAAAAAGTTTCGTGGCCTTGGATTTTTCATTAGAGGTGGTGTGAATGTTCATTTTCCCCGGAGTGCGGGCCTGCCTGGCCCGGCGCTCGCAAAGAGGCTGGCGACGCGGTGCTGCAAGGGCTCGCTTGTGCCGGAGCGCGCTCCGTGGCGAAGGCACGGGGCGCGCGCAGGGCTCGCTGCCCGGGCGGAGGTGCACCTTCCTCCCGGCAGGCGCCTTGCTCGCGCTTTGCTCCGCGGCGCATATCTCAATCTCTTTCCTCCTTCAATTCATTCCTCCATCTATCTCTGCTGCGGTTCATCCAGGCGCTCATTTATCAGCGGCCGTCCCCGCCGCGCCCCGCCCCGCCTCACCTCTTCCCGCTCCGCCCCTCCCCGCCGCCCGCCGTTCATCCACCCCATCCATCGTCGTCGCGCGACGCTTATCTGCTCTCCGCCGCCGCCCTCCCCTCCCCACTCCGCGTGCCACTCCGCCGCTACCTTGTCCGAGCCACGCACCCCGCCCTGCAGCTACGCTCTCCTTGCCCCGAGCCAGCGTCTTCAACTGTCCTCTCTTCCCCCACCCTGTCCCTGCCTGCTCGACCCAGCTGCCTTCCGCTCGTAACCAAATTCTGCATCTCCATCTCTCTACTTTTTGCTGTACACCTCAGGCGCGCCTCCTTTCCTCACGTATTGCTTTATGGTCCTGTTGTTCTAGACCAGGGCTGACGGTCAGTCTTATCTTTTTGTGTAGCCCGCGAGGACTTGGAAAAATTGAATTATATCACCAAAATACAAAGTTTGTTTAGTTCTTCTTTTATGCATTTTTATAATTATATAACTAATTATAAATGTGAAATAACTTGGTGAATTAAGCTGAACGTCTCCAATTTTCTCACTAAACAATTGCACAATGTATCTAATTTGTATTTAATGATATATTAATTTTCTTGTTGCATGTACACTAATCATTAAGTATGTTGAATAAAAGTCGAATTTACACATACACTCGTCATAAAAAAAGCGGCACCCCGAAGGTCCCTTCTAATCCGCAACAAACTCGGTGTGTATTTTGCACACCATTTGTTAAGCCAATGATTTAGTTTTCACGGTCGGCCGCGCACTGGGGGGTCGGTGGTGAGTGCATGACGTCACGCCCTCCGGTCAAGATAAGAGGGATTCAAACGGCCGCGCTGGCCATTGCGACATCGAGTAGCGTCGACAGAGTGTCGCCTGTATGTGCACTATGCCTAGGCCACGCGCTCGACAACCAGATGTCCAGTTAGATACTTTCGAGAGGAGCCGTATCGTGGGTGTGCGGGAGGCTGGTTGGTCCTGTCGCCGGATTGCGCGCCACGCCCGTCGTAGGGACACCACCTTCGCACGCTTTTGGCGGCAATGGATTGAGGAAACATATCAAATGCAGGATCTGGACGTCTCCCACGCACTACGAGGAGGGAGGACCGACAAATTGTCCGTCACGCGCGAACAGATCCAATGGCAACGATAGATGCTATTCAGCGGGCTGAGCTGCCTGCACTGTCACATTCTGTAAGTGCCAGTACCATTGGCAGGCGGTTGCACAACGCAGGGCTCGCCGAGTGATAGACTCGGTGAGTGACAGGCGCCGACCGTTACGATGCCTGTCACTCACACCCCAGCAACGTCGCTACAGACTCGCCTCGTGTCGGGAACGACGAACCTGGGGCCATGTAGATTGGCAGGGGGTCATCTTCAGCGACGAGTCCCGCTTGTGGAGGCGTAGTGGGTGAGCGCCACGAAGAGCGGTTTGTGGTATCCCATCACGCGTCCCGCCAGCCTAGTAATGATGTGGGGCGCGATATCCCATGCTGCCCGTTCACCGTTAGTGTTCCTTGGACGCACTGTGACAGTCGCACGGTACGTTCAGGAGATCCTGCAATAGGTGGTTCTGCCGTTCGTGAACACCCACGCCCATGCTCCATTTCAACAGGACAACGCGCGTCCGCATACCGCAGCCATCTCCCGCAGCCATCGCCTTGCAGCCGTGGATACTCTGTCATGGCCAGCCGCATCGCGAAACCTCTCCTCGATCGAGAATGTTTGGGGTGCTCGATCGAGAATGTTTGGGGTGCTCGATCGAGAATGTTTGGGGTGCTCGATCGAGAATGTTTGGGGTGCTATGGAGTGTGCGATCCGGATCCCACCCCTACCCTCCAATCTGCAAGAACTGTGCACTCAGGTGCAAGCTGCATTGGATGGACTAGCGCAGGACTCCATTCGAAACCTGTACAACTCCATGCCGCGACGTCTGGACGCGTGTGTTCGCCAACGTGGCGGCCCCATGCCATACTAACATGTACCGTCTGTGGCCGTGTAGCGCAATAAATGTTTGCCCTACAAATGTGAAAGTGTAATCATTATATATACTAGCTGACCCGGCAAACGTTGTTTTGCCATATAAATTATTCCTAGGATTATTTTAGGAGAAAAAATGACTAACGTATTGTCAGTGTTTGAGGATGTGGTATATATGAGTTGAAGAGGCATGGAGCGCTGTGAACGATGATGGAATATAATAATAACACAATACCAAACATTTATATTTTTAATTTATTGTAATTTATTTTTTGAAATGATATATTTTGCTAATTATAATTATACTAAATTATCCATATCAACCCCTCAGCGCAATAATGTTCAATTTTTTTTTTGTTATCCCATCTTTAGCTAACACAAATAAACTGGATGGTTTGCCCACTCGAGAGCATGCCACGTATAATTGACCGTGTGGGAAACATGGTGTGCTCAAAAATAAGCCACAAACAGACATGATTTGGCCTTGAGACTTATTGCTAGTCATCGCAAATGCCAATCTTAACGGAAATTGAAGACGTTTAAATTGAATTGGCACATCTGTGGTTATAATAGGGATCCGTGGCAGTAATATATTCTCACCTCGAAATTTGCCATTTAAAATTATGGCTTGGACGTTTTTCATTACAGCCCTGCAAATTAATCATAAATTATTTAAAATTACACCGAAATAGAAAAGTGATAATTGTAAAATTACTATTAACGCCCACACAATAAATATAATGGCCGAAAACTGTTGTGAGTGAGAAACGGCTTATTGTGTGAGAGATCTCAACCCTATTCCGTGCTGCTTTTGGTGTCAGAAGCAATGTTGCCAGATGTGAAACTTCCGATTGCGAAGTTTTAAGTTCGAAAATGTGGATTTCTTCTAGTGAATGCGGATTTACTAATATAATTTTAAAATAGCGGAAAACATCAATAATTCATATATCGACGTAGAATTCCGTTATAAAAGCGATATTGGCTCACTATATTTGTTCTGTTTGTTCTCACTGTATATAATGTTCTCAATTCACCCAAGAAATTAAAAATATAAAATATCAGTATTTTTGTTATAAATGTACTTTCAATTTATTTTTAATCTCAGTTTAATATGAAGCCGAGTAACGTAATTTCAACATTTTTAATTTCAATATCCAGAGAAGTGCATCATTTCTCCAGCTTGAATAAACGCAGTACGAATCTGAACAACGATCCGTATTCTTATTTGGCGTATTCGAAAACGACTAACCAACATGTTATGACCTATTTGTCCTCTGAATTTCTAACAGTACGACAATAAAGAACGGAGTGCACGACAACACCTTGGTGCTTGGTCATCAATTTTCGAATACGGCAATTGGATAAAGCCCTAATGATTGGTAGATGATTGCTTTCTACTTTAATCGAATAGAGAGACACAGCATTTTGAACATTCAAACTTTGTTAACCATAGTCAACCACCATATCCGCATTAAGCGGATTAGGTGATAATAATGCGGTATAAAATGCGGACATGCGATAGATCTGGCAACACTGGTCAGAAGTGACGCCGGTAGACGCCTTGCGGAGATACTGATCAAGTGATAATTACTTCGTGTAAATCAGTCAGGGTTTTCTTTACCTATTGTTGCACTAAATTTCAGTAAAAACGAAAATCTATATATTCAAAGACGGCAGGAGAAAATAATTAACGATAATAAATAAATCTTCTCTAAAGAACAATCATTTAAAAATTGTTATAAAATACTTGTCACATTTTTAACTGTTCAACAATGAATCTGTTCCCCATTTTGTACATTCGAGAATTTAATATCAACTTCCGAAGCCTAACTAAACATTAATTAATTAAGGTTAATTAAACATTTCGCAGCAACAAACATCACAAATTATTAAAACAAAGTTTCTAGTCCCAATGTCATTTCTACCTGTAGTCAAATAGTAATTGTTGTTTTTTCCTGCTAATGATTGTATTAATGATATATTAGTCTCTAATATGCTTAATAGTCCTCAAACCTAACGCAACAATGTATCGCGGAAATTAACATTTTTCTAGCTGAGCCCGGCAGACGCTGTTCTGCTCCTATATCTCTTTCTCCTTCCCTCTCTCTTTTTCCCCGTCTCTCTTTTCCCCGTCTCTCTCTCTTTTCCCCGTCTTTTTCTCTTTTCCCCGTCTCTCTCTCTTTTCTCCATCTCTCTCTCTTTTCCCCGTCTCTTTTTCCCCCGTCTCTCTCTCTTTTCCCCGTCTCTCTCTTTCTCCGTGTCTCTCTCTCTTTTCCCCGTCTCTCTCTTTTCCCCGTCTCTCTCTCTTTTCTCCGTCTCTCTCTTTTCTCCGTCTCTCTCTTTCTCCGTGTCTCTCTCTCTTTCTCCGTCTCTCTTTCTCTTTCTCCGTGTCTCTCTCTTTCTCCGTGTCTCTCTCTCTTTCTCCGTGTCTCTCTCTTTCTCCGTGTCTCTCTCTTTCTCCGTGTCTCTCTCTCTTTCTCCGTCTATCTCCGTGTTATTCACATTTAGTAGGAGATTCTGCACGTCGCTGAGCAGGTGCGTAATATAGAGAAACGCCGTGGGTAAAATACATACCGTGTGTGCAATTTTCCTCATTCCTCCTCTCCCGATCCTCTCTCGATCCCCTCTTTCTCGAACTCCTCTCTCTCGATCCCCGCTGTCCCATTCCCGCTCTTCCAATCCAGCCCCCCCCCCCCAAACACCTTGAATCCATTCCCTTTCTCTCAATTCCTTCCCCTCTAAGACCTTCTCCTCTGCCTCTTGCTACTCGTATATTACTCGTACTTTATTCCTTGCTCTTTCCATGCCCATTTTTCCATCTCTGCTGTTCTCACCTGTTCATTTGGCCTTTTTACGGCAGCGCGATGTACTCGCGACCAGTGCTGTAGGCCTCACTTCTCGGATCTGGAAGGCACGCCCCGTGCCGTTTTGAGAGCGCACGCTATTTCAGAATTAGCTTTGCGTCGGAAGGAGGTGCTCTCGAGAGGGCAGGCTCAGAGAATTGGCCTTCGGGACTGATGCAGCGGAGGAGCACTCAGAATTTGTGCCGCATATGCGGTATCAAGAATGAGGTATACGAAGAGAATAGAAAATGTTCCATAAAATTAATTTCCGTGCTTGTGGTTTATCTGTGAGTGAAGATGGAAAAGTAATACGATTTTGGGTTTTTCTCCTTTAAGAAGATAGCTTTTTCTGGCACAATACAGTACAATCATTTTCTTGAATCCCCTTCTAACCTTCATTCTTCCGCTGCGTCTATATCTCCGACGCTTGTCAGAAGGATAGATTGCTCACTGTCCGTTGCACAGTAAGCTCCTCCGGCTTTCGCCTCTAAGTGATCAAAGAGTGTATGAAAACTACGTAAACCTCGATCAGATCAGATGATCTATAAACTCAATCCCGGTAGATGTCACAACTTACTAAATGTTCAACACATTTAGCAAGTTTTCGCCATTCGGCCGGGGTCAAACTCACTATTATGACCATCGAAATTCTAAATAGCTACCACGACGCAACTATCGTAGCATACTGCAGTGTATTTAATTTATGAAATACATCAATAATATCTGTTTTCCATTGTTAACGAATTTCCTGTACTAATTTCCTAAACATCTTTCTGTATTAACCTTCCGGCGGGCGCACGGGAGCATTCCACGCTGCCTTTGTGCTTTTGTTATTGTATAATGGAGTACGGCTATTTGATATGTCAGAGGGCTACAGTATTCTCACTTCGCAATATTCTAAACGAAACGCGTGAATTTCCGTTCCATTGCCTTCTCCCTATCAGTCGTAAAGAAGATTTGAAAATTTAAAAAATCTGACTGCGGCACTCCGTGCTCTACTACGCCTACTCGTGTAAGCAATTTTTGTATTCCAAACGAACATTTTACTTATTCAGATTGTTAGTTTACATGTATTTTTAATCACTGGAAGCAAAATCAAAGATGTTGAAAGGTATTTTTTGTTGATCTTTTTCCTATTACATTTAGTCTTATTTTTGTTTTTCTTTGCTGAAAGGGATGAAACACGAAGAAATTAGGCATCTTAATGAGTTATTGGAAAGGGCTTGATGAAAACCAATTGATGCTTTTCTAAAATTTAAGGACAGTAGACTGTTTCATTTAATTGATTTGTCTATTTAATAACAATTCTCTAGGAAAGCAAAAGGGACGCAAAGACTGTTTTCTCTAGGATGCATACAGTGCTCCTACGCGCCCGCTTTTGTGAGTAAAAGAGGCGCGCCCACCGGAAGGTTCAAGAACTAAGTGAAGTAAGCGAAGCGTATTAAAGAACTAAGTAGTAGTGTATTACCATTTGTTTCCTGTATGTCTACGAATGGACTATAGCCACAAACTTTCACTTACCATACGCGCGCGCATACGTCTTATTATCATCATTAACTCAATATTTTACTTTAAGTTACCTTGTTCTTCTGGAGATCTTATGAATTTCTTATCATTTAATTCTTGAAGACTTTCTTGACCATCAATGGTCCAGAGAAGCCTAATCCGAGCTGACCGCCATGTGTGTGCTTGCAGGTGGCGGACCAGCTGTGCCACGGCCACCGGCCGCACTACCAGGAGCCGTGCAACCTGATGGACTGCCCCACGTGGAACGCCGGCGAGTGGTCCGGGGTGGGTTCCCGCGCCACAGCGCAGCCCGCGCCCGCGCCCGCGCTCTTGCTCGCCGCCGCCGTGTCCGTCTCCCTGCTGGCGCCGCGTCCGGCCCGCGTGTAGGGCGGCGCCCGCGCCCACGCCCACGTCCTCGACCCTGCCCACTGCTGCCTGTCCTTTCCCCATCTGGGACCCTGTCCACTTCCCCATCCAATCCACACCCACGACCCTCACCACCCTCCTGCCCCCGTCTGAGACCCTGTCTGCACACAGGTCCCCGTCTATGTCCACGTCCTCGATCCTGCCCACTGCCTGTCTTTGTCCTCATCTGGGACCCTGTCCACGTCCCCATCCACACCCACGACCCTCACCACGTTCCTGCCCCCGTCTGATACCCTGTCTGCACACAGGTCTCCGTCTCCGTTCACTCCCAAGTCCATGCTCCCTCCTAGTCCACGTCCATGTTCTCATCCATGTCCACATTTCATGTCAACTCTCTCCCCCTCCTACCTTGCCGGAGTCCTGCCTAGTCACCTAACCTCCATTTTTTTCTCCAGGCTTTCCAACACCAACTCTTAGCATTTCACACAATTTTCACTCGACTTTTCACCTTTTACCGTCTCCTAATCCACCCCTTCTATCTTTCCACGTTTCACTGGCTCACCCGCCCTTCTTATTCTCTCCATATACCATGGCATTCCCGCTGCATCATCCTCCCATACATATGTTTCTTTCGAAACTATATCAACATATTTTATAAATACGGTACATGCAAGCGCCCTGTGATTGCATTTAGAACGTGCGGTATGTGAACCTAAAAGTGGAGATCGATATCACTACATCCATCCAACCACTCACTCATTCTTAATATCAAACAATCCCTCCATTTAAATGCAAGATATTATTCAAACTTATCAGTGTACAGACGTACGACATTCACAATTCAACTCAGAATACTGGTTTCATTTTTTTGTATTCGAACATATATTCAAAACAACTTGTAATATTTTATATTTCTTTCTGGGTCACAAATATGAATTTGTGGTCCTTGACGCAATCCCTACTTAATTATACTAGCAATGGTCCTTGTCCCTTTGACAATTTGCGCACTTTGTACGATCTTTTTTACCTTTTCAGCCTTATTTCC
Source organism: Acheta domesticus (assembly GCA_031308135.1). Lineage (NCBI taxonomy): Eukaryota > Metazoa > Arthropoda > Insecta > Orthoptera > Gryllidae > Acheta > Acheta domesticus. The sequence goes on from JAHLJT010004567.1 coordinate 60,004,605, forward strand.
TTTCTTATTTCATTTGTAAACAACCATTTCCCTGAGCGAAAACATATCCACATTTGTTTCACTTAGTAGAAACCTGTTGAAATGCACTATTTCTCAGATTACCTTTCCAACAGATTATTTCACCAACTTACACAATCTCTCAGCGTCCAATGATAACCCTCTCTAATCTCATCTAGCTCATATCCAACATAGTTCATTTTTGTGTTTTTAGATGTTCTATTATGTCACTCTCACTCTTAATTTTCCTCTCTCTTTCCTGATTGTTCTCCTTCAATTTGGGGCAAATGTTTTTTTTAGTTATTTACCACTGACAAAAGTTCTCGGTTGTAAAATTGACTAATATCCATCCATAACTCAATAAAAATCCATTATTTTACTTCTAAACGCTTAGTTTTACACAAAAAATGTAAAACGTATATGTTCTTAATTAAATATTGGAAAATTTATCTTTAAATACTCTGATGAAAATACAAGGGAAATTATAATAATATTCCAATAAGTCTGTACGAGTATTTAACACATATCCAATTTTTTTCTTTTCTATATCATTAGTAATTTATACAACTAAACAGAAGCATTGCCAGAACAACTTCACCTGAAAAAAGGGATTCAGATCTAAAATACATAAACTTTCGTACGATATTTTTCAGCCAAATTTACAAAACAGAATTCGAATATCTGTGGTTATCATGTACACATTACATACGTGAAGTGAAACGTAATCTAGTCACGTGATAATGGCAAACTTTCCGCATAAGAGGGATGTATTCTTCCCAAATTAGTTAATGGAGAGAAGCAAACCTTCAATAGACTTAAAAACAAAATTTTCGAAAGTATTATCTATTTTGTTTAAATCATACATATTTAATAAAATATGAAATATTTCTTCAAAGTAGAATAACTAATTTCTGATTTTGTCAGGTAAATTATAGTTTTATTTCTTGACTACATATTTTTGTGATGGTTTACGATGTACTCGGGCGCCCAATGACTAAGTCAAATTCCTAGTTATTCATGAACCATGCAGAGAAACAATTAATATAAATACATTCCAAGTAAATAATGAGATATAGTGCCAATAAGAGAGTCGTGCAGTATTTTGTAGAAATGTTCTGGCCACAATATTAAAAATATGTTGGCTTTTGAGCCTCATTGTTCTGTAGAATCATATCACAGAGCACGCTAAAGTGTATATCAGAAACTGAAATAGATACAGAAATTGTTCATTTTGTTAATCAGATTCACTTTGTTATTGCATGTATTATAATAGTAGTATTTCGTACGTAGTACCATAGTTTTTATAAAAAAATAATAGGCTCTACTTGGAAAAGTAGATAATAATGTGTAACGTAAATTAACGGTATTTTAAAATTTACATGCACTCTCACAGAAAATTATAATTAAAATTGTATTCATAGAAAATCTCACGGTGCACGCCTCCCTAAAAAGACTGCTTTAGCTTTTATTTCGAAGAAACCTATATGGTGCTATTTATAAAGGTGCAATTATCAGAAGGTGCCTCTTACTTAATATAAAAATACAAATCCCTTCACGTAGTAATTTGTCAGTTTGTCCATCTTTGTGGAACAAAAATTGTATATTTTAATCGTTATCTGCCTTGTGATAAAGACAACAATATTTATGTAACGAGCCAAGTTTTTGAAGAAAACAGTAGAACACCGTACGAAAAAGATACATGACAAGTAACATCCAATCTAATCGTAGTATTATAAGGTAGCATATTAGTAATAATATATCACACATTTTATAAAATATTTACGCTTTCTGCTTTTGTATTCTTAAGAAATTGTATGTATTTTTTGCGGACTATTCACATGTTGCTTCCATTAACAGTTGTTAACTTGCGTTTTGGAAAGAATATATATAATTATTTATATGTATGAAAGTATTTTAGAAAATAGACGATATTTTTTAAATCATTTTGGGTTTTGTTGATGACCTGGCACAACAGGACAGATATAGCACCTTCTCCTCGAACTAAAGTAATTCCGAAAAGCTTAAAATAACAGATGGAACGTCACATTTGACTGAGCAGAAAATGAAATCAACATTAACTGACAAATATCAAACGATATTAACGATATACTCATTATACTCATTGTAGCGTTTTCAGTAAGTTCGCCCACCAGCTGATTTTCTGCACTCTCAAATGGGACTTCCAATTAAACATTGTCCCTTCTATTTCACTTCCTCTCCAAATGAAACCAAAATAAAACGAGGGTTGTGACATTCACATCACGTTTTGAAATCTGACTTATATTTTAAGTCAAATTTTACTTATTTCTTTACTATTGCACAAAATCATTCATATTTGTCTTAAAATTACGATTTAGCAAATGATAACGCAAGAAATTAAATAAACATTTGGCTAAGTTCAAATCAAAAAAATATTTAATTCAGAGCGTTTTTATTTTTGATTTGTAGAAATCCCAAGGACAAATTATGCGTTAGCTCTGCACACTGAAACTATTAAGTAATCTATGAATGAAACAAGATCTTGTTTACTTAGAAAATATTACCTGCCATGCATGATATTTTGTATTTATAAACTTCAAAATTTTCTCATATTATATGCAACATCATTCATTTAGAATTCATTCTCACGTACAGATTACATTCTTAACAAGATTTCATATAACTTCCGTAATTTCATGTAATTTTTTTTCACTTTTATTGTAGCAACCTTCTTTTACACTCAAATAGAGGATATTTGAAAAGAATTTATTACGGTAGTTTCACAGACCTGTGTGGTCTAACAGAATAGAAAGCGAAATATCCTCAGCAGAATCTAGTATGTGGGGAAACATTTGTAACTCTTCGGGTTAGAATCCTTATAAAGATAATGAATAGCCATATGCCACTCGTAAAATCAAGCCCAACTTCGTAACTATCGAACTGTTCATTGGGATGCTTTGAAAAAGGTCGGAGATAGCAATTGCAACAATAATTGAAATATTCAGTCGCAGAGAAACTGTTACACTTCTGTTCGAGTACGACAATTACGACAGGTATTCTCCATCAGGCTAGACAGCTGTGAATTACGAACCTGTGAGAGAGCCCCGTGCCAAGCACCAAGGCTACTTAATCTTTTCAGCTTCGAGTCAAGGGAGTAGAATTCTTCTTTGAGTTCTGGAGATTGGTTTGTTGTGTGACCATGCGCGAAATAAAGAAAAAGAGAAGCCTGAATTTTACACACTTTCAAGTATATGTTATTTTGAAAGCCATTTCCTTTTTATTTCCTTCATAAAGCGCATGATTGAATCGAATGTAGTTATTTTTCGTGAACGCATTGCCATCTCTACACATTTCGTCTCATTTCAAAGTGAAGTTCAGCAAGAATAGCAGAATTTTCGCACGTTCTTCAGAGATTACGAGAATTATAATTTTTTTCTTTTCATTTCTAATATTGATGTTAATCGCCATCAACATACACACAGGGTAAAGTGTCCACATGCCACCCCTGCTCCTAATTGCGACCACCACCCGATAACCTACCTACCTTATAGTGACGCTTCTAAGTTCTTTTTCGTGACAGCTATTGTTTACACTTCATTTGGCTACTTAAAACTGTGATGTTTTGTTGCATGAAGATCCAACAAGAAGCTACAGAGTCCTTTCTGTTTTCCGAGTGAAAATTATTCGTTTTCCGAAACTTAGATACTACTGTAATTTTACTACTAGGATAAGTCATTTTCCTCGTTTTATACACCTGAACGTTGAATTAAGTGACTATTTTAAAACACTGTCATTGAAACTATCGATTCCCCTCCCTCGAATTTGCACATGTGGAAAAACCACCATGTGACTAATTTCATCCCATTGGTCAGCCGGATTCCGTCATGGGACCTGAATTAGAAACACTGCGAAATCTGATAAGATACAATAATTTGCAAGTTTATGGTTTGACAATTAATTAAGGAGGCAAACTGCGTTTTTTTTACTTTTCTCCAAAACCTTTCAAAGATGCGGCTTATTTCGTCTCTGTCTCAACGTCTCCGAACAGGGACGGACGTTGAACAGCGTTGACGGTTGCGGTTACGTTTCTTTAGGCTTAGACTGCTTCATTTGTCAAGAACCGTTCTCCAAAGCATAAACTAAATAAGAAGGAACTAAAGTGGATAAAATGCATCGCATGCTTCAAATCATTGCACATGAAGTGCACTTCTGCCCCGGTCATAAAAGAAATCTTGCGTGACTTCAGTAAGTAGGTGAAAGACTAACAAGCCTGGTAACATGTGATATCTTTTGTAATAGTTGACAATTTATAATATTTGAACTACGTGATAACTTAGTTTGTATATTTTCGAAAAGTATAAAGTTTATTTTTAATTGTAAAATTTTATACAATGAAAAGAGATTTCTCTTAATAAAATACCACGATATCATACAAATTGATTTAAGAACCATTTAAAGTTTCTCATGATAAAATTGTTGGACGAAATTAAGAATATGGGGGACATTATCAGCACATTTAAGCAAAGCAGTGAAACGATTGGTTTCACAAGTTAACAGAATGAAACAGATACCGATACATATACCGATACATACCGAATGGATGGATGTCCGGGCGCTTAAATTAAATTTTCTAGGGTTACTAATCTTTGTTTTTTATATTTGAACCGTTGAGAGCAAATGTGGTGTATGTCAAATTTTAGAAGATTAGCGTTAGATGCGCTGGTAGATGGTTTGAACATTGTTCCATCTCGGGCTAAAATGGTGTGTGTCAAACTTCAATATTTCTTCGCTAGAGGCCAGCACAATGCAGAAGTAGCCAACAAGTTGCTCATACCGCTGCATGCTATTGTGGTGTAAGTCACAGGTGGGATGAAACAACAGCTTCGAGGGGCTCCCAAGAAATAGCTTCATGTTTATCTTCACCCATCACAAGAAGCATCTCGAAAAAAACATTTAATCACTTTTAGTGCGTGAGCTGGTCAAATTCGCAATATCTAAATTGCTCTCACTTGGTTGGAAATCGTGACAAAGCCCTATTTTTTCCTGTTTTTCCATCGCAATACTATCTAAGACGAAAATTTGCATGCCAATTTTTTGAATGTAAGTTATAGTTTTCAGAAACAAAAGTTGTGAAAGTCAACAAAATAGTTAATTACTTAATTATAATAAGCAATGTTTTGGTCCAAAATATCTGTAGTTAGTTAAAAGATTATCTCCTTAACACGTTCATAACACTTTACATTGTTTATTTCTAAGTATTTTGTTTTTACAGCGTTTTTCGGTTACACGTCATTTTCCGGAAAGTATGTTTTTTTACTTACACCGCTTTTGCTCTCAAGGGCTCATTTTTAGATGCTCTGATTTTAGTAAAAAAAATCAATGCCTTGGAGAGATGATATATGAGCACTTTGTTCTTTAACTAGTAATAGCCCAAGTTCATTTACCACGTTTCCAGATACTCGCCATGATTTCGTTATCCTACATTAACATTAACATTCAGGCAATTGTAGTCGCATTCGATGTACTTAATGAAACGATTTTGAGATAGGTCCAATTGGAACCGTTTCTATTGACTATAAATTTTGTTTCATTAGATCAGGGGTTTCCAAACTTTTGAAGACAAATGGTAAACAATGCCAGCGGGCAAATTATAATAGTTGAGAAATCAAGACATGAGTACACACACATCCTTAGGAAACGAATTTAAAAAATAGTGGAACTTAAACGTAATCGTTTTATAATAAAATAATTATGCAACTCTTTTAATTTTTAGGGAGATACATATGTGCGAACTTTTATTTATTAAAGAGCGATAGTTTATTGTTCGGTAATAATTGAAATTATGCATTCACATATGGATGATTCTCGAGACGTGTCAGAATACATTTCATTACAAAACCTTGGGACAATGGAAGCTGGTAATGATCATGGATGTTGTCTAAATTCCCAATGTGTTTTAATTATATTCTCGCTGTGTACCCCACGCTCAGGTCTTTAGTGACATCCCCAGTTTCCTCAACGACTTCAGCCATCTCCTTACCGCCAAAAAATCCTTTCAGTTTTGCTGCTCCTGATTTTTCCACCGGTTACTTCAGGCGGCCCTGGAATTAAAGTGACGCGGATCGGACAAAGCGTCCCGGAAGCCACATTCGACTCGCAGGATATAGTTTGGAGTCCCCTGCTCTATTTAATAAAATCACGAAAACTTGCATATCATTATCTAAATAAGTTTAATGTTATATTATAAAATAGTTCATTAATGACTACATTTTAACCTACATAAAAAAGCCATAACTTTGAAGTAAAATCAAACATGGTTGACATGGTCCTTTCTAACTTCATTGCTTCACACAATTAAGTTAATATGTCCATTAAAGTATTTTATATAAAATATTATAGAATAGCACGCTTATTTTTAAAATCAAATTTGTAAATGTCAAAACAATCGCTTGCAGTCTTTAAAACTGATAGTGGCATCGGACATGCTCTTACCAGGATCTTCTCGTATTTGCCCTAGATATATTATACATTCACCGTCGATGTGTTGAAATAAATATTTTTCTCATACAGAAATAATTGAAAATTTTCAATAATGAAATTACTAACTTTTTAACCTTACGCACATTATTCACACCTTTATCTCCAGAAGCCTTGTTAAGTGTGATTCTTACGTAATTCATAATCCAAGTTCAATATTTTCCTCGAGTTATTTGTTTCTTTTTTGAATCTCATTCGTGTAGTCAGATTTCAAATTTAAATTAAAACACGAAGTATTACACATACTAGCAGAATGTACATTATCACACTTTCTTTGCGATAGCCGAAACGTCGGCAATGTGAATTAAGTTCTTTATTTTATCCAAACGTATTATATGCTAATTACTTACGTAATGTATAATAAATGGTTCATGATTATATTCGATATAACAGAAGGCACTGCGTAATATACGTTGCATATGCACATTTTGTGCTCGTTAGTAATTATACAGCGGGTCTCAGAAGAAAAGTTACACATTTCTAGGGTGAGTAGACGGATCGTAATAATCGCTTTTTGCAATGAACATAAGGTCGGAAATTTCAAATAAAAAAGTTACACGTATGATATTTACTCCTGTTTGAGGGGCAATGAGGAGCAAATACCTTTCGCCAGGTCACGATCTGCCTAACACACTTTCTTTGTGTTCACCGAACACCCGTACAAGCGAACTTTTCTTAACGTTACATGAAATTTCCGACCACATGTTCATTGAAAAAAGTGACCATCACGATCCCTCTACGTGACCTAGAAGATGGTAACATTTATTCTGAGACAAGCCTTAACTGCTCTGAACAATCAACTTCCTTGAACATAAAGGTCTCTTTAGACACTGTAGGATAAATACAAATAATTGTTTGAAGTGGCCCAAACTCAAGAACCTATGTTTGCAATGTGTGCGCGTGGTGCTGAGTGAGTGCTTGTGTCGTGTGGCGCAGTGCTCGGTGTCGTGTGGCGAGGGCGTGCAGACGCGCAACGTGTCGTGCAAAGACGCGCGAGACGTGCCCAGCCTGCTGTGCGACCCCACGACGCGCCCGCCCCACGTGCAGCCCTGCCGCACGGGCATCGCCTGCACCAACTTCCGCTCCAGCTTCTACGACTGTGAGTACTCAGCTCCGCCGCGCCGCGCGGACGCGAACACCTCATTCACAATGCAAACTTAAACGTAATCGTAACGTAGCCACAAAACCTAGAAATGAATTACTAAGCGAGACCATTCACAATGCCTCGACGTGACCGTAGACGTAAGTCCGTAAACGTAAGAGTTCATAAGCTCCAAGCTTGTACGTTAAGTTTACGTCGTAATTTTACTGATGACCAATTAGAGAGCTGCATGGAAGATTGATTTCAGATTGTGTTCAGGTAGTTTCTGGTTATGTCATGTAGAGAACCAGTTAGCGAACGGTTTTAGTGCTTATAGTGATTTCAAAGTAAGAATTTGGACAATTTTTATTGTTACTTCAACTTGAAATGGCGAGAAAACTATGTTTGGCGAATTATTCGTGAATTTGGCACCAGAGAATCCTTGTTTTAACGATGAAGGAAGTGTGTGCACTACTACAACAGCTACTCGCATACAGGCCTATATAAAGACAAATCGATAGGAATGTCGAAGAAAAGTTAAAAAAACATGGTGTAAAGATCTTTTCACCATTCTAGAAACGAATTGATCAAGTTTCAGTACGTTGAATTCTGATTGGTTCAGGCGAAACTTACGTTCCAGCTTACGTTCGTCATTGTGAATGCTTATTTTTACGTGTAAATTTTACGGCTAAGTTTACAGCATTACGTTACGTTGAAGTTTGCATTGTGAATGAGCCCTAACCTGCAAGCGGACGCTAACCTCCACTCATGAAAGCGCACGCGATGGGCGAGAAGGCAAAGGGGAGACACGCGGCGGCCCCCGTGGAGCTGGGAATATAGGGAGACGGCATGGCGTCACAAACTGAACTGACGCCACCTGAGGCAAAAGTATTGCTGTGCCCAAAACGCTTGTAGGCGTCCTCGTGTTGAGGTGTGTTATTTGACGTAATTTTTAACATTTAAAGTTTTGATCAGATTAACAAGCTTCTGTAACAGTTCGTCATGGTTACTTGGGTGGTTTACTGCTGTAGAAATCGTTCGGGGAAGGCGAAGGCGTGAAATACTTTTCACAAGTATGTAGTCACTCTACGTATATGGTTTGAAGAACATAGTGACATTTGAAGATAGTGGTAAATTTCATGATTTTTTCCCTTCATATCCAAAAAGGAAAGCATTGTGGATTGGAACTGTGCGAAAAGACAACTGGCAGACTAGTACTTCCAGCAAGTTATGCTTGGTTAATTTTCAAGAACAGGATTTTGATGTAACTTCTTTATGATAAGTACGTTTCTAGAAACACGCAGTTTCAACAACTTTAGAAGCTTTTCTACCACACCTAAGAGAAGTAAACTGTGCAGTAATAAATATTCCCTTAAAATATCTTTAAATGGATTACTATGCATTTGAAGTCTTCTACAAAGAAACCTGTTGCACAATGTTGCCATCAATTGTATTACTAGCCCATCTACAAACTCCAGACTTTAGGACCCTGTTCTTTTGACTTCAGATGAGTGTACTTGATGTTTATGAAAGAAAATGGTGAAAAAAATATTAACAATGCAGTAAAATAATGTGCTGTGCTTTTATTTATGTAGTAGGTATGGTAGCCAGACTTGCAATATTGTGTCCACTTTAATTCTAAGGATATTTCCCAATAATTTGTACATTATGTACTCCTTCAGAATGTTAGGAGTGTTAAGGTTTTAGGTATGTGGGTAATTTTTGAAAGAGATCATGTGATAAATCTGAAAGGCAGAAGTACTAATGTAGAATACTTGACGTTTTAAGTTTGGTTTGCACGAACTGGAAATACGAACTCGTTCTTTACATTGAACATTTAGTTTGTAATGAAGCTTCTCTGTTTTGGTTATTATACTCTTCAATATTCCGAAGATTATTAAATTCCACTGAAAAATGGGAATTATACTCTTATTATCGTGTTTGACAGCCGTGTTTTGGGCACACCAATATGGCGGACGGCTCCGGCCCCTGACTTCACTTGCGAAACATAGAAGAGGTTGATAATGCCATCTTCATATATTCACATATCCATGGCGGGGCCGAAATGTATTTTCGAGGGTGCAATTTCAATTTAAAACACCTCAATTTTGAGGGAAATAATTCAAAAATTAAAATTGTTAGCTTAAAATAAAAATGCTAACTCCTCGATAAATCCTTTGGATGTGTTGAGCGCGATGTGGTAATTGTTTTATTTAAATTGTAATTTATTGTAATTTATTGAAATTACAAAAAATGATGGCTTTGCCGTGGGCCATAGCTAGCCCCCATTCCCGTCCCCTGAAAACGCCATTGAACAATGTAGATACTATCTACCCATTAAGAAACTAGTGGTGCTACAGAATGGCACTGACTTTCCCGTATTAGTTTTCTATTTCCTTGGGTCTTCGCTAGCTATTCGGAATTGCCACAAGCTCTTTCTTGCCAGCTGTCTTCTATCACTGCCAAAAGTACATTTTTTTGTCATTTTTTTAATTTTTCGGTTTCCTATTGGTAGAACGGACACATTAATTTCAGAATATTAAAGAACACAAAAACCTAGTCATTAATGGTAATTTTCTTTTAAAAATTTTGTGCCGTTTGAGAAAAAATGGCGTTTTAGCCCTACTAAAAATGCGAAATTTGAAGTTCATTTTCACAGAAAATTTTTGAGTTTTCAAAATACTGTATTTAAAGTTATTTTAAAGTTATTTTAAGTTGTTACATTCACAAATATAATAATGTTTACAAATTTCTCGTAATGTGCATATGAGCCATTCCACGTCAAATCGCACAAAAAAGACCAAAATTTGACCTTCATATTTTTAATTATTTTCTAATTTTTTCTATTTGTTATATGAATCAAATAAGTGAACACGTGTATTTTTATTTTTTTGTAACTTTATTCTTTTCGGAAACATTGTATAATGAAATTTGCAAAAAGTGATGCGCATCACTAACTTAAAAATATCATACATTTGAATACACCAATTATAGAAATTCCGTTCAAATTCCATTCGAAACTTAAAAACATGTTTAATTTTTAAGATTTTGCAAAATATTTATTTATTTGAATTTTCAATTTTTTTAAAAAAGTGAAATTTTGAAAATTGAATATTTTTGTAAACTCGATGAGCTAAAATTTTTTAAAAAAATATTTATAAACGCACTAGAGTATTGATAATAAGTCCAGAAAAAATCAAAGTGGGATCTCAATAACTTTAAAAGATATTAATATTTTACGAACCAGTGTGTAATAGATTGCTGCAATAGACACGTTTTCTGCGTTACTGGTCGTCGGTTTCTTTGGATGAAGGAGTAATTTAAGTACATCTTGAGGTGGTGAACCTTCATGATTGAATATACAAATTATAATATTTATGTGTATTAATATACATATAAATAATATTAATATATTTATAAATAATTTATAAATTTATAAATAATTAAATGACGAATTCTTGATTCAGGTTTTGACTGAAATTTTAAATTTTCTGGTCCCTCACAACGCACTTTAAATACAAGTACTCGCGTACCATAGAATTCCTGAACTTTCGTCACAATGCACAGTTTTAATGCCCTACCGAATTTACTTCAGTTCTGGACAAAATTTCATTTTCTTCAGCCAACGTTTTAGACACTTTTATCACGCGTTCGTTTAATTTTATTGTATGTCCAATTCGTTTTCGTCCAAAGTCGTTTAATTTTCAATAATTGTCAAAATTTAAATTTTCAACGTCATCTCATCTGGTGAGTGAAAGTAATCGATAAGTTACTAAATAGTATCTTTGTCTGATTTTTCGATGGACGTCGAAAGATCTTCAATGTGAAAAATGTATCTGTGTTGGCACTTTGTACTTTTTAAAATTTCTCATGGGTATGCCATTTTGTTCCAATTTTCTTTTCGTGGCGGGGGTTTCTCCTATTGCAATTAAACTCATGTTTATCTTCTCTTTATTCATTTCGCAGACACCTGACAAACTATCTGAAGAGTTTAAATTGTCACTTCCTTGATTTCCACTTTTTTCACTGGACGTTCCGCTACTTTCGTTAATGCCACGGGAGCCACTGATCTCGATGCTATCTTCATTAAGAAAAGGCCGTTTTGGAAGCCGATTCCCGTTTTTTCGAAATGAATCACAAATTCGCCAATCTAATGGCTCCTGTAAATTCACCAGCAAATCGTGGTTTACGTGTCTTGGAGATTTTCTTTTTTAAAAATCGTGATCAGAAAGTTTAAATGGATTGAAACATCTATCTCCTACGCTGATCGCCACTCATGTTGCACAGTGTACATACGATTCACAGAACAAATACTAGCACTCTTGTCTTCATAAGTACTGCGTATTGCGACTAATGTTGAGAAAATTTTCCCATGTCCCTTGACAAGTGGTCGATTGTACTTCACGAGCAAGGTCAGGAGGGCACCCCGTCCCTAGGACGCAAAGGGACTCGCAGTAAAATTCGTTTCGCTGACACGAGGAAATGCATTCGTTGTGCTGTCACCCATCCCTTCTGGGGAAAGAGTGAACATAGATTTACTAATGTTTCTTGAAACCCAAATCAGGCAGAGGGTCATTCTTTTTATTGTTCGTCGGCATTAGTATCCAAGACTGATCGAACACAATTCGTTAGTGCAGGGGGAGGAACCACGCGCCCGAATACCATAATTACAATTGATTTTTTTATCTATACGTGTTGAGTGCCCACTTTTTTCTTGTTATGTTAGAAAATTGAACAAGATTTTTTCAAATTTTAATATGAGAGAGTTCATAAGGAAATTTTCGTTTTTTAAAAATAATTACAACTTTTTAATGAAATATTTATTTTTTGAGAAAGTAATTTACAGATGAATAAAATACATATATCAAAAAATTAAACGAAACAAACCAGTAACTTTTATGTTAAGTACATTCAGAGCGTCAATTAATTATATTTTTGCAAAGTACGCGTAAATTTCAAAATATAATATAGGCAAACTACACAAATAAACAATTTTCAGGTAAATAAAGAAACACGTGCCTCTTTTTTTGATGTCCAGAATGTATGCCATATATTCATATTAGGCCTTTTTTTAAATAGTCGTGTCAATTCGAGTGATATTTGACGTGGAATGGCTCGTATTTCAATTCGTTTCGCTCTCACCCATAAGAACATAGATGACCTGCAAGTCACCCACGATGTTACCCACAAAAATATATATGACACAATGTCATACATTCTGGGGACAGAGTGAACATCTGAAATACTAATAACTCTTGAAACCCCTATCAGGCAGACGGTCATTATTTTTTTAGTTCTTCAGCACCTGCATCGAAGACTGGCCGAACACAATTCGTTAGTGCATGGGTAGGCAGAGCGCGCCCTTATATTTACAATTGATTTTCTTAGAACTGTATGTGTGAAGTGCCCACTTTTTTTCTTGTTGTATTGAATAGAAAATTGAACAAGGAACACGCCTATATTTTTTTCAAAATTTTATCTCATCGAGTTTATATAGAAATTTTACTTTTTTTGAAAAAAGTACATTTTTTAAAATGAAAAAAATATTTTTTTCAAAATGTATTTACAGAGGAATAAAATACACATTTCAAAGTATTATAAGACACAAACCAGAAATTTTTATACTTAGTACATTCGGAGAGATAAGTGATCTTATTTTGTGAAGTACCTGTAAATTCCAAAATTTAATACAGTCATAACTACACAAATAATCAATTTTCAGGCAAATAAAAAAATACGTGTCTCTTTTTTTGATGTCCAGACTTAAGAAAAAAATACCGTACATTTTAAAAAATTTCGTGTCAACTCTTGTGCGATTTGACGTGGAATGGCTCATATTAAAGATGTGAGAGATCTTTCAAAAAAATTACAATTATGTAATTTTTGAAAAAAAAATCTCAAAATAAACTTACGCTATACTAAAGAGTGTAATTATCACTATCTGTTACAAAAGTTTCAACATAAAATTTGCAGCCATATATGAGAAAATGGCGAATATTGCGTGCAATATGTGCAATTTTAAAAAAATACAAAAACAAGATTTTCTCAAAAACGGCTCCAAATTTTTTCTTTAAACTTTTGGTAGGGATAGTGGTAAATGTACTCTATCAGATGACATAAAAGCCATATTGTTCTATCGGTTGTTTTTTTTAAATTACAAAAATGTAAATCTATTTACTTGTCTCTCACGTCGATAATATTTAAATTATCGGCGATTTTTTCACATTATTATATTTACGAGTATATACGCTTTAAATAATGTCAAGTAAATTTTCTCGAAAACGCAATCGTTTTCTGTGAAAAGTAACTCAAATTTCGGCATTTTCAGAAATGCTCAAACGCCATTTTCTCATATATGGCTACAAATCGTTTCTTGAAACTTTTGTAACTGATAGTGCTAATTACACTCTTTAGTATAGGGTAAAGTTTATTTTGAGTTATATTTTTGTTTTTTCAAAAATTACATAATTGTATTTTTTTGAAAGATCTCTCACATCTTTAATATGCACATTACCAGCAATTTGTAAACATTATTATATTTGTGAGTGTAAGTGCTTCAAATAACTTCAAATGAAGTATTTTGAAAACTCAAACATTTTCTGTGAAAATGAGCTTCAAATTTCGCATTTTTAGTAGGGCTAAAACGCCATTTTCTCTTAAACGACACAAAATTTTTAAAAGAAAATTACCATCAATGACTAGGTTTTTGTGTTCTTTAATATTCTAAAATTAATGTGTCCGTTCTACCAATAGGAAACCGAAAAATTAAAAAAATGACAAAAAATGTACTTTTGGCAGTGATAGAAGACAGCTGGCAAGAAACAGTTTGTGGCAATTCCGAATAGCTAGCGAAGACCCAAGGAAATAGAAAACTAATACGGGAAAGTCTCTGCCATTCTGTAGCACCACTAGTTCCTTTTCACGGCCCGGCAATTAATTTTTTTCCGCCGAAAATTGGCCATTTTTTCGCGCAGCATTACATAACTTTCCCTATACTACGTATATCACTCCATGTATACGTACGTATACGGGAAAGTAAAAAGACGACAAAAAGATTGATCTGGTATAGAACATGTTTTTCTTCAATTGTGTGTCTGTTTTGCAAGTAAAAGGTAGAAATCGCACTATGTCAACTCTCTGCTAGTAAGGACATAAGACCCAAAAGCGAAGCCTCAGGTTTGAAAGATCCCATGCTTAATTTTCATGCACAATAAATTCTGAGTAGTACTGTACGTATCACATCAGAAACCAAAATTATAGTAGCTTCTTTACAGGCTTAAAATGCATCACCTTCTCGGCCGGTACGATATCGTTTATTGTGTGATACATCTCTGCGCTCCAATATTCTGACGCAAAGAGTATTTAGTATTGTACTTCAAAGTGTTTAGTTTCTCTTATACGTATTGTAGACAAAGTCCTATAATGCTGCAGGAAATCGATCGAAAACACATTTTTGTTTGTTAGTTTTTCAAAATATGTCTGTGCGTCCGTCTATCCATCGGTCCGTTTGTGGGCAATACTAAAACCTAAACCGTTCACAAATTTTCTCCAATATTTCTCAAAGTATTAAAGAAAATATGAGTAAATTTCGATATATATTAAGTGAAATTATGACAATCTTTTTAAAAAAATGTTGACAAAAAGGAATATCTTCAAATTATTTCTTCTCAATTAGAGTAAATTTGTTATATAAAATAACATTAAATAATATGATGATTTTCTTTAAAATCTCTAGATAATCGAAAAAGGCAAAAGTCCATATTGTTTTCGTACCTATCTTGCACCTTCAATATTGCAGTTAGATTTGTTTCTTAATTCCTACTCCTCAATATTATATATTTAAAGAATATTCTTCAACATTAGTTTTCTCGTAATCTCGAGTTTTATAGTTTGAGTTTTTAAAGTGAGACTGAAGTGTTAGTAGTATAGAAGTTTCAAGATTGTAATATGAGAATTTTTCAATTTCCGAAAATTCTTAGAGGTTTTACTGTAAATCGAACGCCAATTTTATAAACGAACTCTGCTTTCTTTACTTCCCGTATACGTACGTATAAACGGAGTACTATACGTAGTATAGGGAAAGTTATGTAAGGCTGCAGAAAATCGATTTCCAGATTGTAACGGAAATGCACGTTTTGGGGTCCCCTGATACCGAAAAAGTGTTGTGTGGTTTTTTTTTTTTTTTTTTTTTTTTTTCAAAACGTCCGTCCGTCCGTTCGTTACTCTGTGAACAATACTAGCGCCTACACCATACGTGCAATTTCTTCCAAAATGGATATTCCCTGTTCGATCTGCGTCCACTCAAGGTGCCGCGATTCTGAAAAACTTTCTACAAAATTTGGGGGGACTTAACATGAAGCCCACCGAACATTTTCAACATTTTCTCAAAAACGGCTCCAACTCTGTTCTTTGAATTTTTAAGGATAAAGTAAAATACACTTATAAAGAAGGCATAGGTCTCGTTTTCACGGTTAACTCTGAATTTTCGAAAAATTAAAAAGTTTGAATTTTTTGGGCGTCTTCCTACAAGTACAAAATTGAAGATAGAGATTTTTCATTCAAATAAAAAATGTTCTCCAAAGTGAGTTCTATCATTAAGATCATCTACATTTTTTTTATTATTGAAGTTTTCGCAATATTGCGTGCAATATTCGCAATTTTAAAAAATTACAAAAACAAGATTTTCTCAAAAACGGGATATTGCTAAGTGTACTCTATGAAATGACATAATTGCCATATTGCTCTATTCTTTTGTTTTTTCAAAAATTACAAAAATGTAATTTTTTTACTTGTCTCCCACGTCGGTAATATTTAGATTAGTGTCGATTTGTTCACATAATATTTACGAGTACATGTGCTTTAAATAATGTCAAGTAATGATTTAATAATTAAAACATTTCTAAATTAAATTAAAATAATATATTATTCTGTTGAAATATGTATATAAATTATTTACAGTGCGAACCCTAAAATTCCCTTACAGATTTCAAATGGTATTAAGTGTAATTACAGAGGTCAATAATAATAATAATAATAATAATAATAATAATAATAATGTATTATTATTATTATTATTATTATTATTATTATTATTATTATTGGCATATCCGGAATTTCTGACAACGCTACACGATTAACGCGTGTGATTTTAGGATCAGCTTTTCAGCTGTATCCCTCTGTACGACAAGGTTGTCACACCTTAAAGTGTGAATTATGTGGTACGATAATGATGATTCACAATTTTATATTTACGAGTACATGTGCTTTAAATAATATCAAGTAATGTTTCTCGAGAACTCAACCGTTTTCTGTGAAAACTAGTTCAAAATTCCGCATTTTCTGAAATGCTCAAACGGTATTTTCTGATTGTTAGAAATTTGGGTACTTATAAAGTTGATTTAATTTATTATTTTCTGTTGTAAAGTTGATGATTTTATTTGTGAAGGAGTTATTTGTTAAATGGCTGAACTTTTGAAACGGATAGTGCTAATTGCACTCTTTTATATTACGTTCAGTTCAATTTGGAGTTTTGTTTTTTTTTGCAAAAATTACATAACTGTAATTTTTTTGAAAACATCACACTCACTGAAAACTCTCACACCTTTAATACGCACATTTCCAACAATTTGTAAACACTATTGTATTTGTGAGCGTAAGTGCTTCAAATGACTTCAAATGAAGTTTTTCGAAAACTCAAAAGATTTCTGTGAAAAAGAGCTTCAAATTTCGCATTTTTAGTAGTGCTTAAACGTCTTTTTTTTAACGGCTCCAAATTTTTCAAGGGAAATTGCCATTTAGGACGAGGTTTTACTATTCTTTAATATTTTAAAATTAACATTTCTGTTCTATTATTAGGAACTTCTGACGTTTTGCCATCAATCGATTTTTCGGTTTCAGTGTTCCATAAAACACAGATTCTGGCTACACTGTGTGTTAGAGAAAGTCATTTACTGTATACAGCAATGTGTTCTATCCACATTTT
The DNA here is from genome assembly GCA_031308135.1 of Acheta domesticus. Lineage (NCBI taxonomy): Eukaryota > Metazoa > Arthropoda > Insecta > Orthoptera > Gryllidae > Acheta > Acheta domesticus. The sequence continues at coordinate 60,022,181 of JAHLJT010004567.1, forward strand.
CATAACTAGGGTCCGTCAATATGAGTTTTCTGTGGAGAATTAGCCGTTGTATTTGTATTCGCCATTGTAGTAAATAATGTAAATACTTGTGAGATTCAAAATAGACTATGGATCAATAATATACAGATTTGCTGGTAAAGGTGACCTCAAAAAACTGGATACAGTCCACACTCTAGGTCTCCGGATATGCACCGGATGTTTCCATACCAGTCCCATCGGAAGCATACTATTTGAAGCAAATGAACACACATTATCTCATCACAGAGAGGAACTAATAATCAAATATGCTCTAAAAGCAGCCACGTCCATCAATCCAATCATAGTACAGGACATACATGCTAAACAACAAGAGTACATAGAGCATTCACGTTTTATACCTTTGTATGCAAAAACTAGAAAAGTACTTAGAGAACTCAATTTCAATCACAGAAAAGTAGAAAAGAAGAGAAATTACAAATTTCTCCGTGGATAATTTCGGATATTTCAATAGACTTATCATCAGGCGCTCGTCAAGGAAATGGAACATCTGAGATAAACTCTGGACCGACCAACAATTACGACATGTTTTATCTAGTTTATGCCAAAGCAATTAAAAATACACAAGGAACAGAAGCAACAGTGGTAACGAAAGATGTATCGGTCAAACACCAACTTAACTACTATGCCAGCCATCTTACAGCCGAATTATGCGCCATCTTGACCACCATGAAATTTATTAAAAATATCAACCACTCAAAGTTCATTTTATACTCAAATTCTCGCACTGCAATCAAAATCAACAACAATAACAAAACAATTAGTGAAATGATTTTTACAATCCAAGAACTGTAGCATGACATTACCACGTCAGGTAAAGAAGTAATATTGGTATGGGATATGAGTCAAGATACAGTAATGCAGAGGGAAACTGCCAGAGTAGTTAGTGGAAGTACAACTGATATCCCAAACATTGTACTGGCAATTTTGAATACACTCCAAGATCTAGTGAAATATATTGGAAAATTATCAGAAGAAAAATGGTTCTCTATACGGACTACGCTTAAAAGAAGCGACCTTCACAAAAAAGTAACCAATTTTCAAAGTCTTAAGCATAATAAAAAGCTTAACAGAAAGGAACAAGTGGTCATAACGAGAACACGAACAGGCCACTGTAAGCTAAGCCATCTATATTTGATTGACGGATCCAATCCTCCATCATGTGACCAGTGCAATACGGCTTGGACCCTGTCCCACGTAGTCAATCATTGCCCTATTTTCCAACACAACAGGTAGAGGTATCTCCATGACACAAGTTTGAAATGTATACTTGAATCTGAGAAGTATCAAGGAAGAATTATACAATTCTATAAGGAGAGTGGAATATTCAGCCAAATTTGAATTGTATGGGCACGTGTGTATACAATACTGGACCCAGAAAAATGGATCGTCACCTGACAATTCTTAAAGATGTTCGACATGATACACACTTGTTCACTTTCCATGTGCATGTTATCATCCTGTATACAATCTGTTCAACCGTATTTTTATAATGAATCTGTAAAACACAAAAATGGTTCTTCATATCAACAACACATCAAAGAAGTGTGGTTTGTCCCACACCACATCACCTTTTATGTAGTAGGATATCTTTGGCATACTGCCTTCCTCTGAGTGCTTGTTGATATATGTAACTAATAGTTTATCAAGTGTTTTAACTTTGTTTTGCTCGTGGATTTTTTGGATGCATATTCAATTAAGTATTATTGTTAATACTCTTCCTTTCTTGCTATCCTGTAAACAATCTGTATTATTGTACCTTGTACTGAAACTGTAAACCTCCATTAATTATGCATGTATTTATGTTGTAATGTATATTTTCTGAGTCCCTAATGACCTAGCTGTTGATGCAACTTTAAATAAACAAAATAAAATCAAACAAACAAATGTAAATACTCACCTAGTCTATCATTTTTTAACTTTCCTGTATTTAGCACATTTTCCATGGGTCCCCTGAAAAGTTTAAAAAAGGAGTTTTACTGTAAATACATGAAATATCAAATATTTATTTTACATTATATTATTTCTATAATTTTATATACATTTTTATAATAAAATACAATTAAATGATTAGCCATGGTGGAATAACAGATTTTGTCAAATGTGCTTAATGTCATTAATAATATACCGGTATCATTGTTTTTCATCTAAGTAACTTCATCTAAGTAAGTTCATCTAAGTAATGATTTTCTTCTAATTTTACAACATTTCCACCTAGTAATTATACATTACATTACATTATAATTTTATCTTGAACATTTTAAATTAAAAATTTTAAGACAAACCTAATATTTACAGAAAAACATTCTGTATCATTCACAGTAACTTCTTAAGCAAGAACAAATTGTTACAAATTGAAATGCAACTTTTTATGACTGATTTCTTTACATACTCAATGTATTTTGAACTTACACAAAACACAATGCTTTCTTTAAGAAACCTGTAATACTTTTTTAACAAATACTAGTCCTTTGAGAAATGTTTTGACTTAACTGATGTACAGGGGATGGAGAGCAACCTGAACAATTGCCTGGAGTCACTCAACCTCTGGTGCAGCCATATCCCCCACCAGGACCAGGACTTTATGGAGGAGCAACAGCAGAACGTCTGGTGGGAGAACAAGTTGTCCCCTCAGAAGCCACGTGAGTGTTCCTTCCTACTTTGGTTTCATATTTTAAAGCATTACTTGACATGAAACATGTCAAGTATATTATTGTAAAATGAGAAATGTTTTGAAAAATGATCAATAAAGAAGTGATCTGCCTACGACAGATAATTAAAGTTGAAATTATATTAATCATTATTGTGAATTATTCAATAAGTGGTCATGGTATAAAAATGAAGTAACTCAAGAAAATGTAGATTATAATTGGCACTGAAAGTGAATGATAAATTAAATTACACTAATGAGAGATTGGTGCAACAAATTTGAGTTTCAGTAGAAATTATAGTATGTTTTTTTATTATTTCCTAAGAGGTTTGAGAAAGTTATTCATTATTCATGATCTCTTCTTTGTATTATTTCCAACATCTTATTTATATCTACATCATTATGGGTACTTGCGTGCAAAAATATTAATCTTAAAGTTACACTAGTCATAGGATGGGCTTACATTAATGATTTACTTATTTTTCAATCATTAATTAAATAAAAAGTTAGAATTCTTACAGTTTAATGTTGTCTTAATATTTCTTCAATTTTTTCTAATGTAACTACAAACTCTATTATTAATTTATTCAAATTTTATATACAATACATGATCTCCAAATGCCCGTAAGCCAAAACCAATCACATCCCTTATTTGTGTATTGTGTTCTGAATCACAGTGTGTTGCAATTGTGCATTCCACTGAGCTTAGTCTAACCTCAACACCATCTCTATCTCTGTATGCCTCTAATGCTCTGTCACTCTTGAACCTGGTCACCAGGAATATTGCTGTAGCCATGTGTCGCTCACATGTAGACTTGTGTTGGTGCTGGCTCTGTAGAAAGAGGTGAACTGAAGCTTTGTGAACAGTATATTCATTTAAGTAATGATCCAAGTACAAAACTTCTAGCTTGTATTGAATTTGTGTTAAATTTATCATAATAACCATCTGACAATTCTTAAAATTTGAAATATCTATTATATATTCACATAAAAATTTTGAAATGCAGTACTTAATAGTAATTTGTTAAAGAATAATAGCACATGAAACAGTTTACATAAAAATCACTTTCATAAAAGATGAAAACTATTTTATTGGCCATTACTTTGATGACTGTGTTGTGAATAATGCTTCAGAAGTATTTTTTGGTGTTATTTTATCGAAATTGCTTGATGTGCCATGAATTTTGTAGTTCTCTGTGTTTTAGCTAATTTTTCTTATTTTTCTCAGTCTTCAGTCAATTGTTATGTAGCGCACACTCAACCTTAACCTGAAAACCTTCTTCCATTGTGATCTTTTCAGCCATTTCGAAATGTTCTTTGCGTGCGGCTGGTTGTATCTGAGGTACAGTATTTCTCATTTCATGATCAGTCTACGGCTGTCTAACTTCTGGCCACTTCACGCTCTTGTCTCTCCAGCGCACTTTTCACTTTCTCTCACTCACTCTGTTTCTCTCTTTCAGCACTACCCCACTTATCCCCTTTGCCCAGCAACCCTTGGTTGATGAGCACATACACACATTTTGCTTCCCTTACTAGAGCACAGGGCATTTCAGAAACATTAATTCATTTAACACTATTGGAATGAAATATTGTTCACTGTGTTCCACTAGTGCTCTTTGAATAATGAAAAGCTGAAAAGCATTGCCCTGAGTGTGATATAATATAGCATCACAAAAATTGCATCTTGGGAATCATTATGGAACAAAATATCCGCATGTTCATAAACTTTGTGATCTTAAATGATGAGTTCTTAGGAATAGATTAGATTCTTCAGAGTAAAACTGAAGTAGCTTCATCTTTCACTGAAGTTTCAATGAAACCTTTGTCATAGAATCAGAGCACGCAGCAAGAACCCAAGGGTCTGTGGTTCTTAAACCCAGCATGTTGCTAACACGCCATCAACAGTGGCCTGTGGATGTGCTGATGGTGTGTTTGTTCAACTGGCTCATTGCCTAACAGTCTGCCCTTTCTGACAGCTCTACCACACTGGCAGGTTTCTGTGTAGCATGTAAAAAATATGGTTCATTAATATACAGCAACCCAACATACCCACCAGGAGAAATATGTAATGGCTGCAGTTGGAAATTATGCAGTGACGATCAGTGAGATGTTGAATTATTCAATGCATTGTGCTAGAAATATATTTGCCAAGGTCATGATATTATATTTTCGAATATTTATTCAGGGCTGGAATTTCTATTCTAATTTACTGAATTGGCCTCCATTGCATTAGTAACTGCGTTGTTGCATGTATTTTTAGGATTAACTTGTTCAAACAACTTTAAGTTGTGGTTTATTACCAAAAGCATGCAATGGTCAATTGTCTTGTATTCAAAAAATATTTTATACCACTAATAGCTGACTATTCCAAGAATGTGAATGTTTTATCAGTACAAAATACACAACAGTCAATTCCAATAAAACATCATTTCACTTTCAAATCATACAACATTTTCCATCATTGGAATTAATACACTTTATCATCTGTAGTATGCAATTGATGCTTATTACTTGTGCATCTTCATGTTTTAATAGTATTGATGTATATGTACTGAAAAACACTTCTGCACATAAACAATGTTTCTTATCAATTGTTTTCTATTAAGTTTTAAAGCTGGTTCCCTTTCCAAAGTAGAATTGAAATAACGAACTTGAAGAATATTCAACCATTATTTCAAGTAAAACATTCACATTGCTTACAGGTAACAGACAAGCTATGTTCCTGGCTGGGTGCAGAAGGATTGTGCTGTATTTTGTTAATATATTTCAATTTATCACAGGAAGTATAAAAAGTTGTTTCAGCACCACCACTGTTTTGGGAAGGAGAAAAGCTAAAAATGTACAGTTTACAGTACATAAAATGTTATTCACATATTATTTTTAATTTAGACAATATAAAGGAGGCACTGTTCTCATATCTTGATATTACTTTAACCTTCACGAAAATGTGTGCTAAATTTTATAGAAGTATTGACTAGCATAAAAACAGCATAACTGCCAGTGTTTTAATTGCCCAGTTTCCTATCCTTGCTTAATGGAATCCTGTGTGGAATATATCAGTAAGCATCAAATAGCTATATGCTACTTGTATACTGCAGCTTCATCGCTGAGAAATGGTCACCATGCAGCGTCACATGTGGTCGAGGAGTGCGGACAAGAGCAGTGAACTGCAAGATCTTCCTTGAATTTTCAAGAACAGTTGCTAAATTACCAGATCATCAATGCCAAGGGCCTAAGCCCCCTCAAAGTGAACCCTGTGAAATGGAGCCCTGTCCTATTGTGTGAGTATTCTGACCTCAACAGTTTCACTTGCTATTATTGTAAATAATAGAAAAATAAATAAATATTGTTATCCCACAAAATACCCTCTGAGAAAATAAAGATATAAGCTACACAAATGTGAAGCCTCTCTAGGGCAGAGATTAGTCATCTTGAACTCTTCAAGATTCTCGTACATGGGCTTCGAAGCTTTGTCTCACTTTGGAACATCACAGAATTATTGCATTTGACCATCCTGTGCTGAAAGAAGAATTCATTCTCTGATAAGTCAGGACCAAATTTGTCTATCAATTTTTAGAAAGCACAAAATAAAAATATGTAAACGCACATTGAATCCTTTTGAAAATAGGCTGGAAGCAAGCACACAAAATTATCTTTATACTAGTTTTAATGAGCTTCATTGATGTTGCAGCACAATCAGCTTTCAAAAGAATGACAAGTTAAGTTTTTAAATTTCTTAACTAATTGGAAGAGGAAGCTTCCAAAGAAAGATACCGAAAATAAAATGACAGAAAGATGTTCTTTTTTTTTTTTTTTTTTAGGTAAAACAAAACTGAAATATTTGGAAAGAAATACTTACAAACTTTATATATTGCAACTTCAATAATGAAAATACAAATGAAAACAAAAGCTTAATATTTTCTAAAAATAAATTTCTTAACAACCATGGCCTGTAAAATAATTATTTTTTAAAAGTCATATGAAATGAAACAAAGGAAATCATATTGTTCAAGCTCAAAGATTGAACTCCTAGTCCTTAGATACATAGAATTTTAAAATAAAAAAATTATTTACTCTGTAATATTTCTTAACTCATTAAACATGCATTTATTTATTTTGTAATAAATTCTTCAGGAGTCATGCAAATAATGCTTCCTATTTCTTACCAAAAATTTATTTTCCAGTAGTTCTAATAAAATGTTCCCAATTTATTTTCTTTTTCAGCTCTGTGTTTCATTATGTTAACTCATTACAAGTTAAAATATTGGTGAAAGTCTACAAAATTAACTTTTAAGTGGTACTTGCTTTTTAAATTAATTTCTAAGTAAATTTTTTGAACAAAAAATCAACTGCAAGAATCAGTGAAATGAATTTCTTGATATTTTTACTGTTCTTGAATTTGTATTGTTCTTCAAAGTACTTCTCCATTTTTTATGTGCAATAATAAATTATTATATTTTACAGAAATGATGCACAGAGTATGCAAGGAATAGAAGGAATTAAAGTGTCTGTTGTCAAAGGAATTACATATTCATGGAAAGAAATGGGATTCACTCATTGTAGTGCATCGTGTCTTGGAGGTACGTGCCACTTGTATCTTTTATAACAAATAAAATTAATTTTAATTCCCCATGGTACATAACATTACATTGTTCACAGGGGTCCAAGAGTCTCTAATTAATTGTGTGAGAGATAGCGATGGAAGACCAGTAACACCATACTTGTGTGAAAAGGAAACTCGTCCTGAAGTTCTCATAAGAACTTGTAATGATCATCCGTGTCCTCCGCGGTGGAATTTTTCTGATTTTCAGGTACTGCTTTTGTGTATTTTCTTTTATAATATACTGCATTCTTCCTACACATATTAATCATCCTCATTGATAATTAGGTGATCTTTTCTCAGGGACTCAATAAAAATAATCAAAACAGTAACAAATTGGATATTCAAGAATTGCAAAACTTAATTATTAGTTTTAAGCATGAAGTTAGCACAAATTTAATATTTTATTTGGTAAAATATATAGCAGTAATAGAGTGAAACAGTGTATGAAAGTCAGAATATTATTGAGTCTATTTTGAATTTTTTACAATATGAGTTAGGTAAAAATGTCCATGTTGAACAGAAGATAAAACCAATGAATAGGCACCCTAGAGCATTCATGAAACCTCTTTTTGGTTATTGTGTGCATCATAGTTATGTTATGAGAAGAATTGAGTGACATGACATGGTATAAGACACTAGTTATTAGAGAACTGGGAAAGGATTGGAAGGAAAGGAAAGAATGTGTCTATTAATAACAAACACACTGATGCATTATTCTGTAGTCCCATCACTCACAAAGTGATACAATGACTAGTGTTCGGTTAGAGCTGGCAAATCCAAAGTCGAGTCCTGTACAGGTCAGACCTTTGAAGTTACCACTCAAAATCTCCCTTTTTAATTAAAATTAGCTGCCATGGCCCTGCTCCACCAGGGCTCCTTATAAGAGAGAAATAAGAATGTGAAGAATGATGTGAAATGATGATTCGTAATGTAAATTTCAAATTGTTTTGTTTCATTATTTTTGTCAATTGTTTTGTTGTCAAATTGTTTAATTTCATTGTTTTTGTCCATCGCGAATGTACAGAATTGAGCTAAATTAAGACATCTATTTTCTGTCTCATTTGCCTTCTTTTCCTACTCCTTCCTCTCTTCCTTACCTTTCTTCTTCTTCTTCTTCTTCTTCTTCTTCTTCTTCTTCTTCTTCTTCTTCTTCTTCGTCTTTGTGTTCTTCTTCTTCTCCTTCTTCTCCTCCTTCTTCTTTTCTTCTCCTCCTCCTCCTTCTTCTTTTCCTTTTCTCTTCTGCCCTCCCCATTCCCCTCATTTTCCTCTTCCTTCTTCATCTCCCTCTTTTCCAATGTCTCTATGCTGTGTCCATCATTTTTTCGTCTCCTCCATCACTTCTGTCTCCAACCCATGTTTCTTTGTCTCTTGCTCTTTTTCATCTTTGTCCCTTTCTCCACATTCGTCTCTTTCATTGTCACTGTCCCTTTTTTCGTCTCCACTCTTTGTATATCTTCTCTTTTTCCATTTTTCTGCATCTCCTCTGTCTCTAGTTTCATCGTCTTCACCTTGTTCTTGCCTGCCGTCTTCTCCTTTTCATGTCTTCTTGTTCTTGTCCATCTTCTCATTGTCTACCCATATTCATCTAGGCCTTTTTACTTCTCTAACTACTTGTGTAGTAAAAAGAAAGTATTATAATCCTGTTGCAGTAAAATGGTAAATTTTCATCCGAAAAACGCCTGTTGTTGGGCTCTGATATCGAAAAGGGGAATAAATCTGTGTTGTAGTAAATTGAATTGTTTCCCCTCTAGCGTCTCTCTCCAACTATAATCCTGAAGGTAGTGATTTTTTTTCCTGAATGAATTTTTGTTCAATTTTTTATAGTATTCAATATTTCACTTCAATATTTAAAGATGCTGAAAAAATCCAAACTTTTGTAATTTTCGAAAATTCGGGGGTAACCATGAAAATTGCACTAACGCCATATTTATAAGTGTAATTCGTACTATTCTTACAAGAAATTTAAAGAAAAAAATTTGACCATTTTTGAGAAAATTTAGAAAACGTCCCATAAGTTTTTGAGAATTCTTTTAAAAATCAGTAAGTTAGGGCAAGATCGACCAGAGAATTTTTGACAAAATTCTTAGAATAGTTTAGGTGCCAGTGTTGTTCACAGACTGATGGACAGACAGACAAACGGACAGATACATGGACAGATGGACGGATAGAAGTTACAAGAACACTTTTTCGGTATCGAGGGACCCCAAAACGTGTATTTCCGTTAAAATCTCGAAATCATTTTTCAGAAATACATTTCGCTCAGTAAATGTTTCCCATGATGTGACCTTGTTATTGTGCCAGAACTGTATTTTAATATTCAAACTACCGTCACCCCGACCGGGAACATTTGTCATACCTGTACCAACAAGGTTTCTTCATAGGAAACATTTACTGTGCGAAACATCTTTCCAACGTATAGTTATTCCCAAAACTATTCGGACACCTACTAATTTCAAGAACTTTCGTCCAATTTTGCACAAATTATTATTATTATTATTATTATTATTATTATTATTATTATTATTATTATTATTATTATTATTATATTTTAATTCAGCATAATTTAGGTAACTCGTAGTTAGCCGAGAAAATAATGAACATGACTTCTTAAAAAGTAACAGCTCTTTGAGGTAATATGACTTCTTAATAATCAGTTATACAAATTAGTGTGCCTCAAAACTATTCGGACAGAGAGCTACTGAACTAAAATATGAGCCCTTTAAAAATACAAAGAAACCGTTGAAATCATCGGGCGTCGAATGCTGAAGGTCGTCCATGAGCCAGTTTGCTGCTATCGTCACTGCAGTGGCTACTGAGGGCTACCGGTGGTAGCTCGAGAAAATTACGAGAACAAAAATATGTCAAGATAAATTGTTGTTCGGGAAGTAAAATGAGAATACAAACAATGATTTCAATAATACTTCATTAACGCACACAACTGAAGGATTACATTCGTACAAAAGAAAACTTTGGTAGTAAACACGCTCTCTCGGTACGAGGTACGTCTCGCGATATATTGACTGTGGCTTGCCCTTGCGCAAATAGAAAGCAAGAAAGAGTGCGCATCTTGAGTTGTCGTTCTACCAATCAAATCAACTTATTCAAATGTATATAAGTACAAACACAATCTTGTATTGTTACTTCAACACTTTCCCTACAATTTAAGGTCACAGATATCTCTTATTATCAAAAATAAAGCTGAATAATAATAACAAAAATAAAGCTACTATAAACACGAAACAATTAAAAAACAATTTATCTTCAATACGTTCCAAGGAGAGATCACGAGTAACAAAATTGAACTTGTGGAATCGGTTTCGTACGAATATCAGCCGCTTGCTTTTTGCTGCACATATGCACCATACCCAAGCGACCATTTACAACTTGTTCTCGCAAGTAATGATAGCGCACATCAAGGTTCTTGGTTTTCTTATGAAACTCTGGGTTTTTAGATAGTTTCATAGCACTCGCACTACCGATAAGCAACGTTGGCACTGATTTTAAAAACATAATGTCTTTCATCCGTCTGCTCAGTCAAACTGCTTCTTCTGCTGGTTCGCACGCAGCCACATTTTCAGCCACTTTTGTCGAGAGACTGACGCACTGTTGCCTATTACTCGACCACGTAATAGCTCCGCCTCAGATACACTGACAATTCTGCTTACTGATTTACCCGTTTGCGGATCACTCGCGTAATCAGCATTACTATACATGTGCAGGACTTGCGGCTTCTCTGCTGCTGCACTCGCTAGATAGCGAATTCCGTTGTCTATAGCGTTGTCTATATTCCTCTGATGGACCGCACGATCCTCTTGACCAAGGCCCAGTGCCACATCTCTGGCTTCTCCAAGAACTGCGATGCGTAGCTCACCGGAAAGCGATGTCCGATCTTTTAGCCACTGTAGGTACATCAGACAACCAATCACTTCACGATAAGGCGCAGATATCTGTGTCTTATCTCCGGAATTTTGAAGATCCTGATCAATAGGGGTTGACCCAGGATTAGCTTCACTCATGTTGAAACGTTGGAGTACCGACTCAGCGTAACCGACTCAGCGTACCGACTCAGCGTAACGTTCCATGTGACGTTTGTTTTAATGGCTCAAACGCTCATGCCACACTTGGAGAGACTCGGTCGATGACAGGTTGACTTCACCATTGGAATTATTAAATGCACAATATGCAACTTGTATACCTCCACATTCCATACCTTTCACCACATAAACGCATCAAATTACATCAAATTGCGACAACCATTAGAAACATCCAGCATGTTGTCAATGTGGCCTGTCAACCACTCACCATTGATCAAAACATCACAGCCAGTCCTCCATTTACCAACAGCACTCACTGCTGTCTTGTCCTTTCCGATAAGAACTATCAGAGGATTCACAAAAGTTTCATAGCTCACAAACCATTCTCGATGAAGGCAATATTGATTGTCCTGAGTCTATTAACCAAATATCATTCTCGCATTCAGCGCCTTGCACCTCCGTCAGAAATGACAAAGCACTGCCACTACCACCACCAGCACCACGCGAGATACTGTCTTTGGCCTGTGATTTCTTGTCCTTTCTTTCTTGAAATCTTTTTTCACATTCCCCTTTACACCGCATGTCAATCACTTTAGCACTTTCTTTTTCTTTGTGTCACTTGTTTTCTCGGAAACACGCGTTAAATTACCACCACTTTTAATATTACAAGCTGCCACAAACAACGCCTCCATTTTCTCTTGCTTTACTTAGTGCACATTGCGATGCGCATTGATGGCAGTGAGAACAGAAACCAACACCGTGAGCGTCTATCTTTATTTATTTATTTATTTACGTCAAAAACAGGTAAAAACTGTGTGTGACAATCTGTGGGGAGAATTGAATTCTGTGCACCTTTTCATAATTCTATGATCTCTATCCTAAGCCATATTCTAGTCGAATTTTGAATACAGAAAAAAAGCTGTTTTTTTTAGTTTTGTTGACAAAATATTTGCTCCTATATAATAAAATCTATTTTCAAAGGTAAATTAGCCATGAATTTGTGCCCTTAACCCTTATCGTGTTCTTCATGAAAGAATAATACTTTTTGCCGCGACAATATGCAGAACGATAATTTGAATAACTATATTTCCTACTGAAATTTAGAATATGTGCACAAATAATGAAGTTACATTCACGTCCATAAGCAAAACAAGGAGCCATCTCAGCATTTGCTCAAATGATCAGGGAAACTGGACGAAAAACCTGATTGAGATGGGGGTCATCGACCCAGAAGCTGTGGTACAATACTTGATACAGGTTCTTTAGAATTATACAGTCCAAATGGTAAATAATTACATTAACTATCATTGTTAAAATTAATGTTACTTTCCTTTTGATGCTCGGTATAGTCCCGAATTGTATAGAAACAGTTATGCAGCAGAAAATATTTTACTTGGGTCAAAATTTTCTATCGAATTTAATCGTTTAATGTCATCTGGCAAAGTGTTGTAGAATAATGTACTCTTGTTGTAGAAAAATGTAATCTCCCGAGCATGCTCACCACGACTTTCGGAAACTCTCGCAGCTTTCCCGCAGAATATCCAGCAATCGCACTGTAAACGCTGAGCCATGCGGCTTCACGTTCAACTGTTGCAACCGCAAGACGCAATATTACGGATTCTGTCGTCCCCCGGCAACATGCTAAACCCGAAAAAACTCCGAATGAACGGCATGGGCTGCCTGCTTCTTTTGTTGCTCAAAAACGGAATGAAGTTTCACCCACATTTCCCTCGCGGTGTCGCAAACCACCAGCAATGCAACCACTTTCGAATCCAAGGTCTTCACTAACATTTGAGCAGCCGTGCCATCTGCTTTGTCCCGTTTTTTTAAAACCTCCGTGTATCTCGCACGTTCCGTGACACTTGCACTCTCCAAAATGGGTTAGAGTTTCTTCAACTCCCCAGCACACATCGCATATGCTCCTTCAACTGCGCGCAATAAATTCCTCGACGTGAATTTCCACGTAGCATAATTGTCCTTCCCACTCAACTTCTCAATTGAGTGAAGAACCTTCATGGCGATCATCGGCAAAAATCTGTCCACTCGATAAATTTTACCCACACCGAAACGCGATTACACGTGAGCAAAGCAGGCGACAATTATCGCCGACCACATGTCGAAAAAATTCACTCGATCGAAATAAAAATCAATAGTTTTTCCCTTTTAACCAGAACCACGCTCTGCTATCATGTTGGGAAGTAAAATGAGAACACAACCAATAATTTTAATTATACTTCATTAACGCACAAAATTGAAGGATTACATTAGTTCAAACTTTGGTAGAAAACTAACTCTCTCTCTCTCCCTCTCTCTCCCTCTCTCTCCCTCTCTCTCCCTCTCTCTCCCTCTCTCTCCCTCTCTCTCCCTCTCTCTCTCCCTCTCTCTCCATCTCTCTCTCCATCTCTCTCTCTCTCTCTCTCTCTCTCTCTCTCTCTCTCGGTACGAGGTACGTCTCGTGACAGACTTGTCCTTGCGCAAGAGAAAACAAGAGAGAGAGTGCGGATCTAGCGTTGTCATTCGAACAATCAAATCAACTTATTCAAATCACACAAGTACAACACACAATCTTAAATTGTTATTTCAACATAAGGCATATTAAAAATAATTATAGGCCACATTATTTTTCAGTGACATACATTTTTGAAGATTCTGCATAATGTGTTTTGTTGAGATCTGTATTAAATCGCTCGGTCATCGGCGCATCAATCTTCTTAAAAGGCGGCAACGTAGAAGAAACCGCTGCCACCCAGCTGCATCCTCACAGCGTGCGTTCGTTGCATGATTCCTCTTCCCTTCTAGCCAGCCAAAGGCTTAGGATGCCGATATCCCGAGCGGTTTCTTGACACGTTCGGAGCCGTTCGGAGTCAGTAGGCAGAGTAAATTAGATGTGCGCGTTTGTGCTAGACACACGTTTGGTTGTGAGTGTACATACATAATACATTATATGAAAAGTGTTAAAATTGCAACATATTAAGTATGTGATAGTGTCAAAGTCAGTCGCGGCTCGTGGTTTTATAAATGGGGAAGGCTGCAAATGCATTATATTACTTTACATTGCAGTGCATTGCCTGCATTGTATTTGTATTAATAATAAGTCTGATATAGACTTAAGAGAGTAGCGCTCCTTTTTGGGAAAACTAGTTGAAGCGCAATGCTCGCTGAGCTTCCTGGTACTGCTATCTGGTGAGCACGTCCTTCTTCAGACCCTAGGCCCCACCCTTGGAGGCTGCCTGGCTGCAGCCTTCGTCCGCCGGTAAGCCTGTGCAGTGAATGTATGACGTCACGTATCCTCGTTTTACACAGGCCTTATGAGGGAATGAAGTGGGAGCCTAACGCTTCTCTCTTCCCTGTCAACAGCTTCAAATGCGTTATGGACGGCCGTTAACGAACCGACAGAGAAAAAGTTTGATATGATTGTTACATAATACAACTGAGAAATCCATTATTAATAAATAAATACATTTATAAACATATTTTTAAATTTCTTTTGGAGGGCGATTTCAGTAGGAGTGGCTCCGCCTTACAGCCTTTAATGACGAGCCGCGCCTGGTCAGAGTTAACGTTTGTCAATTTGGTGAGATAATTTGAAAAAAATGGCATAGCAAACGCACGCACGCACGCACGCACGCGCGCGCACACACACACACACACACACACACACACACACACACACACACACACAGATATATATATATATATATATATATATATATATATATATATATATATATATATATATATATAATATTGTATTATAAAATTAGTACAAACTAGAAAAACTACATAATCGAAGATTATATATAGTTACAGGGTCACAGATTAGTTCTAAAGTCAGTGGTAGCCTGGGGCATGAAAGCAGTATATACCAATGCATCACCGAAGGGTTTGGATCGTGGGAACCCCTGTGAAGGATTAACATGAGTCGCAAAGGGAGAAAGACTACTTTCGAACAACCTCGGTTGTATTTTGTACTCGGTTGGTTGGTTGTATTGTGAAAACTTTTAACCGAGCTGCCGAAAAATTGCTTAAACAAATGACGAAGAAGAGTGTGGTGAATAACTTTATAAGACGGTTAAATAAGGAAAACAGAATCGAGCTACACCCTCTAGGGGGCGCCCCTAGAAGTTTTCTAATAAAGAAGAAAACTGAATTCTAAGGAGGGTGAAAATAAATCCTCGTACAAATGGTCCTGAAATAGTAGTGCAGTTAGAAAATGAATTGGGGAAGAAAGTAAGCATGGAAATCCTGAGGATTCTTTTGAGAAGAACAAATTTCTATGGTCGTTTCTCAAGAAAAGAGCCCTTCAAAAGTAAAATTAATGAAAAGAAAAGTTCGCAAGAAAACATGAAGGGAAGGGTAAAGAAAGGTGGAATCGCGCAATTTTTACAGAAGAGTCCAAATTCAACTTTTTGGGGTCAGTTGGATGAATTTGGTGTCAACCGAATGAGGAGATGAAACAGCACAATCTACAAGCCAATGTAAAACACAGTGGCGGACATCTCATGATGTGGGTAACATGGTATTCATAAAGCAGACAATAAACAGAGAGTATTCCCTTAACATCCATGAAGAAAATGTTCTGAAAGGTGTTAAACAAATAATAGGTCTGCTTTGCAATTTTTTTTTTATCAAGATAACGACCCAAAGCATAAAGCACAAATACTGCAGCTTGAGTTATACAATTGCCCAAAAGTGCTCTATCCACCTCCTCAATCACCCTATCTTAATGAGATTGAAAATTTGGGGCATTTACTGGGAATGGCAGTTTGAAAATCCCCAATTAGATCAAAGTAGCATCTGAAGGAGGTAATGCAGAAAGAATGGAAAAATATATCTGTTAAACATACAAAAAAATTGGATACTGCGAAGATTAAAAGATGTAATTACTGGCCACAAAATATTATTTTTTAAGTACTTTTGTATAATTTGTTTTAAATTACCCAAGTGTCAGAATAGTTTTCAGGCAAGCATTTTGCAGTTCCTAATGTATTATAATATACATAGTTGTTAATTTATGTACTTGAAGCGTACATTTGAACAGGGACATATTTATTTGTTATACTGAGACTGTATTTTTAAAGTAATATACAAATTGTGTTTTTAGAATTATATGAGTTTTTTAAAAAATTCATTGTAAATACCTGAAAATCCCAGGTATCCAAATAGTTTTGGGAGTGACTGTATGTATAAGCAGTTTTAGCAGGGGTGGATCCAGGGGGGGGGGGCATCTGCCAAAAGACCTAGAATATTCATTTGTTTCCCTTATTTCTCTGGCAACATTGATTTAAATTTTTATTTACGTTAGAATTATGTAATTATTTAAAAATAATATTGTCTAGTATCATATATACACTATGAAAGTAATATACAGTATAACAAATACGTTTATTATATAATAAAAATCTTTGGTTGCCCCTCCAAAATGAGTGCCTGGATCCACCCCTGGTATGTAGGCTAACTGGCTGGCTCTCTTAGATAGTGACAGTAGAGGTCCCCAGTAGTGTTGTAGACCTAAGAAGCAGTGACCCAAATGCTCATGAGGATAGATCAAAATTTACAGGTTTCATAAACAAAAGACTTGTTGCAAAAATCAATTTGAAGTCCACAAATTTTCATTTATATAATTTCCATTTTTCATAATTTTAATTGTATTTGTTTCTTTTTCAGACCTGTACTAAGTCATGCGGGATAGGTATTCAGACTCGAGAAGTGACATGCATTCATGAAGTCACTCGAGGGGGTAGTAATACTGTTATTGTTCCTAATAATATGTGCCCTCAACCTCCTCCTCCCGATCGTCAATATTGCAACATTTTGGATTGCCCAGTGCGATGGCATACATCTGAATGGTCTAAGGTACTACATATTGCATTTTGTTTTGAATGATTAACATACTAGATATTTTTCTTTATTGACTATGCACATGTTGTGTTCTAGTGCTCAAAACCATGTGGCGGTGGAATTAAAACAAGGCACGTGGAATGTAAACAAGTAATGGCCCAAAATCATGTTGTGACTCGACCTGCTGCCAAATGTTCTTCTCAAAAGCCTCCCGACAAAAAGCCTTGTAACACTAAATCTTGCCAACTGGAAACTGATAGACCTCACATAGCAATTTCTAATACAACTTACAAACAGCTTAGTCCCAATAAAAAACGTGTCACCCTTAAAATTGGAGGAAGAGCTGTTATTTATGCAGGCACTCAAGTCAAAATTAAATGTCCTGTAAAAAAATTCAACAGGTAAGACTGGAATTTCAAAAAGATAAGATAGTTTAGAAATCCTATTGACATGACACTCATAATACCTTGGATATGTAATTCTAAGAATTCCTAATGAAAAGATAGTCATTGTATACTGTAATCATTTTTACAGAACGAAGATACAATGGACCAAAAATGACTCATATATTGTGAATAATAAGAAGTACAAGATTTCAAAGAAGGGTGCTCTGCGCATTCAAGATGTGAAGTCTCAAGATGGTGGAAAATATAGTTGCATTGGTATTACAAATTACATTTAAATACAGAAAAGTCTCATTCCACAAACTGATGTTTGCATGTGCTCTAACTTTTAATATTAACTTCAAGCTTCATATATTATTTAATTTGTCTCTCATTCAAAATTGTGGATGAAAATAGTGGCTGCAATTTCAACTGTAACACCAAAACTAATTTTATAAATAATTTTCTTCTTCACAGCTGGTCATTCTAAAGCAGATTTATTCTTGTCAGTCAAGGACAAATTAGGAGTACTCACCAGTTCAGAAGAAATTGAACGTCAACACTCACCTAAAGTACCAGAGCGACATGATGATGCTAATGTGGAAAACATAGCGTGTAAGTGGATACCCATTGGGTGAGGTCTATTGGAGTTGCTCTTGATCTTGTAAGCATTGTAATAGGAATGAACCACTTGTAGTTTCTGCATTTAATGAAACTATAATCTAAGCTGCATTCCCAGGCTTAATAGAGAGAGTCTAGGCGTGATTAGAGGTGGAATCCCACAGCTATGGCTATGAATGGAAAGCTTTGACAATTTAGCTCTGGAAAAGTTGTATGAAAAGGGCCTGTAGTAATAATATTGGTAAATGATTATGGTTATGATGTTATTCAGCATTGAGGAGAATCAGTTTTTGTGCCAATAAAGTGCTAATGTCTTCCCCATTATTAGCTGCAGGTCAAGCAATTGGAGTCAGAAAGTGCTCCAGAATGTGCTTCAGCATTCCTGGCAGTATAAATTTGTTATGTGCTATTTTCTTAGAAGTTAAATATGATGCATATCATTGTGATAAATTCTATCACTGTTTTATAATTTAACTGTTGATCGTGTGAGCTTGTAATTGGCAAAAGGTGACAAGCATTTGTTCCTTTGTCCCTTGTATGACCCATGCTTACTACGTGCTATAGCAAATATGTATTACATCTGAATGAATAATAAAGTTAGTGACCATTAATGTCACTTCTGTTCATTCCACTACCGTACATTCTGCCCCTGTATTTTATACGTTCAAATTGACCTCCAGCATCCAGCTCTACTTCTCATCTGAACCCACCTCTTCAGTTTGAACTATGCATCTTCAGGATAGTTGTTTAATTTTCCTCCATTTTTTTTTTCTTCTCTTATTTTGACCACATATAAGTTAATATTGCTCTTTCTTGTGAAATAAGGTTAAGTTTATAAACCTTCCCTAAAATTATTTATTCTTCAAATTTACTACCAGAATTTTCTGAACATATTTTTTGTGCCATAGTTTTGTAGGTTGTTAACAGTATTCTCATTTATATTTTTATTAAATAATTTCTGCCTCATCCAGAGTCCTCTTCATTTTTCTCTTTTTGTCAATAAATAACACTTAAAAAAACTTCACAAAAACTGAAATTCTGTGGCAAACACTGTACTAACAACCTACAAAATTGAAAACTTGTGAAGTTAATTAATATTCATTTTTGATGCAAACCAGCTGGGCAGAGCCCTTTCCTGCAGCCAAGTGATGACTTTAGTCATGAGCACAGGCCTGTTGAAGTGAATCCTGCAAAGAAACCCATCCGGAAACAAGTCAATAACCATCTTGGAGACCTGTCAAGAGTATACCAACCTACCACCCCCACACAGCCTCCATCTCAACGCAACCAGGAGGTAAATGTGTACCGTGTGGACACCTGGCCCCACTTCAGCACCACCCACGTGTCTGATCAAGAGCAGGTACTAAGGATTACATCTGTATACTATTGGGAAAAGTCTATTACCAAGGAAAAAGTTCATGGAAGTGTCAGGAGAATATAAATGTGCAAGCATTTGTCGGTATTGTTTTGTCCTAAATTTGGAGTTTGGTTTCAATTTATTTCTCAATATTGCAGTATTAAAAGTAACTATCCCATGAAATTATATATTGGAAATTATTTTAGTGAATACTGTGCTAACACATGATTTCTAAAGAGCATATTAAATGCACATATTAAAATATATTTCTAAAGACTTCAAACTTTTATGTGAAATCCTTAGTGTCTGTACAGGATATACTGATGTGTTTAGTGTGAAAATATATACTTTTGGCATACTGAATTCAACCTTTCATAGTTTAAAATTATCAATTTTTTTTCTCAGATAATATGCAAAACATTATTGAAACAAACACATTGCATTTATCTGCATCATTTTTTACAATGTTTGCACATTAAAACATGTATCTTAACAAAATACACGATCTTCATTCATAATTGCTTAACATCTTAGGATGACCCTCTGAAGAAGTGACGAATAATTAAATACCCACTGAATAAATTAGAACAGATACGTCAAAGCAACAATAAACATTACTGTTCTCTTCAAACATCTAATTCACTCATTCTCAAGTCATAATACTTTGCACTGGTGATTATCTTTCTTTCATTTTCTTGTTCTTTACTTTCTTTATCTGCTATATCATCTATTATCATCTATAAAGTATATGCAAGTAATATATGTACTTCAAACTGAATGTATGTACTATCAATTGTATGTTTTTAATTAGCAAAGTTAAATGACTACAATATGTTACTTTAATTTTCTAACAAATCAAGTGATAATTATTATTAGTCCATCATATCTCCTGCATTAGCAAATTTTGTAAAACACCAAATGTAGTCCATGGTGAGTTTGGTTTTGATCCAAAAATTCAAAATATTCTTGATGGAATACTATAACAAAAATCAAGCAACAAACAAGGCATATGGCTTCAATAAATTTTTACAAAACTCTTTGTAATTAAAATAATTAGCATTTATATATTCAAGATCTTGATGAAAAATTATATATTGTGAAGAAAAGCAGATTAAGCAATTCAAGTCACACAAAAATTGGTAGGGAACCAATGGTAGAACAAAACATCATTAGGCACTGGGACAAAACATCCTAATATCCTTTGTATTCCTAAGTTGATATTACAGTATCCAGTATTAGACTATCTTTTTGAATGAGGCAAAACAGTTAACAAATTTTCAACTTTAAAGCTTACTAATAAAATAGAATATTTTTGGAAGTTTTAATAATTCATTACAAGTGTTATATTTACAAAGATGCAAATAGATTTTTGTTTTGAGATTACAATTGCTTTGCAATTGAAACACTGGAAATGAGTTTGAAAATATTTTTAAATATGTTATAATTTTTGTTCACTAAATTATTAATAATATACATTTTCTTGTATTCTTGCTCTTCCAATTTTTTTTCTTTAGAAATGCAAATTTAGCTGAAAATGTTTATAATGCAATTAATATTAGAGAAACTGTCTGTACTGTTTTCCTCAGTCACAAGATTGTTTAAATTGATAACACATTTGTGACTTATACTTTTATTTTATTTATTATGATTTTATTAGGGAAAATAACAATTCTGCAGTTGGATCATTGGTATTGTTTGAGGTAATGGGTGTTAGTGGTCATTGTTATTAATTCTGTGGTAATTTAATGCAATGGAGAATAGAAAATAATACAGATTTTTAAACTTCAAATAAATTTGTAAATATAGCATTATTTTCATTTAACTACTGATTTATTAAGAATTTACATTAAGAAGAACAAGTTTCACAACCAGAAAAATTTGTTGACCGTTGAGTATGTGACAGAGATTTAATACGTGATCCATCTTCCCTTTTTTTGGCTGAGGGGGATAATTTGATTGATTAGTGATTCCAGGCTTATCAACTGCTAAGGTCATTAGTCTCATAAATGTAGTTTATGTTTTATTGCGGGAGGTGGCGGTGATCTTCCCCCACTGGATGGTGAGATTGCACGGATTTTCCCCCACCAGGTATCTCCCACCAGTGTGGTATTACCCCAGCCGGGAGAAGCTCTAAGCTCCCGACTGGTCTCCCAACAACTGGTAATGTAGTGCATGTGAGTGTGTGTAAGTAAGGGGTGAGGATAGGACAAAGCAGAGAAAGGAAAGATTGCGTGCGGTCCGTGGCCCATCTGTTAAGATACTCCTCTGGCATTTGCATGGTGTTGATCTGAGAAACTACAGAGATATTCCAATCAGAGCAGCCAGCCACTAGAATTCTCCTGCTGACAGAGGCTGAATTCGGCCTTGCTGTTTAGCTAGTGTCGAAAACCCTGCCATTGTTGGGACTTGAACCTTAGGTCAGAGGAATTGCAGTGACATCAGTTGATGTTCTCAGCTACTTTTGCCAGTGTATAATATGATGAATAGTGCTAAGATAATAAATATATTAACATTTCTTTTATTATATTTAAATAAATTAGATCTCCATTATAAGATGCAATATGGGCTGAGCCAAGTTACAATATACAAATTATAGGTGTTTTCTTTCCATGTGTAAGAGACCCACTTATAAGAGTATCCTGCCTATATTAAACAGAATATTGGATTTGGAGGATTTTTTTTCCCCAAGAGTAAGAGTCAGAAGTTGAAACAATACACACAGCAAGCCAGATGACTCAGTGGTTTTTCTTTCAAATGCCCTTCACAATGGCTGCAAAAGAAGAAATTCCAATCTTTGGAAATATCCTTCCACAATTACTCGTACTTATATGTCAATGGTAAAATGTTGAGTACATTTTCCATTTATATTGTTTGGTGGGAGGCAGTAAGGTGTGCAGTCCATCAAGAATTCCTTCATGTTAATGTCCCAAACATGCTCAGGTGAATGGGAATAGTGTATATTCTGCAGTTTTTGGCAGATCAAAAGGCACATCATCTCATTGCTTTGTGTACTGTGTATTGAGCTTATCACCATTATACTGATATTGTTGCTCAGTATCCTGTGAATAATGCATTGTTCGGGTGGAAGGCAACATTTTAATTTAGAGTTGTTTTTTTTTCTTTCCATTTTGGGGATTTCTGAAAGAAAGTTAATCTCAATATCAAATGAAACAGGATATCTTACAGCAAGTCTAGAACAGTAAAAATGTAATATAACTTTTGGGAAAAGTAGATTAAACTTGTATAAGTATTGTACACTTATAAGAGTTCCTGCCTGTAAGAGACAAAAATCTATATCCCCAGGTCTCAAAGAAGAGATTCTACCATTTGTATAATAATTATGTAGACAATTTTTTGTGCTTTTTGTAATTTATTTATCTTTCCTTAATATTTACAGGCAGGGGTTGATTTCTGGCAGAATGCAATGGAACAGCATTCCGGCACCTCAGGAATAATTATTAAATTATATTATAAATATATAACTGTTTCTTGTAAATTAATAATTAATTTTGGGGGACTGAAATTTCCGGGACCTAAAATTTTACAAATCAAGTACTGTTTACAGGATATGATTACAATTATATGTAGATAAATAAGTTATGGGAAATGTTGTTAAAAAATAATTAATAATTACATTATTAACCATTATTAGAGTAATCATAAAATAACAATAATTTAATTAAATGAATAAAAATATTTTTTTAGTACCTAAACAAACTTTTGTTTTAATATTGTAGTTCAGAAGTATCATTAGGTTTTGAAACAATCACATCAAAATGTGTAGTTTTATGTTTCCAACATTGGGTTCTTGCAAATATTCATTAAGCTTCTGCATTACTGTTTAGTTTCAAATGGAAGTATTGAGTAATTAGATGTAACTCTCTGGTCTTCATTCTTATGTTATTGTTAAATTGCTATATTTGCTTTTAGAGAATGCTGCCAGTGAAATAATGATTATCTGGTACTATAGTTTTTATTGTTGTTGTAGACTTTATCTTATCTTAGATTTTCAGTGACAGATATACGCTTGCAATGAACACATTTCTGATTATTTAAACATTTTTCTGAGGTTTTGGATATCTCATATTTTCTGGGTTGTTCAGTCACATATGCAAGTTTGAAATCCCTGAATGACATTTATGCATATTTAAACATTCTTTTAATGTAAACTATCCAAGCCATATTAATGAAATAGTTTTGACATTTTTTCCCACAGTAATATTATCAGAAATAAATTATATTTCCTACAAAGAAAACCTTTACTCAGGTTGAAAGAATTCTTCTTTTGCTGTTGCAATTAAATTGTTCACAGTATTGCTATGCCCATGAATTTAGAATTGCAAAATTTGTTAAATGATTACTACACATTAAAATAATTTTGTATTCATTGTCATCATATCCGTCATGTGTAATTATTAATATTCTAACCATATATAGAAATATTACATATTACATTTGATATATTAGGAAACTGATATTTTCATATCATGTAGTCATAATTTTTGTCCACTGATACCAATTGTATTAACATGTAAAGTTACAAGTACCTAAAAAAATTAATTCTGTACTCTAGGAAGTTCAGAGTTTAGGCAACAGCCAAGTCAAATTTAGTCACAAATAATTCCCGAGACCAGTGTCTAATTGATCCATTCTGGAATAGATGTTAAAGCTATGGTTTAAGAACCAGCTGCGTAATACTTCAATTCCTAGGACTGTTCACCTATCTGGAATTTTTTTCCCTCTTGATTACTATGTAGAGATTCCGGCCATTAAGGCACATATTTATAGAAAACACAGGAACAAGACAAAAAAGACATAATAAATGCTTATTTAACAATTTCAGGAAATGTTTCAAGTTCATTTTAATATTATGAATGTCATTTCTGTTGATAATGATAAACATGAACCCATTCACACATTCCATTTTATATTTGTCATAAGAAACAAAATGAGATTCATATTTCAGTTCATGTTTAAAACCACTTTGAGAAAATAGATCAGAAGCCTTCTTCAGTGTGGATTACATTTGGTGAATTAGATGTGTTCTCTCGTTCTATATTTAACGCAGGATGACATTTTTCAAATCTTCTTTCTTCCTTCACGACTTGTACTCTCTCTCCCTCTGCAGGAACCTTCTAATATGCCTGCACCAGGCACAGTCGGGCCTCAATATGATGGCTCAGTGTCTGAGTCTCTGCCCCCTAGATTTCACGACCCTTCTGAAGATCCCCCCTCGTCATCTGCAGGCACACGCCCCATGCCCCACTTTCAGCAGCTTCTAGCCAATTTGCAGGTGAGCTTCAAAGATTGTACAAGATATTCCCATACCTGTGTTTTGCACAAACCTGACAAGCACTGAACTTATCAATTGATTAATGGTTGTTTTGTGGTGTTCCCTTGTGGTGAATTAGCTATATGTGGAAAATTGCTTGATGATGGTCGTTGCCCTGAGAATGATAGAAGAATGCACAAATTATGTTTTATCAGAAAAAGAAAATGAGCTTTGTTTTTGAAGTTAAAAATTCTCTCAGAGGACTTATAAATGTATTTTCTGTCCAATTTCAACTTCCAGTATTAAGTTATCTCATGAATGCATGATCTGGTTTTTGAATATCTAAGAAATATTGTTTAAGGATCATTTTGAATTTTGTTAAGTGTTATAACTATTTGAGAAATGCTAGCATGCTGGTTTTACCCTCAATGTTACCTTGCATTCTTTGTTTGTTCTTTAGTTGCTAATTTGAAACAATGTTTAATAGTCTCCTAACATATTGCACATTCATAATAAATTTTCCTATTTTGAAGATGTTTATTTTGTCTGCTTTTCACTCTTATTGATACTTAAGAATATGTTGTTGTTTTTTCTGTATGTACTACAAATATTGAAGTTATGAAATGAAATGAAAATAACATATACATATTTCTGTTGTTTTCTTCAGAATTTGTCAATAACACATATTTTCTGATATGCATGATTTACTCATATGGTTGTAAAGATTTATTTCATTCAATTTCTAAATTTTTTGTTACAATATACTATAAAAAAGGTTTGAAAATTCTGAAGACCAAAATTATTTTCATTTCATTGCTATTTTTATCTCAATAATCTGCTGTTTAATTAATGTTACATTTATCTATTCTCTGTTCCTCTTTGATGATTTAGAATCATTACTGTAAATGATAAAAAATTGATTTGTTCACTATTTTATTCCTATTCTAAAAATAACATATTTGCTTTTCTATCTTGTGCTTATGAATTCCATTATAACTTAAGTCAATTCATAGGAAACTATCTTATCATGTAATTTCAACATTGACTTTTTTAAAAATAATTATCATTATGAATTAGTATGAAATTAAAAATGTTAAATCATTTTTGTGTAGTTTCATGTTAACATAGTAATATAACTTGAATGTATAAAAGCAAGATTCACAATAACGAAGAGCACAGAATCTCTGGCCATTTCAGACGTTCAGCAACTCCCGAGGGCATCGCATGGTGTCAGAGACAATGGAACAGGAGCAACATAGTCATGATGAGGAAAGCAACAATGGTGAGGAAAGCAAAGATCAAAACCATGAAGTAACTGAGGATGGTCTGATTGGACCTGCTGTTGTTTTAGGAAAAGGTAAGTTTCAAAATATTTTTTTTTCTTAAATAATATGTGTTGTGATATTTATTACCTTCAATGAAAATATGAACAGTTGATTTCTGAATATGCAGACTAAAAAATGTTAACACTGAGAACTCACAGAAGCTATGCAAACACTATGAAATTGCCTGAAGAATGTCTTTCTAAGCAACGTAAAAATAGAACACTTACTTGGATATGTTATCTAGAATACATTAGAGTACCAATAACTGAAACTAGTAGGGCTACAAAAATATACTTTCTCATTTTATTGGTAAAGGTTATGTCATCCATATCTTCACATAGAAATCGGGTAACTTACATGAAATACAGTATATTTGCCTGTGTTCATCTATCCATCCGCCTCTCTCAGTCAGACCTCTCCTGGATCAATGTGTCATTGATTACGCCTCAGTCTGCTGGTGTTGAACTTTTCATGTTTCAATCTAATTTGTATTTAATTTGAAATTACATATTTCAATTTTCATCCTTATCATCAAATAAAAAAATTTAAATTAATATATGAAAATACATTAAAAACTATTTAAAATGTTGCAACATCAAGCTAATATAATAATGTTACAACTTCTAATCAACTAACACTGGCCATCATTTGGAAATTCTCTACAGCAAAGCATAAGAAATTCTAAAACAAAGACATCTTTAATTTTTTGAAAATTCACTATTCAATTCACTAATTGAATGTTTAAATGACTGTGTCGTTCTGCCATTGAATTCAGTGTATTATAAAAATTTTAAAATTAAAATTATTTCCAGGGCAGGGATTTGAACTTAAACACTTAGGCTTACAAAGCAAGAATCACTTCTCTATGCTATAAATTTCTGTGATATGCATTGTGTTTCAAAAGGTATAATGAATTCTTAATGATGCAGTGATTCTAACACATTGTGATGACATAATTCAAAATTATGAAAAAGTTACTAATATTTTGTGAAAAGTATACCCACCTGAAATTATTTAAAAATTAAATATTGAGGAACATCTAGCATTAAGGGAGCAATATAAATCTTTCTAAATATTGTCTATCTTTCTAAATTTTTGACAAACTTTGGAAAATGTCTAAGGCTTTTCATGTAAAGAATGCCTGCTCAAAAATAAAAAAGATCCTTTTCAAATTTTAGTAGATTAATTAGGGATTAACCATTTTGCTGAAAATCCTGTGTAGTGTTTTAGCGCTATTATAGTTCATAGACACATACATTTTTGGAGAAAAAAACACTTTTTCAGTACTGAGGACCTGCAAAACATGTATTTTGACAATACTACACTGTGCTTTAAGATAAAAATATACTACATATAGATCACAAACAAAAATCACTTTTTCTTGCAGCATGACATAACTTTCATTTTACAGAGTACTATAAAAAAAGTTAAAACATAAACAACTACATCTTGAGATAAATGCCATGTTAGAAATTCCTTCTGCCCATTTTCTTCTCTCCTGTATGTAGTATGGTCAATTGCCAATACATTTGTCTCTTCAAAATTGCATCTTCAGATTTACCTTAAATTTGGAATTGACTTACCATGTACATTTCATATAGTGTGTTGCTTAATGTCCAAACATGAAATGCTTATTGCTTTAACTGTGAGAAACATTTAAATATAAGCTCTGTATTTTAATAGAATTGTTACCTTTTGTTCAATAGGTAGTCCAGAAAATTTGAAATTCACATGGATGATAAGTAACTGGTCTGACTGTTCTCAGACTTGTGGAGGAAGTGGGTTCCAGGTAAAAATAATACTCTTTTAAATTATTTTCTATAGTAGGATATTTTCATAGTAAATTCTTAAAGACTTAATTTAATAATCATATGAATTTCAGATGAGAGCAGCTCATTGCATGGTACAGTTGCATAATAATTCTCAAAATGTAGACAGTAACCTATGTGAAGATGCAGGATTGGCACCTCCTCCTACTATACAGAAGTGTGGCATAGACGATTGCCCACGTTGGGTATCTGGAACATGGTCATCTTGCGAAGACTCTCGTTGCTTTACATGGAACACTGGTAACAAAACTTCAATAATTTGAATATATTCAAGATCATTAGAGTAGGATTAGGGTAGAATTTAGCCCGTTAAATTAAAAAGAATTGTGTTTTGAAAACAAGCATTATAAAAATTAAGATTTAACATTTTATAGCATTTGTTGAGAAAACTATTATTAAGGGAGGTTTCTTTGAGAAAAAAAATATTTTGATTCTTTTCAGATTTTTCCATTAAAATCAGGAAATAAGAGAAACTAATTTTAATATTTCACCGTATGTGAACTTAAACAAATAATTAAAGAAGTTATTTTAAATTCATAGAATGATTCCTGTCTTGTATAGAACTGCAGACTTCTGAATAATACTATTCAAAACAGAGGAAAAGGATTGTCTTACTATTTGTAAATTCTTATTAAAACAACACAACATTTTTTTAAAAGGTCATGTATTTCGCTGAATGAAATCAATTTATGTAACTTCCTGTTATAACAACAATACATAAGACAATATAAGAAAATTAACTGAGAGCATATTTGAGTGTTGGCTTCCTTTAACCTATTTCTTCAGTCAGTAACAGTTAAACTATATTGACTGAAAATTCATTCAGCTTCTGCTGTGTTGGCCACTCTCAAATTAAATATTTTCAAATATCAATGTGTTGATGTTACATCCCTCGTTACACCCTACCTCAGAGCAAACACAAAGGAAATCATAAAATGCAATTTAGTAATTATATGACAGATCCATGATTATTTCGCACTCTGTACATTATTTTGCATTTTGCAATCACTTTCGCATTATATCAAAGATTGAAAACCTTCAGAAATATACTTCACCGATCATGAAACATACATTTTTTGCAGCATTTGGTAACATTTCACATCTCTAGCAATTACTAAAATCTACCATCTCTAAAGATCATCAAGCAGATATAAATAGATAAGTTAGAAACTCTGAAAGGTCAACAATTCATTTTCAGTTTAACACCTTGTTTCAGGAAAATGAAATAATTATACATTTATTTTATTCTTACTCATTGGCATTTCATTATTTAATATGCGTATTTCTAAAATGTTAATTAACATTTATTACAATATATTAAAGAATAGGATATTTTTTATAAAGTTTTTATTAGTATTTTTAGACATCAGATGTTTAGGAAAGTGCTTATTATATCATTTGTGTTTATGAATGTTTTTTAGTGTATTAACATAAATTATGAAAAAAATGAAACATTTTGACTAAGTTTTATTTTGTCTTTTTGCCTTCTCAGAATTATTTGCTGTCTTTTTAAATGCATTTAAAAATATTTTTGCCCAAGGGAAGGAGATATAGATAAACATTTACACCATTTTCAGATTTAGTACTCCCAATCTATCAATAAAAAGACTATTCTCTTGTGAAGACATGTGAATATGCATGACATATTCCACATCTTAGGAGCTCAAACTCTTGCTTCTGTCTGTTAACGGGGGGGAAAATTTGAACACAGTGAGTTTCAATGTCTGTTCCAAGAAAAATTGGCCATTGAGAGGGGTTGTTGTCAAATATGGGCAGCTGTTCAGAGAGGTTTCATTGCATTGAACAACAATTTTAAGATTCTTGAGAAATAATTGGTAGTTAGATTAATCCATATTTCTGATTTCATTCAGCTATGCAAAGAAGAGAAGTTAGCTGCCAACTTACTAATGGTACTGTAGTTGACCTTCAACAATGTAGTGAGGCTGAAAAACCTCCTCAGCGTCAAGAATGTTATAATGATAAATGTAAAGGAACATGGAAAGTAGGAGAATGGTCAGAGGTAGGCTTCAAATCTGTAATGTTCATATGTATATCATTGTATTGATGTGTAATGCTTAATAGTTTTATGTTTTAAACAGAAGCAGAACATTTTAACACAAACATTTTGCAAATATTTTGTGTTTTAAGCTTTTGATTGGCTAATGCTTCTTAATGGATCATGAATTTGAAAATATTAATTTAAATAGAATGATTATTTTTATTTAAAATTAAATTTGATTATATTTGTCCAGGAATGTGTGCAGAGCACTCATCACACAAAGTGTATATAATGATTCCCCACAAAAATGTATACTGAGAAAACTGATTATTAACAAATTGTGTTGATTTTCATGTCTATAGAATTTAGATTTTTGCATGTTCCAATGATTAGCTACCAAATATATATATATACATTTCAAATTGATATGAAACTGAAAATAATCAGTTGCATTTGCAAACATTTCCAATATTGTAGTAGTGAGCATACACTCACTTGCATGACTGGCAAGCTCTAAATATTTCAGCATGCAAATAAAATTTTACTATTGACATAGATTTTGCTTTTAGACCAATGCATTTTCAGTACTAAAGGAAGAATGGGCATATAAAAATTCATTTATGTATAATGAGATTAGATGGAAAATTTTAAGAATTTAAATTGAAGTCAGTTTGGTGGAAAATTGTTATATTTATTTTTAAGAAAATAGAACAATTAATATAGTTTTTTACCAATAAAATGTAAAGAATGATCTTTTTTTGCCTTCAGCCAGATGGAATGGAGAGCAAAAGACCTAAGGATATTGCATAAATTATTATAAAAATCCAAATTAATTTTCCATTTTAGGCATAAACCTCTATGTTGTCAATATAGTATACAAATTAAATAGACAATTTTTGTAAGTACTAATTTTGAACTTGTACTTTACATTTATCTTGGATTGGATATTACCAGTGTTTGGAAAATATTTTATACCAAGAAGTTCTGCCTAAAATAAGTTTTAATTAAAACAGTCACAAGTAAAAAAATTATATTTCTTCAACATTCTTCTAGCATTAAATTTATGTACAATTGCAATTGCAATTTAGAATGACAATAACTAATTTTGTTAGGTACTGAGAAATCTAGAAATTGTTCCAATCAAAGAAATTCTTAAAAAAACTTGAAATAGGATAAATATTATTTCTCTTTTAAAATCACATTGCATATTTTCATAAGGGCAGACAGAAGCCACCAATAAAATTTAATTCAAAATGTGACAGATTTTTTGGTCACCCAGTTCTTGGGTCTAGTTAATTACATGTTGTTATAAATGCTCACTGGAAATGCAGTTGAATGAACTGATTACGTTACAACAGTATTTCTATCTTTCTTTCTTTCTTTTTCTGTAAACTTCATTGCACTATACATAGGTACATAAATGTTACTTTCCCTCTCTTCACTTCTTGTCTTCATGATGAACTTCACTGCATCACATTAACTGTGCAGTTTGTGGTATGTATTTGTAGGATTTAATGTTCTTCTTTGGGTGATGTGTGTTGGTATTAAGGACCATATCTAATTACAGAGGTTTGAATCATGTTGTAGTGTACTATACGTGCAAAATCATATCATTTTTTTCATAAAGGTAACAGAGGAACCTTGAATCAAAATTCAACAAATGTTATTTTAAATTATTGAGCTTGTCTCAAATCCAACCTGTTCAAACCTCTCATGGTCTTAGATTTCATTTCAGATTTATAGCACTTGTGTTAGAGTTAGTAGTCACTGTTAGTGCACCTGATGTCTAGCTGCATGCCTGTTGCATGTGCTGCAGTGCGCCGCGCCCTGTGAGCAGCCTGGCATCAAGTATCGCATTCTTCAGTGCGTGTGGTATGGCACCAAGAAGCCTGCAGGCAATGCTTGTCGGGATCAGACACGTCCCTTGGTCATGAAGGTTTGCAAAGGCCCACCTTGTGTTCTATGTAAGTGACTTTGTAGTTCTGTCAGAAATGTAATAATTATCCTCATTAAATTTCCAAGACCAAATAATTATCTTTCTATCATCCCAATAGTCTCTCTCAAAGATAATAAAATAATAGAGTAAATAATAAGATAAACAGAACGTTTTCGATAGAACAGACAGCCATATTGTTCTGTTGATTTTACTTGAATACTTTTTAAAAAGTCAGTTCTGTTATTACCTATTGCAGCATGAAATTGAACAGATATCTAAATTAAAATTAGGTTTGATGAATTCAAATATGCAAGCCTGTATTTTCATTTCACATCAGAGTTGTATTTATATTTTATTGAAATTTCCAATGTTATAAAAAGTGTTCATTTTTTAACATACTTTTAAATGCCAGAAACTACTGTGTGACATAACCAGGTTGATCAGTTCTAAACTTTTGAAAGGTTATAATAAATTGTTTAAAAAATCTAAACCTTGAATAGGATTCATATTTTCTTTCTTCCTGTCTCCTTTTTGCTCCCTCTCTATCTCCCTTCCTTCCAAGGGGGGAGAGAAAGAGGTCTCTCATCCCTTCTCTCTCTCTCTCCCCTTCTCACCCCATCCTTTTCCCTCTGCCCTTCTCTCCCCTTCCCTCTCTATCCCTCTCTCCTCTCCCCCCTATCCAAAGTAAATGCAACGTTGGTGTTTGTACACATTCATCCACCTATACCTTATTATATTTCAATAGTTTGGTGTGGAAATACATTTTCGTCATTTATTTTCACAATTTTAAATATTAGGATTTAAAATGAAACCTAGCATTAGCTAGAATTGTGACACACAGATCTGATATTCCAACAACTCCTCTCAATGTTGTAGGTGATGTTGGAATAAGACAATTGATGAAGAAAGAAAAAAACATTTTCCTCTTGTTTTAGAGTCTTTACAATTTATATGATTTATACTACAAAAGTTCAAGAGCTTAAAATTCAAATATTTGGTAATACTGTACAGTATTTTGAAAACTTAAAATAATGGACAAAAATGATAAATGTTTTATAATATTTGACATTCCAGTTCCCTTTTTCAAAAGAACCTTATATGACACAAAAAACTACTTTCAAATTTGAGTTAAGGAGACCAAAATGAGGTGTAGATACCTGTTCAATTTTATGCTGCAGAAAAAAATTAATTTTACAGGCCTGTGTACTTTTCACCTAACTATTCTCTATCTTTTCTATTTCCAACTATTTATAATAAACATGTCGTTACTTTTCAAACATTATTTTTTAACTTACAAATATACGAATCTTTAGTAATCCAAAGTATTTTTTTTTTATCTACTCAAATACTTCAAGCGAGAGCCAGAATTCAATTTTCTTGTTACAACCTGATTGTAACAAAGAGGATACATGAACTAGTGCTATGCTCAAGAGAATATCAGGGCCTAAATGCTATTGATGACAATTCATAACTGATGCGGGATAGTATTTCTTTACTCGTACCCCAGATCATGACCCCAGACTTTGGCATGCCTAACATTTTTAACGATGGCATCATTCTTATTTTGCTTGTAAAAACTGCATAAACAAAAAAAATGATTGAAAAATTAGCTTTTAAAATATTAGAGTTCTTATTTATAGTGATATTTTCATTTTTTAATATATTGTGTCATTCTAAAATTGTTTTCCATTCACTGAATTATTGTGTGGGAACATTGACATGTATTAATTCCAAGCAACAAATTTTGTTCAAATGATTCTTATGCAAATTTTCAGATTTTTTGAAATTGTTTTGCTTTGCTACTGGTTACATTTGTTTTATAAAATAGTGGGGAAGATGGACTTTCAAATAAACAATATTAGTATTCAACAAAATTCATTTTAAAAATTTGTGCATCTATTAACTGCTCTTTTTTCCCTTTTGGTTTACCTTTTTACAAGGGTTAGTTAGATGTAATTTGTCTTAAATTTTATACAAATAAGAAGCATTAGGTTAAAAACAAATGTATGAAAATATGTGTAAAACCATGTGATTGTGCACATAAATTTTAAAAAACAATTTTTAGTTTAAACTGAATTGAAAGTGTGTTACATTTTCTCACACACTAAATTTCAATGTCTTTTATAACTTTATTAGGAGGAGATGGGAGTTCTCATACAGTTATGATACGAAGCTCAATTTCAAGGTGATTGATTCAATTATTGGAGCACAAATGAACACCAATCACTTTTTCCCTTTTTTATTATATTGTAATACACAGTATTCACTTAGTACGAAATTTAATTTATTTATTAATGTTATACCCTCTCTTTTACAATAGTAATACAGCTTACTGCTGCATTAGAATAGATTGTAAACATTTATATTTTGCTGCACTACATTTCACTGTTAACCACCGATTACACTTTTGCTTCTTGCACATTTCAGGCAACATTTATTTTTAAGCCAAATGAATCATCGAATACTTTTTCTCAGGTGTTTCTGCTTTTCAAAGTATTAAAGAGTACTATTAATGTAAATAACTAATATAATACTACTATGTACATAACAGATTTACAATTTCTGCAGATCACACTCAGGTTTTATCTGTTTACATTCTTTTTGTAAAGTTGTTTTAACCTTGTTGACAAAAAAATTCCTATTGTGTTTCAGTGTCAGAGTGTAAGGACCAGTCAAAGTACTGCCACAACGTGAAAGTAATGAATATGTGCAGAGTGCGTCGTTACCAACACCAGTGCTGCCAATCATGTCGTAATAAAGGTTAAATCATTATACAAATCATATAAACTTCTTTTATATTTATTTATTATCAAAATCATTATGATGAAATTGAAAAGCAATATTTCATTTAAAAATAAGAAAAATAAATGCATGGCAGACATGAGAAAGCAGTCTTATATAACAGATCTGTTGCCGTGTAGCTCTCTAAGAGTGATTCTTGTTTTATGTGAATTCTGAATAAAAGGAATGTATCTTCTTACAATCATAACAGGCATGATTATCATGCTGCAAGAAAGCCTGTACAAGATCTTGCACATTGGCACCAAATCCATTGTCCATATTCACAATATAAAACATGAAATATTACATTCCAGTGTTAAATGTTATACACTCCAGTGAAATGACTGTTGCAACGTGGTTAACTATTTGTCAGGAGCCTGTGAGCTTAGGGGAAATGTAAGAAGACATAAATGTGTTAATTACAAGAAGACTGATGAAGATATAGAAACAAAGCTTCCCTATTCCTGAACTTACAATTTAATGGGTTTTCCCCTTCAATATTAAATGTAAACTTATTTGTTCTGTTGAAAACTGTGCCAACTATTAAGTTCCAAATATCAAGATATAAAAGAGAAGAGAGAACCTGAAGTTATGCAGAAGTGATAAACAATTTGAAAAATATTGAATGAACTTGTGAGATAACACAAATGGCAGAAAATAATTTATTGGCACAGGTTGAATTTTGTTGTTTGTAAATAATGTAGGATATAATGTATTGTAGTGTACCTGTAAATACGAATACTATACTATATTTATGACATATTATTGATCCTCTCACACAATTGGATAAAAATTGTCAACAATAATCCTTTAAACATTCTAATGTAATTCATTCCATTTTGTGATTCTTTCATTCAACTCCTTCACTCTATCAGACAGGAGATGATACTAGCCTATTTTTTCCCAATAATTCTTATTAAGCTCAACATGTTGTTTATATTGGTCCCCATTACTTAAGCAGAATGACTAACTAAGTTTACATCAACATATGAAGTTGAAATTCAAATTTTAAAAATTGAAAAATACTGCTGTGGCAAAATACCTTACTCAAACAAGACAAACTGCATTTTAAACAGTGACAATTTTCATATACATTCATAAAATATTAAGCATCTGATGTCATATAATAATGTTCAATTATGTTTTTTACTTTTTTTATGAACAAAATCTATACTGCTCAAAGTAGAATATTGTAAATTTCATGCTCATTTTCTTTCACTATCTCTTTAATGATGCTATAGCTCCTACGAATAAGTGCCATGCATTTTTCAACTCTGAACAATTCATAGGAATTGTATAAGGAAGCATGCATTTGTAGAATATTTTGTTTCTTGGAATATCTTAATATTTTTCATTGATTAATCAAGTTTTGCAACATGAAATACCTTTTTATTCATTTCGGAATGGCAACTTAAAAATAATTTCAAGACAAATTGAAGATACCAATTTTTTGTTTGTAATGTTATTCGGTATTTCATAGAGTTCCAAAATTAATATAATAAGCATTCAGAAAATAAAATCTATGCATTTATGTATGTACACCAAAACAGGAATGTCATCATTTGTGTGGATGGAGTAATATTCATATTTATTTTATGTGCATCATCATTTACATATTGGAAACATCATATCTGAAAGTTAGAATATTCCATCAAACAATTTCTGATGTGATGACCTGACTATGAGAATGGATGTACATAGCACATACATCAACATTGTTTTGTATGGGTTTGTTTTGCAATCTTATTATACAAAATTCTTTAGAATGTTATTCTTTTGTTTTTTATTTGTTTGTCTATTTTATTGTTTTTTATTATCATATGATAAATCATTACCTGACTGTAGAACTTGACCATTCATATTGGGATATATATATATATATATATATATATATATATATATATATATATATATATATATATATATATATACACACACACACACACACATACACATATATATATTCTTCATGGGGACTTGTAAATCATAACATACTTCCATCTTAATTCATATTTATAGTTAAAAACACTATTGTTGATCTGTTGTGGATGACTAGCTGTCTTACTTATTTCCAAAGATTGTATGTGGTGTTGATAGACCCTCACAACAGAGTTTTCTCAGAACTGAGTACTCCTTGGTTTTGCACATTGAACACATCCTGTGCAAGAGTAGTTGGAAACTGTTGAATTATGTGTATTATGCATTCAAAGAAGTGATGAATAAATGCTTATTTTTATTAAATGTTCTGCTTAGTCAATCATTTCACAAAAACAGAACATTTCTGTTATTATATCATGAAATTTCGCCTTTTGCCCTGATCCAATTATTTACTATCATTTGTATACTTAATGAGAATTAATCCAAAAGAGACTATAGCTGCTACAACAGCACAGATAATCTCAGAGAACATATATCATGAATAAATCTATCTTAACTCAGTGCCACCTGCACCACTACCTTTTTTGAAGCTCCTAGTTTGAATCAGAAACACTAGATTAAAATTACACATACTGAAACAGACATAATATTCAGATTCAGATTAAAAGTAAAAATATCAAATTCAAAAGCACTGTTGAAAAGTTAAGTAATTTTGTTTCATCCTAATAATGTTATTAAAGGACTGTGAAAAACTAATTGATAAGAAACTTGATATTATTTTAAAATAATTTTAGCACTGTCAAAAATCATGAAAAACAATGGTGTAAATGTTAACCAATGTTTCATTCTTACCATGAATCATCACTTAGTACTAAAAAGTACTAAATCAAAGCATTGTCTTTAGTAGGCTATACGCAGATAAATACTATTTTTGGAGTATGCAAATACATTAGATCACTCAATAGTTTTGCTTAATTTCAGTGTATTATCTGCTGTGTTAAAATCAGTGGGTGGCCATTTCCATGTGCATTTAGTAAAGATGGTTGTGTGAGTATCTAATTTTATCTAAATGAATGTTAACTGCTGGTGCATCATTGAAAATAAAGAATCATACATAATAAATACATATGAAGAAAGACCTTAGAGATGCAGTAGCGTCAGGGGACACTAAGATGTGTGCATCCCCACGTAAAATAGTAATCAAAGAAGCCTGAATATTGTATTTAATCTTCCAAGTGAGTGAAAGACACTTAGCGAAACACGTTTTTATTAATTTTGAAATTATACTCTATGATTGAATTCCGCGCGTTTATACAAGCTAGCCTCTTGATTGTTTGGACGCTGAAATGCTTCTATGCTTCTATCAGAGAGTAGCTTCTATCGTCTGCCGCGAGTTTGCAACGAGCAATGACGCATGCGCCGACGGCATGGTTCTCCCCTCCCCTCTTCACTCACGCCC
This sequence comes from Acheta domesticus, assembly GCA_031308135.1. Classification (NCBI taxonomy): domain Eukaryota; kingdom Metazoa; phylum Arthropoda; class Insecta; order Orthoptera; family Gryllidae; genus Acheta; species Acheta domesticus. The sequence goes on from JAHLJT010004567.1 coordinate 60,060,185, forward strand.
TTGGATTCACGAGTCCCGAAAAGCTAGCATTGGACCAGCACACTGCTGAGAAAAGTCTTATGAGCAAGTTGCTCGTTTCTGAACGAGAGCGCAGCACACGAGGTTGTCAGAGAAATATTTTTCTTTCTCACTCGTGATTCTGCTCTTGGTCATGGGCACAAACAGTAGATATGGTGCTTGCTTACTAATTCTCAATTAATATCTAAGAAGTTGAATTCTTACTTAAATATATTAAATTTTATTTTGATTCGAAATGTATCAATTCACAAGTGATCTCATTCTCATCACAAGTGCTCTCACAAGTCAATCGCGCATGAGAACTAAAGCTGAGCTAATTCACAATTTGCTTTCAAAAAGTCTGACAAATCTGTTGAAGTAGTGTAACATTTGTTTCAATAATATAGATTCTAGAGAACATTAAGAACCATGATGTATCCAGTTCGTGTTATTGTTCAGCTTCCCCAAACGCGCGAATCACGCTACGCCACTGTAGAGATGTGAAGTAACCAGTGGCGTCCATTCCATGGAATGAAGAGTGTTAGGTATTTAATGTTCTCTAGAATGGTTCTTAATGTTCTCTAGAATCTATATTATTGAAACAAATGTTACACTACTTCAACAGATTTGTCAGACTTTTTGAAAGCAAATTATGAATTAGCTCAGCTTTAGTTCTCATGCGCGATTGACTTGTGAGAGCACTTGTGATGAGAATGAGATCACTTGTGAATTGATACATTTCGAATCAAAATAAAGGCTGAGTTTAAGGACAGGGTTCGGCTCACTAAAACAACGGCGCACGGTTCACTTGCGCATGGTTCACTCGCGCGGACCACGAGAACGGATCACTCAGGGAGCGGGAAGATGCCTTTGTGCTTGCATTGTGCATTGTGCGGTATGGTGCGAATGTGTAATGGAGAATTACAATGGTTAAATGCATAAAATGCGTTGCATACATAATGTTAAATGCATAAAATGCGTTGGTAATTATGCGTTGGACAGACTCAAGGATGTTTTATGTTAACGCGAGGGCCGAAGGCCCGAGCCTCGTCCTCAACTTGGACACAGGTAGCGAAGCGTCACGATTCCACACGAAAGTGCGTTGGCCACGTGGCCGTGTGGCCGGGCACACTGTGGCGGCGCCGCGAGTGGCTCGTTCGGAACCGAATCGTGCGCGTCAATAGGAACCGAACCCTGTCCTTGAAATTTACCAAAATAAAATTTAATATATTTAAGTAAGAATTCACTTCTCCCCATAGCTCGTCACACGCAGTTTTTAACTGTTTTAGACGTAAATAAATAAATAAATAAATACACAGTTCTAAGATCTGAATGTTACGTATTTATTCACTTATCTACAACACGCACTATTACATGTATTACATTTTACTCGCGCGGTAACAACAACTGACTGCCGACGAGCTTAACACGATCACACATAGTCACCAGAATTTTACCAAAACGGACCACAGGCACAGAACATACATAACTATAAAAAAGTCAGTTCAAATACACAACAAAGGGAATGAGTCATTCCCGTAAGTAAAGCACAGAAAAAATCCTTTCTATATTGGCAATATTCGTTGCTTACGGCCAGAGCAAAACTGTTCACTCAACTCAGATTCTGAGCTAAGCGTGGTTGAATCCTAACAATCGATGTTTTCAGAAGGTATGTAGATTTGTCTCGTGACGTCAGCGAAGCTTAGTTCTTGGAGAGTGCAAGTGTTTGACTTCGTCATGCCTCGTGAAAAGTCAGGTCGGTTCGTGAGTGCGCGAGAATGACTATTCAAATGCGTTCCGTTGTGATCGACTCTTAGCGATTTCAAGTTCGAAAGAATTTATTATTTTGGTGTTTTGAGTCTGACGTACGAGCTAACTACATTACAATACAATGAAAGTATCAAGTACCTAATAATACCGAGAATTTATATTAAGTTAAAGTATTCTAAAATAACTAATTCTTAGTGTAACGTTCTGCACTTCTCCCTTGCGGGAAGGGAATGCATTGGTAGACTCTACAGAGAGGAAAGTGGGGTCATCCAAGGCCGTCTAGAATAGAAGGCCTGCTCCTTCACCGAATGACGTCACGAAGGGTGGCTGGGAGGAAATGCATGCTGTCAAAGTTTTAAACAGAGATCTAGTTCTTAAAATTGCATGGAAACCCAAACCCATACCTTTTTAAAATAACACGAGGAAACATTAAGCCTTCATGATGCTATAGGGATTTATTTTAGAGGTATTTGTATTAAGGTATTCCGATATTGTACAATTTTCGTACACGTAAATTAACATAATTTTTGTACATGCTACCTTATTTATAATGTAAGATTTTGTATAATTCATGAAACAATTTTGCTGCCATAATTGATATTCATAAGAAATTAAGTACCTTCATGAGAATTCTATTTATTTATTTCCTGCTCTATTTCTTTCAATTTGTCTACTTTAATTTAATATGGAAGTTAGTAGTACAGCTAGTAGTAATGCATTTAACAGATATTTCTCTGATGGCCGTATTAGTAATTAATAATAATAGTGGATTATATTATAAGAAACAGTAAAATATTCATAGGTACGTTAGTGAAATTCTAGCTGCTGAAAAATAAGAAGAGGAAGGAAGGAAAGCAATATTTTATTCAGAAAGTACTCCAGCAGATTATGTAAGACTTTATGAGATTATTCAAGACACCAATCACATTGGAAAAACATTAAAATTGTTTCGAACGCTTTAAATTGACTTTAGTGTCTTCCTATTTTGCACTCAGTTTTGTGACCTTGCGTCTTATATTCCTGATACCACTATACTTATAACTGAACATTCCTAATTTACAGCGTTTATTCAACAAAATGTTTAGATACACAAAGTTCTTTTAAAGTGAGCAGAATTTGTCCACAACTCCAAACCGTGTTTTCCATTAATCGGATCTCCGTCTCTCACACAAAGCCTTTCAATAAAGTTCTTTGATTTTCATGCTTCAGGAACTTAATTTCAAAATTTTCGGATATCAATATCTGAAACACTTGGTGAGTCTTCGTCAAGTACTGAGGCTGTTCACTAAGATAGAAGAGTATGCATCTTTCACATTTAGTATTTATCTCGACCAGTGGCGTAGCGTCAGGGGACGCTGAGATGCTGAGCATCCCGTATATAAGAACCTTAAATACTGTATTGATAATCTTACAAGTGGTCTGTTGAGCGAAACACGTTTTGTATTAATTTAAAATTGATTTCCTATGATTGAATTCGGCGGGCTGATGAAGCTGGCCTCTGATTGGCTTGGAAGCTAAAATACTTCAGCGTCTGCCGCCAGATTGCGACGAGCAATGACGCATGCGCAGATGGCGAGGTTCCCCTCTCCCCTCTTCACCCCTGGCCCAGAGAAACCCGACTGCTTTACGCTAGCGTCTACTGCGGAAAGAAGCTCGTTTGTGCACGAGAGCGCAGCACACTTCAGGCGTTTAGTAAATTATCTTTCTCTCTCTCACTCGGGAGTCCCCGCTTGGTCATGGGTACAAACTGTAGAAATAGTGCCTGACTACTATTTCTTAATTAATATCCAAGAAATTGTATTATCTCTTAAATAGATTACATATTATTTAAGTCTGCAATGTATAAATTAACAAATGGTCTTATTGCCATTCGCGTATAAGAATTAAAGCTGAGCCATTGTATAATTTGCTTTCAAGACATCGGCAGCCCTGACTGCTGTGAGGATTTTGTGGGAAGCGCCTACACTGTCGTAAGCAATCGAGATCGTGGAAGTAGTCCTAGTGTATCTGCCTTGTGTTGCGTTCGCCTGTTAGACGAAGTAGTTGATAGTGACATTTTGTGTGTTATTGTTGAGCATCCCCAAACGTGTGAGTCACGCTACGCCACTGATCTCGACACCATCTTTTCTTACTGCCTTGTTCTGGTAGAGAATGAATTTTGAGTCGAAGTGTTTTACACACACAGACAAGTTCTCTGAGGGGACAAAATCTTTCCTATTTGTTTTCACACACTTCTGTCACAGAGCAGGATTGTTTGGAAGTTTCAAAGTTGAAACGTCTTCCGTCGATCCATCATAATTCGATCAACAGCACGGTACACTTCAATTTATATTTTTTCATATTTTTCTCCTGCCTAATTTTCAAAACACCTTCCTTTTAGGATAGTTTGCAAGTATTCACTGAAAAAAATGCAGGGTATAATAGTATAACCAAACATCCAAGTGCAACAACAAAACGTATTACATAAAATATTTGATAATTGCACCACATACTTAAATCACACAATATTGAAGTAGACATACCTTGCTTTCTCGAAGATAATGAACGAAGTAATTTTTTTATGCAGGAAACCGTGCACACAGTTAATACTGAATTATTAAAACATTTGTTCCCATCTAAACTTTCCTATAAGGGCCAATTAGCTAGAATATACTAACTCGATAATATACGGAAACAAAAATGTTCAGCCACCGATTGTGACGTCAGATCACGTGACATTCACATTGGCTCAGGCCTTCTAATATACTCTTCTAGACGGCCTTGGGTCATCCCGCGTCGACAAGCAGAGCCGATCGGCACGGCGCAACGCCCTCGGATCCCTTGCGATAATCTCCGTTTCCGGCGATACATTCGAAGTGGGCAGGATCAACTTTCAGGAGAATAAAACATTACTGATATTTCGAGGAATCACCACACATAAGAATTGCAGACGGAAGTTTGGATTGTATTCGCCCTTGGTGAATTATGATATAAATTCTACCAGGATTGCCGCGAGAGCTGATACCTAAAATAATACAATATTTGCATTTAGAGCAAAAACAAGAAACGTGAAATTTGTCCGAGGAATTTAAACCGCAGAGCATCCACAGAATGTGAAAAGTGTAAGAAAACAGTAGAACGGACATCACATCCATTGTTTGTAAAGATTGTGAAAACATTATTACTGAATTCTATAGATACATTTCCAAATCAACATTCACCATATGTATTAAAGTTTATGCACATATTTTTCATTTTATGAAAGAAAAAATGCTTTAATGCATTGATGGATTTTGTAAATTTGTGTTAATTTTAAATAACAAAGTACTCGATAAATAAGGTCAAGTTATAAGTCACATAAATACCGAATTATATTGGCTTATAATGTTAGAAGGCATTTATGCAACGAAATTTTCTCTGGGGTCTGTTTTCACCCGGGCGACCAGTTACGTACGTATGCAAGATGCGACCTCTCTGGTTAATATTCACATTTTGTGAAAATTCATATCATCTTTATCTGTTTTACGTTTTTTATACCTTGGACTACAAAAGTGCTTCTCCTACTAAAATTATCACCGCACGCCTCTGGAAGTAACTTATGTCTAGTAAAAAAATGAACTGTGACTGCAAATATTTGAAAGAAGAAAAGAAAATTAATGATATTGGCAGTCCAGGTGACGCCGCGTCGAAGGCTCTGCTGCCGACATTTCAACCATCTTGTGGTCTTCCTCCGGCAACTCCTCTTAGGGCAAAGGTGGCGTTGCCTCAGGGCTGATCGGACGGACAGACGGACTGACAGACGGACGGACAGACGGACGGACAGACGGACGGACAGACGGACGGACAGACGGACGGACAGACGGACGGACGTTTTCCCTTCAATTGGTTTCTTGGTGTCAAGAACTCACAAAACAGGGATTCTGACTACACCACGTTAGGGATTTTTTCCCCTTAATTTAAAAACTGTGTTTACTTTTTCGTTGTCAGGGTCCGGCCGGCAACGGCAATTAATTTTTTTCCGTCGAAAATTTGCTGTTTCTTCGCGCAGCATTAAATAAGTTTCCCTATGCTACGTGTATTACTTGGTATATACGGGAAAGAAAAAAATTGATGCCATTTTTGAGAAAATCTTGTTTTTGTATTTTTTTAAATTGTAAATATACCATGCAATATTACGCAAAAACTACTAAAATTTTCAAAGCAGTGTACATGACCTTACAGAAAGAACTCTCCATAGTGAAAGAAAAAATTTTATTTGAAGGAAAAATCTCTATCTGCAATTTTGTTGTTGGAGGAAGACGCCGAATAAAATTCAAACTTTCGCAATTTTCGAAAATTCAGAGTTAACCGTGAAAATCGGACCTATGACCTTTATAATTGTATTTTGCTCTATTCCTACAAGAAATTTAAAGAAGAAATTTGGAACCGTCATTTTTAAAATGTCGAAAATGTCCCATGGTCTTCATGTAAAGTACCCACCATAATTAAAATATCGGTTTCATATTGAAAAGGCCACGAGATCAGCCAGATCGATCGGGGAGTATCAATTATGGAGAAAATCGGTTGAACGGTTTAGTCGCTGGCATTGTTCACAGACAGACGGACTGACAGACGTTTTGCTTTCAATTGGTTTTTCGATATGAAGGACCCACAAAACGGATTCTGGCCGCACCACGTGTTAGGAGAATTTTTTCTTAATTTAGCAAATGGATTTATCCACTTTTTCGTAACCAGGGCCCTGTAATAAGAGTTTTTCTGCCGAAAATTCGCCGATTTATCTACTTTTTCATTACCAGACCCCAGATATAAGAGGATTTTTTGGCGAAAATTCGCCGTTTTCTGACACACAATAACATAACTTTCTCTTCTTAAGAAGAATCCGTAAGGCGAGAAAGTAAGAAGAAAAATAATAATGATTTCGGAACTATTACGGATACCTAACTTGCTCTTATGCGTAATGGTTACATGGTGTTTATATTTAATGTTGATATATTCCTTTTTTACTGAAATCAGTTTGTACGCCGACGCACAGAAATACGAACAAATCATTTGATCTTTCATTCGTTTTACAAATCCAAGATGTATGAAGAATTCTCAAAAAGTTGAAAATTCGAAAATTACATACAGACACTTCTAGTTTATTTATCATAAATATCAATATTTGATTCAAATGGCTTCAAATGGTTTGTAAATAGAGTTTCTAGAATTTTCAATTGTTTCCTGCGACAACAGATTTTGACGTAATATTCCCCGTCCAGGACTCGAACCAGCGAAGCGTCCCTCGGAAGGGCTGAGACCGTGCTCGCCATTTAGCGACCGCGATCACCCTGACAATGCATGGCGTTTACAATCCTTGATACTGCTTATTACATTAGCATTTAGCACTATTTCTAGCATTAGGAAGCCGAAAAATCCAGAGAATGTGAAAAAATATGCTTCGGGCGCCCAAAGATGGTATCTGGGAAGATGACCATTCATAACAGAAAAAATAGTTCAGACTAAAGAGATCAGAAAATTAAGTTCTGCGAGAAAGTCTGTGCCATTCTATAGCACTACTAGTTTATTTATTAATTTGCCTTCCCTTGTTACACATGTAGAGAAAATTTAAAGAAAAACTTTGGAGCGGTTTTTGAGAATTTTTTTTTGTAAATTTCAAGTGCAAATTACGCAAAAACTACTGTTTTTTTTTTCAGAAATTGTACATGGCATTTTTAAAGAACTAATTTTGTAGAAGAGACTTAGTCTGATGCAAAAATCTCTATCTACAATTTTGTAGTTATAAAAATATTTTTTTGAAATTTTCCAAACACCAAGCAATACCTGGAAATAGGACTAGCGCCATATTTTTACATAAGTGAAGAAAATTTAAAGACAAAATTTGAAGAGGTTTTTGAGAATCAAAATTTTGGTATATTTCAACATTTCAAGCGCAATTTATGAAAAAAACTACTCTAGACAAATGCTAAAAAAGGACCGATTCAGGAAAAAATTACGGGAGTTTTTTCTCAACGGTTCTGTAAGTTTTTGAGGGTGCTGAATTAGAATTTGATGTTTGACAACTCAAAAAAGATCGGCATCACAGAGAAAATTACAACAAAAAAAAACAAAAATGTCGCCCTTTTTTAGTTTTTTGATTATATCTTCAAAACTATGCGCTCTATCGAAACAATTGTTATTAACGAAATTAATACAATTTACTACAAAATGCATACATAAACTTTAAATTCGTGAAAAATAGGCACTAGAGCGCGCTGAAAAATGGTTACTTTTTGGGCCTCTAGCCAAAGCGGAAGAACAGCTCTTTCCAGCCATCCTACTAGTGGCGCTCTAGTTTCACTTTATCATGCTTGAAAATTGCTATTGTGAACAAATGGTTGGCATTGTTAAATGATTTAACACTCCGATATTCACGGAATCAATAGAGTCGTGTTTGCTCGCTCGGAGTATCTGTAAATCCAAGCCAGGTAACCAAAATAGAGGGATATAAGAAAATTATTACGACAGCGTGTTCTGTTCAATAAATATATTTTAAAAAAATTGTACCAACAATATGTTTCGTCAATATGTGCCAAGTTACGAGTAAAAGTGAAAGTAACCCTAATGAGGAAATGGTATTTATTATACAAAAATATTCAACCAGATAATTTTATAAATGTTTGAAAATGCATTTCCAGCCAACCTACGTATCTCGCGGCGGCACTCTGGTTCCACTTTATCATACTAGAAAACAACTATTGTAAACAAATGATTGGCATAACAACTCTGATACAGAATCAGTAGCGATGTATTTGCTCGCGAAGTATCTGTAAATCCTTAAAACATACATCATAAGGTACACGTGCGTTAACTATTTTTGAATGTGGAAAAAAATTACCTTCAATCACTTTTATCACTTCAATGATAAATTAGTATACCTCGTAACTGTTCCCAAGAAAACTAAAAATAGTTTGCACCGTTGATTCTATATCGTCTATGCAAGGCCTGACTACGATTTGTGTTCCTGTCGTCTTTGGGGGCTGATGCAGTACTTTCGTGTACCTCAAATAAGCATGTGCATCAGCAGCTGACAATTCATTTACTGCCTATATGCAATGTACTATAGCACGTCCAAAATCATCATTACGATTTCTCGCGAGTCATAAACAGTTTCTCTGAAAGTTAATTTCTTTATAGGGTAAACTAGATTTCGTTTAAACGGAAGCTTTTTAATTTGATTTTTCGCGAGGTCTTTCGTGGTCTTCCTCTTCACAAATAAGTCAATGGGTATTGAAGACAAAGTGAGGTATAGATGAACGTAGTTGAGGTGATTTAGCCTCTTCTTGAGCTCTCTTCACGTAAGCAGACAATTTTTCGTTTCCGTGTTGCCTCCGATACTTACCGTGGACTCCAATTTGTTGAGTGACATTTAAATGAAAAAAATTGCCGTCTCTATCTGGCTTCAACGACCCCCCCCTTCCCATTCCCTAACTTTCACATAAGTTGTCTATGTTCGATCTTCGAACGTTTTATCACAAATAGCCCAGTCACTGTATACACACGTAATACGCGTTATACACACGTAATAAAATTGCAAATATTACAGGTTCATATTATTGTACAATGAGTTCGTGATGTGTATCTTTACAATTTCTTATCTTTACTTCGAGTATCTTTACAATTTATTGCCGATTTCTCGACAGCGCATAAGGTTGTGTTATTGCTGAAGAGTCAGTCACATGCTGGTACATGGAGTAGAATGATATTTCATGTAGAGTCACGAGCCGGCGGGTGAAATACTTCGTGGAATAATATGCAAGTTATAGATTTCCAAAATTTGCTGCGAGAATCTGCGTATCACGCGCGAGAATCTGAATTATCTCTATCATTGTCGTTTTCTTAGGAATTTTACAGAATACCACTATCAGAGATTTGCTAAAGTAGTGTAAGTCATATTAAAATCATGTACCACATAATGTTGTGGTAACAAAACTATCTTTAGAATTACAACTGGAAGAAACGAGATAGCAGGAAAGGAGAGATCAAGAGATATTTTGTGAACGATACGGAGGTATCGCTACTCAGTAAATATCTTTCTCGCTCGGATCAGGTGTCTTTCTCCATTGCGATGTTACATCTTGTAGAGACAGACTCTATTCACATCTATCAATGTAGACCATCTCTACACACTCTGTGGTAAAAATATTAAAAGAATACAATTTATAATTGTTTCCGCCTTGGACAATTACATATTTATCGGCTAATCAAAACCATAGATATCTGGTTTCCACGTCAGTAATTTTCTAGTAATGAAATAACTATTATTCGTAATTGCGAAAAAAATGACATTTTTAAAAAGCATATCATTCATCGTAATTGGATATAATCGGTGTTATCCGCTGTTTCCTTACCCTCGTTTTATTCTATAGCGATAATCTATTTTATTTTTAACCTGAAGTTTGCATTTCCAAAAATCTATAAAATTATCTGGTTCAATATTGCCTCTTAGCGTTACTTTTACAAACTAGTGGTGCTACAGAATGGCACAGACTTTCCCGTATTATTTTTCTGTTTCCTTGGGTCTTCGCTAGCTATTCGGAATTGCCACATACTCTTTTTTGCCAGCTGCCATCTATCACCGCACAAACTACATTTTTTTGTCATTTGCTTAATTTTTCGGTTTCCTATCGGTATAACGGAAATATCAATTTTAGAATATTAAAGAATACAAAAACCTAGTCCTAAATGGCAATTTTCTTTTAAAAATTATGTGCCGTTTTAAGGAAAATTACGTTTTAGCGCTACTAAAAATGCGAAATTTGAAGCTCATTTTCACAGAAAATTTTTGAGTTTTCAAAATACTTTATTTGAAGTTATTTGAATCACTTACACTCACAAATATAATAATCTTTACAAATCGCTGGTAATGTGTATATTAAAGATGTGAGAGATCTTTCAAAAAAATAATACATTTATGTAATTTTTGAAAAAACAAAAAAATAACTCAAAATAAACTTTACATCATATTAAAGAGTGTAATTAGCACTATCCGTTACAAAAGTTTGAAGAAATATTTGCAGCCATATATGAGAAAATGGCGTTTGAGCGTTTCTGAAAATGCAGAATTTTGAGCTACTTTTCACAGAAAACGGTTGTGTTTTCGAGAAACTTTACTTGGCATTATTTAAAGCACATGTACTCGTAAATATAATAATGTGAAAAAATGTAAACATTAACGAAGTGAGAGACAATTTTTAAAAAATTGCATTTTTCCAATTTTTGAGAAAACAAAAGAATAGAGCAATATGGCGTTTTTGTCATCTCATAAAATACATTAGGCACTGTCCCCACCGAAATTTTAAAGAAAAAATTTCGAGACGTTTTTGAGAAAATCTAGTTTTTGTAATTTTTTTAAAATTGCACATATTGCACGCAATCTTGCGCGAAAACTACTAAAATTTTCAAAAAAATGCACATGACTTTAATGAAAGAATTCACTTTGGACAACAAATTTTATAACAAAGAAAAATCACATACACATCTTCAATTTTGCAGTTCCAGAAAGACGCCGAAAAAAAATTTAACTTTTGCAATTTTCGAAACTTCAGAGTTATCCGTGAAAATAGGACCAATGTCACCTTAATAAGTGTATTTTACTCTATTCTTACAAGAAATTTACAGAAAAAATTTGAAGCCGTTTTTGAGGAAATTTTGAAAATGTCCGGGAGGCTTCATGTCAAGTAACCCCAAATTTTACAGTTCTGTAAAGATTCTAATCTTTTTCAAAATCTCAAAGCTTTTGACTAGAACCCGATCGACCGGGGAATATCCATTTTGGAAAAAATCGTACGTATGCTTTAGCCGCTAGCAGTGTTCACAAACGGACAGACGCACGGACGGACAGACGGATGTATTCCTTTCAATTGGTTTTTCGGTATTAAGGACCCACAAAAGAGGGGTTCTGAGTACACCACGTGTTAGGGGATTTTTTTCTTAATTTAGCAACTGATTTTATCCACTTTTTCGTTATCAGCGCCCGGCAACGAATTTTTTTCTGGCGAAAATTAGCTATTTTTTCGCGCAGCATTACATAACTTTCCCTATACTACGAATACGGGAAAGTAAAAATACTGTTGGTACAATTTTTTATGAATATATTGTATTGTACAGAACATACTGTCGTAATAATTTTCTTATATCCCTCTATTTTGGTTACCTAAGTTTTGGATTTACTCATACTCCGTGCGAGCAAACACGACTCTATTGATTCCGTGAATATCGGAGTGTTAAACATTTAACAATATCAATCATTTGTTCACATAAGCATTTTTCAAGCATGATAAAGTGAAAGTAGAGCGCCGCCGCGAGGTAGGATGGCTGGAAAGAGCTGTTCTCCCGCTTTGGCCAGAGGCCCAAAAATTAACCATTTTTCAGCGCGTTCTAGCGCCTAAACTATTTTTCACAAATTTAAAGTTTATACATGTATTTTGTAGAAAATTTTATTTACTTTAATTTTTTAATAACAATTGTTTCGACAGAACCCATAGTTTTGGAGATATAAGCAAAACACTAAAAAGGGCGACATTTTTAGGTTGTTTTTTTTTTTTTTGCAATTTTCTCTGTGAAGCAACCTTTTTTGAGGTAGCAAACATTAAATTCGAATTCAGCACCCTTAAAAACACATAGAACCATTGACAAAAAACTTCCGAAATTGTTTCCTGGGTCAGATACCATTTGACTGGACTACTCGTTTCTTTTTTTCAAAAAATTGTACATGACCTTAGTGCTAATTGTGTACAACCGACTTTGTCTGAGACAAAAATCTCAATCTTCAGTTTTGCGGTTTTGAAATTGATTTTTGCATTTTTCGGAAGATTGACATCACCTAAAATGATTCCTGCATCATTCTCTTAAACGTCCTTTGCATTATTCAACAAGAAAATTTAATCAAAAAATTTGGAACCATTTTTTTAACTTTAAAAATGTCCAAGATAGGCTTGATGTAAAGTACCCCCAGAGTTAAAATATCGGTTTCAAATTCCAGGAGTCTCGACATCAGCCAAATCGATTAGGGAATGTCGATTTTGAAAAAAATCAGCTGAACGGGTTAGGCGCTAGCGTTGACTACAGAGGGACAGTCAGTCAGACGGACGGATGTTTTGCCGTCAATCGAGTTTTCGGCATCAAGAAGCAACAAATCTTGAATTTTGGCTTCACCACGAGTTAGAGAAATTTTTTCTAAATTTAGCAACGGGTTTTATCCACTTTTTCGTTACCAGACCCCAGGTACAAGGGTTTTTCTGGCAAAAATTCGCCGTTTTTCAGCGCATGATATCATAACTCTTTCTTCTTCTAAAGTATTCGTAATGCGAGAAAGTAAAAACGAGTTTCTGCTAGTTATTTTCGAAAAAGGTCTTTGTAGCGTAAATTCTATTTTAAAACGGAGACAAATGTCGTTCACAGATCGAAAATCAGATCATTTGTTCAGACGTTATCGGTAAAGTAAATTCCCTATGATAGTGCTGCGATCTATTGAATTTTTCTGCAAGGTACATTTTTTCGGTACATTAGCCATAATGCAGCGTCCTTAATAGCCTAAATACATACTTTCGGTACATTTAACCTTAATGCAGGCCTGCATAACGCCTGCTTCCCGGATATTCTGCACTGAAGTCCCGGCCGCTACCCGCTAGCGGCGAAATTGCAAGGGGAGCGACGAAAGTGCGAGTATTATACTGCGATTTTTCTAGAAAGAGCTCTCAAGATAACTCAAATCCCATCTTCGCGATGGAATATGTCACGGCATTTCGCGTCTTTTCTCGGTCTTGCCGAGAAACTATCCTATATTCAAGAATAGTTGCCGGTAGAAGTCGCATGATCGCAAGCACTGCTTCATACGGTCGCGATTGTGCGAAATCTAGTGGAACGACTGTGAATGATACGAAATGCCGTGACATATTCCATCGCGAAGATGGGATTTGAGTTATCTTGAGAGCTCTTCCTACAAAAATCTCAGTATAGGAGATAAGCGGGAAGGGGAGCTGCCGGCTATTGCACAGTGGAGACGACGAAGCACGTAGATTGAATGTCTGCACGACTAATTTTGTTTTTCACAGAAAGAGAAGTCAAGCTTTATTTCGCCTTTCGAAGTCCTCTAAAATCTGATTTGGGACAAAAATGTGCCTTCTTACATAAATAGAGCTATCTGTCACATCGAGACTAATATAGAAATGAAATATAGGATATTCCAATAAGGGGAATGTTTCGCAGCATAAATATTTGGAACCATTCCCCCCATTATGAATCTAATTAAGAGATACCAACGAGCAAACCTCTCTGACGATAAGTTAGGGCTGTTATGTCTGCAAAATAAACATTGCACGTCCATTACAACAACAATTTATTGAATCTTTGTTTACATGCTGAACACGGCACCATTTGCGCCCGAAACTGAGCCCTGTGCTGCGCCGTCACCCCAAGCCACGCGTTGCCTGTCGTTGGCGATCTCGCGCCCCCAGCGACCTCAACGTCCGACTCCCGGACGCTCCTGGACTGTACGGCTTCCTCTCTCGTGCAGCGTGTCGGCTGACGGACTGGGTTCCGGAATCTCTCTCTCTGCCCGGCTGGCGCCCGCACCGCCATAAGTAGGGGAGGCGAGGCCCAGAATAGCCTCGCCTCGAAGCTCCCCGTCTCGCTGGACTGCGCTCCGCGCCAGCGAGCTCCGCGGCGCACGGCGTATCACTGCGGCGCGCCAGTTTGAAAATGCTGAGCACAGCAAGGGCAATCATGCGATTTTTATGGATCTTGTTAAATAGAACGCAAAGAGCTTGATCTTTTGTATATGATGTCGTACACGATTATGAATAGTGTTCGTTGATTTGATATTAGACTATTAATGTACTCTGGCCAGAAATTAAAGCAGGAAGTAATCATGATTTTTTTAAGAATAAGATTTTTTAGTTTTGATAGAACTATCTCATTCAATAAAACATAGTTAATAAAAAATGGTTTATTACTGTCAAAACAATTCAATGTTGCAATTTTGTGTTTAGCATCACACTAAATTTGTAATTACATCGTAACAAAGCAATTTACATTATCAGCTCTACATTCAACTATAATACTTGGAGACCAAATAAAATATGTATGTCTAATTCATTTTAGATTCATATTTCACATTGCCATATATCGATAACAAACATTTCCAATATAATACACAAGGCAATATTACTTGAACTGTATATAACAACCTGTCATGTTCTCGTCGATTGCTCTTTTAATTTACGCGTTACGATGCGCAATTGACCCAGTCTCGTTGGTGGACCCCACGCCCAGAACGAGTCCCATTCCCATCCTTCCTCCTTGCCCGCATTGACGTACGAGTGGCTCGCGCGCGGCTCCCGTAGTCAATGGAAGTGCAAAATGCTGTGAGACCTGTCCTAATGGATAAACATTGAAAAGGTTAAAACTGCTTGTTGGATACGATTGTACATAAAATACGTATAATTTAATCGGACAATTAGTTACATCTGGCAGAGAATAAGTTCATTTGTATGAAGCCAGACAATTAAATCCTGTTATAGATAGTATTTCTAGTCAAAATCCTATATTCAAGAATAGTTGCATGGTTAACTTTTTTCTTGTTTCTGGTGAGTGGTACGTTTTCTGGAAGAATTGGAGAACTTATACTTATGGGAGACGTCTATAATGTGAATTGATAAACTGCAGAGTTGCTGCGTCCCCGGGTTGTACACTCTGAATTCTCCAGCACATTACCACAACAAGACCAATGACGACGGCCAGGATGCCCAGGGTGTCCATGGCCACATCCCATGTAACCTCCTGTAACAAAAATATAATTCTTATCGATGTGCTTGTTACTAAACGATTTAGATTAAAACAATTGACTATTAAAACATGTAAAACCGATTTGAAATTTCAAAAAGCACATAAAAGTAAAAAAAACGAAACCTAATCCTAAAGCATCTTTTAAATCCAAAGATATGTATGTATACACATTTTACGCCCTCGCCTTACTTCGCAAGAAGATAAAAATATTGTAATCGTGCGCCTTTTCCCGGCGCACGATTACGATATTCACGATTAATTTTCGGCAGAAAAAATCTTACTGTTGGGCAATGCTAACGAAAATGTGGATAATTCTTGTTCCTATACGTCAATTACTTCCTCGAACACCCCGAGAGTCCAATGTCGCAGAGGGTCTTCGTGGTGTAAGCGATGCTAGTAAACTTACACCAGTAAGTACCGAGAAGCCACTTGTAATGGATTTACCATTACCGTGGCCGACAAATCCACTCTCTCACCTCCTCGCGGAGGCCCCCGGCAATGCATCTCGGGACAACTTGAGGTGCAGCCAAGAGTTCAAAATGGGCGATAGGCGAGTCTCCGGCGCCTTAAAACGGGAGCTTCTAGCTAAGGGAAGGAAATCCCTGACAGAAAATTCATCTCGAGGACCCCACGTCACGGGGGTCTGCAGCTCATGACCCTGTCGTGCTCTTCGGAGCGACTGGCAGCGAACACTATAGACGAAGGCTCGGACGCGGGAGCGCATGGTGGCGCGCCTCACGAACACAGGCCACCATGTATGACGACCCTAGCTTGGAAGGGTTCATGATTAGGATTCCCTTCGAGGCGAGTTGCTGCGCACATTGTGCCCAGAAAGGGAGTGGTGGCTATATGGCCACCGATTTGAATAACATGGATCGGCATCACGATACTATCCATAGTCATATCCCCCTAATCTTTGAAGCAAGAATTACAGAGGTGCAGCAAGAATTACAAAGGTAAGCTATCCGCTTTGAGTCATTTCCTTAAGTGCCCGGGTCCGAAAGCATCTAAAAGAGACTTTATATGTGAGTCCGCCGACTTCGCTAGCAAATCAGGGCTCACAACATTTGCGCCATGCTGCTAATAAAGCTCGAGTTGCCAAGGCCCAGCACAGTGGCAGGACTATTCTATCTAGAGCACAGAAAGTCTTCTCTTCGGAGAATATTATGAAAATGGCTGCATTGGAGAAAGAGCAACCAGAGACGTCGAACGAGAATTTGACTGCTCAGCTGGGTAAGACCACCCGAGAGGTGGGTGAGAAAAGAAAAGAGACCACGTATCAAAGATTTTTAGCAGCCATTGGAGCTGAAGCTAATGTGACAGCAGAATCGTCATCGTCCCCATCTGATGGTCGGAGGTCCGACGATTCAGCTAGACCTACTAGTGCTGCTGTTAGAGCATCGCCTCCCAGATCATTAGCCCTCCGAAGACTCCAGTGAGCCAAATCCCTAAGCTAATTTCTTCTTCTCCCCTGTATTCAAGGCTTAACATTAAAACAAAAATCCGGTGATCGCCTGCTCTGACACTTGTCCAAAGGGACCAGACACGTCTTTTCAGGCAAAGATGAGCAAACAGCCTTATACCGATTCTCTTCCAAAAACTAGGCGAACACGCAGTGGCCCTGAGGAACTTGAAATGGAAGACATTGCCTCCCCGAAAGCAGAATGTAATCCCCTAACGAGGACGCTGCTATAGTTTCAGAGAAGAATCAGGAAGTTTCGGCTGTGCCTGTCCCCTTTGATTCTGTTTTACAAAACGCTGTTAATTGAAATAGCCTATTCCGACGTAGCTGTTAGTTAGGACGGGGCAAAACTTTGAATGAGGCCCTTGCTGTTATGACGCCAGGAGACGTAACTACTGAAACTTGTCTTAGCAGGGCCACACTAGATGCCAAGCCTAACTGGAAGGAAAACATTTGAACTTGAATAGGGACCTGATTTACTTTTCAAAATAATTTACATCAAAAGCTCGTTGAGATGGGAAACGAACTCAAAAGAAATATTCAATTCCAGGACCAATTGAACGAGACCTATGTCAGGTTAGGCGGATCCTTTGTACCCACCACCACCAGTCATAAAAGGCCCCGTGCACATGGAGCTAAACGAGCTAGGAAGCGCTATTCTTTGTTAGGGCACAGGGCCTTTTCAAAAATGATCCAGCGCTTTTAGCGAAGTGCATTAGAACGGGCCATGACCTGGACAAATCCATTTGCGGTAACACGCCCCCGATTCAGCTTGCCGAATTATGAGAGGGTGATGAATTATCGACACCTAAAATTGACCCAGACACGATGCAGGTTGCCGAAATTAAAGTTAGTTTGGTTGGGATGAAAAATGCCATGGCTCCAGGCCAACATAAGATAATATTTAGCCACATACCTTCAGGAGCTAAAATTGAAATATTGTCCCTATTGTACAGACGAATTTTATACAGTGGCTTTGTATCTTTTGGGTGAAAAGCTAATCGCATCATCCTTATACCAAAAGAGGGTAAGGATAATAAGTTTGTCATTAACTATCGTCCCCTCACAATTGATTCTCTGCTGAGCAGAATCATTTGGGGCATTATGGACAAACGCATTCGATCCATGGTGAAACTCAATTGTCGGCAAAAAAGGTTTATCCTTGAACCTGACTATTTCGCCAATGTTCAAATTCTTCACGAAACAGTTTGTGATATGAAAAAGCAGAGGGTGGTGTTGGCGCAGTGCTAGATATATCCAAAGCATTCGGCACTGTTCCCAACGCGGTGATTCGGTGGGCTCTGCCCTGGAAAGGGGTTCCTTGACGCCTTTATCAATTTGGTAATGGACTCTTACGTCAACGATTTCACCGCCATTTAGCACCTCTCGAAAGGAATTGAGGTGCCAATTCGTGGAGATGTAAAACAGGGGGACCCCTTGTCCCCATTGCTTTTTAATCTCATTAGGAGAGAGAGACAGAGAGAGACAGAGACAGAGAGACAGAGAGAGAGAGAGCGAGAGAGATTGAAAAATTGCAGAACAAGTCAGGAAACACGTTATTGAAAAGGAGTGTGACCGTATTAGTATTTGCTGACGATCTGGTGCTGTTAGAAAAAGATGCCCCAGGAGCTCAAGAATCGGTTGACATTCAGGTGGAATATCATGAGTCCCTCGCAATGACATTGCCCATCGCGAAGTGTTCATCATTTGAAATTACAACCTTTGAAGTATCATTGGTTCATTGAGGACCCCGTCTGGAAAGTTTGGGGGAGAGAATTCGTCTGGTCAGTAATTATAATACCCTAACATACCTGGGAGTGAACTACTCTATTTGGAACGGCTTCCCATCTAAACCATACGTATCGAATTTGATGGAAGCAGTAACGAGGCTTCAGAAAGCCCACTTAGAAGTTGGCATTACTTCATTCCAACATAATACCATATTACCTAAACCAACTGGTTTAATCAATGTGTCCGTCCGCCCGCCCATCTGTCCGAGAACAACGCTAGCGCCTAAACCGTTCTGAGTATTTTCTCGAAAATTGTTATTCCCCGATCGATCTAAACTAACTGGAGGCCCTACGAGTTTGAAACGGATATTTTCATTTTGTGGGGGTACTTTACAAGCAGCCTCAAATGCATTTTCAAAATTATCTAAAAAATGGTTTAAATTTTTTACTTTCCCGTATACATACGTATACACGGAGTAATATACGTAGTACAGGGAATGTTATATAATGCCGAGCGAAAAAAGGCGGATTTCCGGCAGAAAAAAATTCATTGCCGGGCCGTGGTAACGAAAAAGTGGATAAATCCAGTTGCTAAATTAAGAAAAAAATTCCTCTAAAACGTGCTGTAGCCAGAATCCTTAATCTGTGCGTCATTCATACCGAAAAACCAATTGAAAGCAAAACGTCCGTCCGTCTGTCCGTTGTATGTGAACAACACTAGCGCCTAAACCATGCGTACAATTTTTTCCAAATTGACAAAACCCCTGCTCATCTGGCCTGAGTCGAAGTTCTGAGATTTTGAAAAACTTTCTTCCAAATTTGGGGGTACTTTACATGAACATTTTCAAAATTTTCTCAAAAACGACTCCAAATTGTTTCTTCAAATTTCTTGTGAGAATAGAGTAACTACTGAAACGTGTCTTAGCAAAGCCACAAAGGTTATTAAGATGCCATACGTCCGATTTTCACGGTTAACTCTGAATTTCTGAAACTTGCAAAAGTTTCATTTTTTCGGCATCTTCCTCCAACTGCAAAATTAAAGATAAAGGCTTTTCCTTCAAATAAAATTTGTTCTCCAGAGTGATTTATTTCATTAAGGTCATGTACATTTTTTTGAACATTTTAGTAGTTTTCGCACATATTGCGTTTTTGCACATATTGCGTGCAATATGTGCAATTTTAAAAATTACAAAATCAAGATTTTCTCAAAAACAGCTCCAAATTTTGTCTTTAAACTTTTGGTAAGGATACTGCCTAATGTACTCTATGAGATGACATAAACGCCATATTGCTCTATTTTTTTGTTTGTTTTTTTCTTCAAAAATTACACAAATGTAGTTTTTTTAAAGATTTCTTACACCGTTCATATGCACATTTTCAGCCATTTGTAAACTGGATTGTATTCCTGAGTTAATGTGCTTTAAATTACTCCAAATGAAGTTTTTCGAAATGACAAAAGATTCCTACGAGACCTTCCATTTCGCAATTACTGTAGCGTTTATACGCCATTTTCTTAAAAACTACTCCAAATTTTTAAAAGAAAATTGCCTTTTAGGACAAGGTTTTACTGTCCTTTAATATTCCTAAAATGATATTTCCTTTATACTATTAGGAAGCCGAAAAATTTACAACATGTCAAAAAAATGCAGTGTAGGCGGCGATAGATGGCGGCTGGTAGGAGAATGTGTCAAGTCCAAATAGCTAGCAGAGACCAAAGGACTACTAATACTCGTAGAAAGGACCAAAAATAAACTAATACGGGAAAATCTGTGCCATTCTATAGCCTCGTTTGTTTTTGCAAATATTACACAAATGTAATTTTTTACAGATCTCTCACATCTTTAAAATGTACATTACGAGCAATTTGTAAACATTATTGTATTTGTAAATTAAAGTGCTTCAAATTATTTCAAATGAAGTGTTTCGAAAACTCAAAAAATTTCTGTGAAAAAGAGCTTCAAATTTTGCATTTTAGTAGCGCTGAAACCAGTTAGTACCAATTTTAGTAGCGCCATTTTCTTAAAAGCAGCTCCAAATTTCTAAATTGTTAATAATGCGATATTTTACTGTTCTTTAATATTCTTAAAATAATACTTCCATTCTGCCATTACGAAACCGAAGAATTAAGAAAATGTCAAAAAAATGTACTTTGGACGGCGATAGATGGCAGCTGGCATGAGAATGTGGCAATTCCAAATAGCTGGTCTAGAACCAAGGAAACAGAAAACTAAGACGGGAAAGTCTGTGCCATTCTGCAGCACTATTTTGGATTAAATTTTGTCCTCGGAAACGTAAAGAACGCTCAAAAGAATTATGCAGGCCTTATTTTCGTTGAAGCTCCAGATTTTTGGAAAATTGCAAAAGTTCAAAATGTTTATCGAAGTCTTACTAGAACTATAATAATGACAATATTTAAAAAAATGAAATCCATTTTTCAATGATAGATCATAATGTGACATACCAAAAGACCCCACGGAATTTGGCATGAAAATAATTGTATCATGCCTGCCATTACGTGGAGATCGTACGTAGTTGGGACGTTCGGGAGCCAAAACATAGACGTTGTTAAGGCAACGTGTGAAGACGCTATATTTTATATAGCGTCTTGACATATAACATGAAATCTCTCTATTGACACGTTGCCCTCACGGCCCGGTTTTCATGAGATGCTATAAATGTAGAGGAGGCTTTGGAAGTCTTGGTTACGTGGAAAGTAATATTTTCTCTCTCTTATGAAAGCAGTGAAGCTGTGAACATCAAATGATAAATGGTATGTGTCAATGCTAGTTTTGTGTTAAAAGATATTGAGGCGAATAGTTAATTCTTATAGATGGACATAGTGTAGAATTAAAGTTTAGAGGCATTATCAATCGTAAATTATAATTGTGATTTTTGTGTTTCGCGTGTTAAAGTAAATTTAGTAGATTTAATTTAAAAAGACTTGGTATTTTCCGAAGGGTTTGTGTTAGGATAGCTCCGTAGCTGGGCAGAAAAATGTTAATAAGTTGATTAAAATAGTCGCAGTAGAGCAGAGGTTCATCCGAAACCTAGCGAGGGTCATTCGCGTCGCGATATATCATATTAAATTACTTAAAAGATCAAATAATCAGAGAGATTCCGGGGGGTATTCGGAATTTATTGGGACAATAAGACAAAAACAGGTACAGAAGACATCAATTGGACAGCACTCGACGTGGGAACCATTTCAGAAGAAATCCGAGAAGTAATAGTAAGCTTATGCATATTATTTGAAAAAGACCATACGGTTCATTTATGTTTCCAGAGAAAACTTCAATTATTTATTTCAAGAGACCTCGAATACTATAGAGTAATAGTAATAAATGTTAAGTTTGATTGTTTCTAAAAGAGAAAAGGCTGATAATTCATTGTAGTTGCCATCAGTTCAATAGTAAGTACATACTTTCTCGACCTTAGTAATGATAACGTAATACTTTTTATAAAGCAATTTCTCTCCGAATTAACACATCTCAGTCATAATTTTTTTAACTCATTACAAACAGCAAAACATTAGGAGAGGGCTCATTGGTCTGTGGTCAGCAGACTCACAAAGCCTTCCGCGACAACACAACAACCATGCCCAAAGCGGCACTCGAACCCGCGATCCTGCAGACAGAGGTGCAGAGTCGGCACACGCTCTAGCCACGTCGGCCATCCAGGTCGGCGACAATTATAACTGTGTTTCATACAGCTAAATCATGTCCCAACAACGAGATGGAATTCACATAACTACAGTTGTCTCGCGGGGGGAATGCTTTGTCGCATTTCAATCTGATATTTCCTTAAGGCTAGAATTATTTTTTTCATATTACATTTAACTCGTATTTTTAAAAGAGAAAACCTAACTGGACTGATTTCAATTGCGTGAAAGAAAATACATCGAGAATGCAACCACATTCCTCGCAACATGGACAAAAATTATGTATTATCAAATAGGTTTTACATAATTTCCAAAAGATTAATTTGTAAACTTATAACCAAAGCTCGAATTTAAGAAACGAATAAATAAATATGAAATAATATACAAATTCTAACTTAAGTATCATCCAACTTCCTCCAAACACTTCTCAAATTACATTCACGAAACGCAGCAAATTCGATGCGGCCATGGTTTTCAAGCAATCTTACCACATATTATCTACTAGGCGTAATGAAATTAATTTGATGTCGGCCAACTCAAAATGGTCTATTGGCTCACCTGGCATAGTAGCCCCACATCCACAAGTTGTCTCCTTGTTTCCTCCACTGGAACAAAAGCAACAGCAATGGTACTGCCCCTGATGAGCCTTCTGAATTCGCACCAACACGGGAAATGGACTGCCCTGTACAATATGTGATACAATACACATGACAATTATAATTTGCAAAACAAAAAATAGAAAAACTTTAAATGCATGAAACTTAATAAGAATTGTTGGAAATTTAAAAAGCATTATGTCCAAGGCACAAAGTGCTTACACAACATCAGTAAACAATTATGTACATCTCTTCTATTTTTGTAAACATACATAGCATTTATCTGCAAGATTATAAAGGGGTGACGATACTTCGATGTACTACTTGCCAAAGTTAAAGTCACCAACAAGGTAAGCAAACATGAGCGAATATTATATTTTTTCAAAAACAATCAAGTGAGCGAAATTCGAAGCAATAAAATCTATAAAACTTTATCCACACTTTCAAGGAAGTTTCACATTCAATCAATTTTAATTGACTTTTTTATAAAGTTATTCGAGGCACTGAATTTTGTGCGAAGAAACTGCACGATTATGATAGTACAGGTACACCAGCAACATGGAGAAATATAATCCAACGATCTCGAAGCTTGTCTTCTGTTCTAGACCTGCCTTTGAAACGTCTGTTTTGTCATAAAAGCGAATATGTAACATATTAATTGTTTCATATTCAAGGCCTCGAGTTTGAATTCTGGCGTGAATTCGTCTTTTAGAATCACAGTCCATTCTTCATTAAATTTTAAAATAATAATTTATGAAACAGTGATTCTGGAAAGAATTTCTTCTGCTACTTTATATGACTGCGGAGGTTGAGGTTTTCATGTAGCCAAATGAGTCAATTTGTCTTTTTTCTTAGCAACACTTCGCAAAATATGATTATAGCATTATTAACAGAAATTAAACTTGCCTGAATTGGAGTGTTGTGAATTGTCACACTGAGAGCAAGGCGTCCAGGTGTTTCTGGCATGAAAGTCAGCAGATAGGTGCCATCTCTTTGGTCTGCGACGTGAACGGGCACTTTCCTATCCCAGAGCAGAATCAATAAAATTCAGTAAAATCAGCTCTGTGACTCTCAAAGTAGAAGAGTACCAACCATTTCAAATTAAATACTATCACTTGCTAGCTGTGAATCGTAAATGGTGGGTACTTAATCATTTTGAGAAAGTTATAACTCAGCTTCGAAACTTACCTACTGCTCGCATCTCGATGACGCAATTCAGCAGCAATCTTCTCACCTCCATGGCAAAGAGGTTCCCCATCATTATCTCGAGTTTGTAGAACTACTTCCGTCCGCTTGTGAACTCGACAATCCAACAACGCTATTTACAACACAATATGTCAGTTTAAAAATAAATTACATGAAGAAACAAACAATGAAATGAAAATGATATGAAAATGCTATTAGACGAATACATTTGAAGGTCCTCGAGCAGTAACTTTTTTATCCTTGAATTGAAGGGTTTGAGGCGAGAACAACATGACCCACCGCAAGCGTCCCACTATTCGTAATAGTTAATATCTTCATTTGGAGAAAAGTGTAGTTATCTTATTGCTATATGTCTTGTTCATACGAAGACCATGGATCAGTAAGTGAATGTGATGTGGTATAGAACTAGAGTTCTGTAATTTTAGAGGCAAAATCGTCCTACGCGTTAGCATTTATACATAGCTTCAGTTGACGTAAATCAACTGTTACGGTGTCATTCAATCGGGAGGTTGAACGCCACCTTAATGACGTCACTGTAGTGACGTGAAGACTCTTGATTGAATGACACCGTAACTGCTGACGACCTGTCAAATGAAGCTCTAAATAAATCGAAGTATACACACGTTTTGTTGAAAATGTATGTTTTATATTAAGAAACAAAACAAAAATTGGCATAATAAGCAATTAGCATGTGTACATTACAGTAGAGAGAGTGTGTGTGAGAGAGTGAGAATATAAGTGAGAGAAAGGGAATGAGTGGGAATGGGAATGTGAGTGAGTGTGTGTGTGAAAGAGAGAGAGAGAGAGAGGAGAGAACGTATTGCAATAAAATAGTAATTACTTCACTGGAGAGCAACGATCGCCATTTCGATGTAAATCTACAGGAATGCAGATAGATAACAATATTCGATTTTGTTCATCTAAAGAATACAATGCAAAGTAATAAGTTAATAGTATGTGTTATTGCACGTAGTGCTCAGTTACAAATTAGCTTCTTTTAAATATTTTGACTGCATATATATTCCCGTTTTACTAAAAACATTCTTCGGGTTTAAAAAATTGAACGACAAAAAAATTAAAATGTATAATTTTTACATTTGACGAAGGCCTCTGTGCAACAGCTCACTTATCCCCCATTGAATGCGGCTCCACACATTCCACATTCGGCGAGCAGCGAGCAACTACTCGCCCAATTCCAGTAGTCGAGGTGCACAGTGCATGTTCGGACACGCTGCGGGTTGGACGACCTCCGAATGTTTGGCGCTCGACAAAACGCAAGCAACGCACCCACACTACTCGTGATTCGGGGAGCGACCGCTCGCTATTCGCCGTGGACCGAAAATGTGGAGCCGCCTTCAAATCCGCCCACACGCGGTAGCATCGGAGCCGATATTGACAGACATTTCGGTCGGCTGACGTCCAACGTTGTTCTGCGATGTGTCGTAATCGTTCAAATTGCCGATAAACGGAAATGACAGTAGCGAACCCGAACCATGTCTTTCGACGGCGTCTGGAAACATCGGCAGTCGGACAATGATCTATTTCCTTTGGTTTTATCCATCCGACGCCAACCGACCGAAATATCGGCCAAAATCGGCTTCACTTTCAGGTGGATTTTGGCCAAAATTTCGGTCGTCCGACGTCAGACGTTTTCGTGAGATGTGCTGGATGCGTTTCAACAAGCGCTGGTGGAATCAAGAAACGGTGGTATTATCCCCACACGTTTTTTAGCGCTAGATGCGAGGGAAGTGGGGAATTTGATTATTTTGTTGACAGGACTATAATATAAAATTTATAGCCAGTTTTTCGATGCAAAATAGTTTCCATTACATGGGAGCAAACATTTCTGGGTACCAGAGTTTGTCAACAAAACTTGTTACTATTGTGGCGTCGTATACAATGGGCCAACAGGTGGTACCGTTAGGCCTGTGAAAGGCTACAGGCGGAATCAAGGAGACAAAGGCGGAGGCTGGCGTAGACAGCGGCGCAAGGCCAAAAATACCTCTTGAATGGCTAGTGCGAGTCTTGTGGACGCGTACCAGCCTCCAGCCTCCGGAAGCTAGTCGGCGAGCCTACTCGTCGACTGTATGGGATAGACCCGACAAAACAAGAGAGGTGGGGGTTACAGGTCCCGAGTATAAAACGCGGTGCCGGACGCGCCCGCGCTCATACGTTTTGTATCGGAGACGAGAGTACGTAGGTACGGGGAGAGAAGTGTTTAGGTGGGTGCATCTAGGCACGCGCTCCGCCGGACGGCGACCGGGTTTTTTCTTTTGGCGTCATCTGACGGGCACGGTCACGGGACTAGGTCCGACAGCGCGCACTACGCGTCGCTTTTCTGCGGTAATGCAGGGTTGCTGGGCTATAGGCCTAGGGACGGTCGCGGTATGCAGCTAAGGGAGAGAAAAGGTTGCCGGAACTAGACTTAAACTATTATGTAAAATTGTAAATATTTTTCTTTTGGAAATACATTTCATATTTTATTTTGAAGTCGTCTGTGTGTATTCCACTATGTCACACTATCATTTATTCCGAATTCAACTGTTCGTAATGGAGTGGGGGTAGGTATGCTGAGGCTCATGGAAACGTGTGCGTTTCTCAAAGAACGAGGCTCAAGGAAGCGTGAACTGGAACGACGTCTTCCGACGGCGCCCGGAAACATATCTGTTGGGCGATGCTCAGTTTCGTTTGGTGGCAGCGTACCGGCGGCGTGCAGCGTGCAGCGCGCGGGGCAGGCGGCCTGCGTGGAGACGACGCCGACGAGCGGGAAGCCGGCCACCAGCCCCGCGCCCTCGCCCGGCATGAAGGCCAGCTCCTCGGACACGCGCGGCGCCTCCAGCAGCTGCTGCAGCTTGGCGCCGTCCGCCGGCGCCGCCACGCCCTGCAGCCGGCGCAGCACCGGCGCCGCCAGGCTCAGCACCTGCGCTCAGCACCAGCGCACCGCGTTTCACTCGAGCGCGCTGAAAACAGGGTGGCGAAGCTCACGGATAATCGGGAAGCTTTAGAATAACCAAATTATTTTTCAACAAAATCTGTCGGTATGTGTGCCATTTTTTTCAATATTTATTTTACTGAATCGTTAAAGAAAATTAAATGTTGTCGACTCCTTTTCCCCCGCTTACATGGAGGAAATTAGTAGGGCCCATAGCTTAACGGGGATCCTGCCAGTGGAAAGACACTGGCTGCGCACAAGAGCACCGCGCATGCGCACAAGAGGACGCGCGCTATCATCTTCTCTCTCGTACTCACTCGGCAAAGAGCTTAAGACTCTCAGGTTACCCTTCAGCTTCGCCACTTGTATAATAGACTTCTTTGTAACGAAAATATTTACATGGCATAGATAGTTTTACATTACTATTCTTACATTAAAACATCCCTATTTAGTCTAGTCAAATGGTAGAAAATAGGGGAAAGTTTTGGTGTAGTTTTGATTTTTGGATACTATATGTTTTTGGGGTCGCTGAACACGAATATCATGTTTGTCAACAAAAATGTTGCCCGGAAATACGTTTTTTTCGCAAAAAACATGTTAAAAATCCGACATTTTTCAGTTTTTTCAACATAACTCGAAAACCATCCACTTTTCGTAAATTAAGATCATACATGAAATTAAAGAAGATAAAGTTACCTACATTTTATGTCTCATAAAGTTTTTTCTACAACGTACAATTTAACCGCTAGAGCAACATGAAATTTTATGTTTTTATGAAGAACTGCGCACTTTCTGATAAACAGTTGCGCCGCTACCGCGCGTCGAACGCAAAGGCAAAAAATACTTGGATGTTACTGTGAGAATGGCATCTCATTTAACCCCTCTCACTACCTCTCGAACTCCAGTACGTAATTATAATTAGTTGCGAGCAATATAGTCGCCTGCTACAAAATATGACGGTTGTTGAATCACTCCAACTGAAAAAAATCAGTTGGCGGCGCAACTGTTTATCAGACAAAGAATCTTTAAGTACTAAAATGTAGACAATTTTATAATCTTTCATTTCATGTCAAGTCAATACTTACGAAAAATGCGTAGTTTCTGAGCTACATTGTGATAAAATTGGATGAATCCCGTTTTCACAATTTTCTTCATAAAAACATAAAATTTCATGTTGCTCTAGCGGCTAAATGGTACGTTGTAGAAAAAAACTTTATGAGACATAAAATGTAGGTAACTTTATCTTCTTTAATTTCATGTAGGATCTTAATTTACGAAAAGTGGATGGTTTTCAAGTTATGTTGAAAAAACTGAAAAATGTCGGATTTTTAACATGTTTTTTGCAAACAAAAACGTATTTCCGGGCAACATTTTTGTTGACAAACATGATATTCGTGTTCAGCGACCCCAAAAACATATAGGACCCAAAAATCAAAACTACACCAAAACTTTCCGCTATTTGCCACTTTTGAGCACGGTTTGACTGGACTGTATTAGTCCAGTCAGTATGTACCGAAAAAGGGGGATTATCATCACATACCAATTTACAGCATTTTTCTCCTGTTCTGGTTTAGGGCTATATTTCGGTTAGTGTTAAGTTTAAAAACCAGTGGTTTAGTTGTTTGTTTACAGTTGCTACGTTTGCTACAATTACGGTTGCTACGTTACAGGTACCTACGTTTAAAACCAGTGGGGTTCACAGGCGGAGACGTGGACGTTTTGAAAAGAACCAGAAAGTTTTGGTATCAGGGGACCCCAAAACGTGTATTTCCGTTGAAATTTCGAAATCGATTTTCCGCAGCATTTCATAACATTCCCTATTCTACGTATACTACTCGGTATATTAACACCGCCTCCGCCTCTCACGCACCTGGCTGTGGGTTGCGCGAAGCGTGTTTGAATAGTCCGGATTAATATCCTACACCTATTCATTAGGGAGTGGGTACGTCTTTAATGTCCTTTTGCGAAAATAAGCAAGTCGAGACCTTTAAATTTTAATACAAAGATAACAAGACTATATTCTGCTTATGGATTTACAAAATTATTTTACATCATCGATTAGTTCACTTTTCTTTCTGAATTAATCCACACTTCCTCAGAAAAACTAATTACCTGGTATCTATACCTTCCTTATTGTGAGCTCATTTCTAATTATCCTGGGTACCTATGCAATTCACTTATAAATCCTATTGTTTACAAAAAAATTCATACACTTTACATACAATTTAGCATTAACACTTGCTGGAAAAAATACACAAATACCCTTTGACAAAAAAAGCACAATTTTCTATTACGTAAACTTTCTTGAATCACAGTTATTTAATAAGCACTTTTACTGATTCGTGGGTTCTCTTTTCTTAATCTGGAAATATTTTATCTTTCTCACAATTACGTTAAAGAGAATACCGTTAAAAGAAATTATTTTCTTTACTCTTTAAATGTTACTGACATACTACTCTTATTCACACTTTTAGAATTCCTTTTATAAAACAACTATTCTCCAAACAATTTCCTAACTATCTGCGTTCAATTTACATTATTAAAGATTGGAATTATATGCAAATTTCCTAGCATACTGTTCAATTTCGCTTTCAAAAGAATTAAATGTTCTATGTACGAGCGTCTGTCTTTCAAACTGGGCTACTGATTGCAGTTTTCACGATGTAGAAAAAGGTTCATTTGACTTACAATTGGACTTCTGTTTCGAGTATCGTTTGACGCGGTGGGCGACTTCTGAAGGTCAAACACACGAAGCGTTGCTGGCCACGCGGCGATCCTCTTGCGCGCAGGTCCCCTTCTCTCGTTCCAGGGTCGGCGTGTCCGAACTAGTATTCTTCACGTTTCCATTTACTCGTTCAGAATAATAATTATGTTGAATGGAATTTGACTCGTAATGTGAAATATACGGAATCAAAATCAAACCATAATCAAAATTATAAATCAGAAAAAACTAAAACCAAAAGCTGTATTAAACTTTTCGTCTTTTTGTCCACTCGTTTCTTCTACCAGTTCTTGCACACACTATTACACAGCACGATGTTCACACAGGTAACCTCACTGAGAAAAAATGGCAGCTTTCCGGGTTTTCGCAGCTTACTTCGACCTTTCAGCGAACTAATTTCTTATTGGTCTACTCAGTTTGCGTCACGAGTGCGTTCAGAAACGTTTCTATTTCTTAATGGTGTGACCTGTTGTCCATTAAAGAAAATAATGCCTTCGGTACGTTCCTTTTCTTTGGAATAGTAGCAACTTGATGATGTTGTAATCCGACTTTAGCGGTTACAATATATGTATGTATACGGGGAAGTAAAAATATAATATTGGGAAATTTTATTGCCTTTAAAATTGAGTATATTTAATTATTACAATTATCAATTAACCGACATTGCCCGACACGGCCACTGTGCTAGCTATGTGCACATTACACGCGGTATTGCGAGCTGCATAAGGATTAGTTTGTAAATAATTCTCCCTTCCCACACACCCTTTCAGGAGTGTCTTTTTTTGTATTATTTTGCCGATTACAATTCCCTAGTAATAATGTATATTAAGTTTTGTTGAAATGACATTGTTTCTACATTGAAGAATGAAGCTGAAACCCGAAAACACACACACACCCAACCATCATTTTTTTAGAATATTAATATTTTTCGACAATAAGTACATTTGTGAGGTTATGTTTACATCGGCAATGTGATCAATAATAGTATTACATGTAATTATAAGTTTTTTAAATTTATTATTGGTTGATTATAATATCACAAACATGTGTTTTTTGCGCATATTTTGGAGAAATGCAAAAATACTTTTTTTGAAATGCTGTAGCTTGCGTGGTAGGTTTCGAAAACATGTTTCACACATAAGCTTTAGGAAATGTTACCCTCTTTAAAATTGAATTGAAACATTTTTTCTGCAGGACTTAAGTTTACAGAGTTATAAAAAATGGGAAAAGTCAGAAAAATATCGTAAAGCCTCCCGGATTTAGCTCAGTGTCTAGAAGGTGGAAAACTTAATGGGTTTTAACTACTACCTGGGGACATACAACACATTCAAAGAAAAAGGTTTTATGACCTTTATCCAGGTAAAATGTACCTACAGACTGGTTATATAGTATTTGAGAAACTGTCTGTTCGTCCGTGGGTCCGTCACTCACTGTTAGACCACTTCCCGCCAATCAATCGTGACATGTTAGGTGTCATGCGACAAGCCTTGATCTCGTAGTGGAGAACAGATTTTTTGGATCCAACCAGAAGATTCTTAGAAATTTCCAAAAACAAGTTTTTTCGTGTTTAGCGTTGTGATCTTAACGGGTAGACAGGGAATTAAACAAGCCCTATCTAAATATATCCTTGTACGTGGCGTTGATAAGTACCCAGAGGCAATTTTGTCTCCCCGACGTCATAATTTTCTTTCACGACGATGGCAATACTGATTGTTGCCATCTCAATGTGCAGCAAGTGAATCGCGCAGTAGAATTGTCAATTAGTGATGAGGCTTTAGTCATTATTAAGAAGTGAAGTGTTTCATCAATGTTTTACTTTCCCTATACTATTCTTACGTAATAAGAAAATTTGAAAAATTTTGAAAACTGTAGAGTAAAAATTTTTTAAACAAATTAAAATTTTGAAAGTAATTTTTTTCAAAAACTACTTGTGTGAACAAATTGATATTTTCGGTAAGTAATTAGCAATAATATTTCAATAAATACATGGAGCCATTTTGTGTTTGGGTGAATGGTTTCGAAGCAAAAAATATTTACCTAATTTTTAATTCAGTGAAAACATTCTTTCAAAATGTATTAAATATTTTATACTTTTGCAACTATTTCATTAAATTAATTATTCTTCCATTAAAGTTAATCTCATTGATTGATTTTAAAGTACAAAAAAATACTTTCCATCATTAATAGTTTCTGAGAAAAGTATATCTTTCTTGGTAAAAATGATAGTTCCAGAAAACGAATTTTAAGAGTTATTCAGAAATTACTCCACCTAGAACCCTCCATATTCGTATTCGTGTGTCTCAAGCTGCTCTTCTGGTCTTCTCGTGCATTTCTGAATCCTCAATGCAAACTGAGAATTTTTTACAGCACTATCAATGATAAATATTCGATGTCGATTCGAATTCATCGATAGTTTTTACAATATTCAACATAAAGATGGCAGGAGAAGTCTAGTTTTTTTATAACATTAACCCTCCCTACACTGCCATCATTAAATGTCAGAGCGGCATCACAAGCAGCTACTCTATTTTAAATTATACAAATTTGTTTTTTTGGGTATCTTATTCACATTAGTTTACGGGAACTCATTGTCATTTTAAGTCTTACCATGGCAACACTTTTGTGGTGTACCTTATCAGCAAGTGTTCTGAAGATAGGCTTGACGACATTCATAATAGGTGGTGGAATATTGTGTTTATGGTCATAATTCTTATCTAAATCCTTCAGGCTTTTTTATTTTTGCGCCAATTCCATCAATACAACCCGTGCATTGGTTTCACATTGATGAACACGGTATGAAAATAAGTTGCTGCTTTCTTAATTTCTTCAATATATGATAAATTATTTTTCTCTTGTAAAATTAAAGAGTTCTATTCTTCTTTTCTTTCTTGAAAACACGTGGTGTTCGTCACGTCAATATTGGTCACCAACGAAAGAAATTAAGTGACAGGAAATATTGACAAGAAAATCATAAATCGCACTCCAGAAAAACCAAAATCACACAAAAATAATTCAAATTCCGCCACAAGTATACCCAAAAGCCTGCTACAACTATCCATTTGCAATTGACTGTCGGAAAAAAGCCATCTCAGCGCCCTCTGAAGTGAATGCCTACAAGAAGCAGAGAGAGAAAGTTGGGACCCACAAGGGGCGCGGGGCAACGCCGCACGGTGACGCGGTCTTTTAAATTTTAAAGGTACTTCCTGGTGTCAGAAAAAGGTAAACATTTGGGGAAATACTCCCAAGATTACAAACTAATTTTTTACGATAGAAATAGAAAATCGAATTTTTGGTCGGTTCCCCCTACACATCCCCTTATGGGAGTATCAACAATGTAGGTAATGCAACAATGGAATTCCGTTTCGCGCTCCCAAATTTCTGTGAATTACCTGTCATTGTTGTGACTTGATGTAGCTGTATGAAAAGGAGTTATAATTGTCAAATTTAATATTTAGTTAATAGTTGATATTTGCATAAAAATATTTAGTTTTCGCACCAAATGCTGTACCATTTGTAGTGAGCAGAGTATTTTTGCACTGTTTTAGAATACTCTTCTCTAATCAGGGCCCTATGAAACGAATTTCTATATTGTCCGTGTATCAGGCTAATTTGTCCAATACAAGTTTACAAAACTTTTGTATTATATTTTTATGCAGTTGTAGAATTCACATAGTTCTGACAATACTGCGATGGAAACAGTGAGTTGTTCGCTTCTTGGTTGAATTGGACGTTTTCAAATAAAGCTAAGGTTTAGTAGCGCAGAAAGTGCAATATTGCAATACTACGCAGCTGTTTGCAATAATGTGAGAAAGTATGTGCTGTTGTAGCACGGCTAGTTAGGTATTATAATCACCTATATTTAACGAACACCAACGTGAAAATAATCGTTGAGAGCAAATTGCCAGATGTTGGCCCATGTTTCTCCTCGTTCGTTGTGTGTGGACGCGCCACTGAAGTTTCCTTATGTAACTGTTACGTATACGCAGTAGTCTCATCTAATATGGCTTTCTCAGCAATTGAAACAACAAAATGCCAATTGATATGTCCTTGACATAAATTCCAATGGTCAGTTCCAATCTTCTGACAGCTATTACTTACGCTACTTCCAAGAATCTTTAGAACCTCGAACGATTGAACCAACTTCCTACGTTCTCTTTGCTGCCATTGAAATTCCAAACTCTATAGTAGAAGTATCTCTTACATTATCATTAAAAAGACGTGTATAATATTATTCATCGTAAGTTAATCATTCAGGCTTTTCTTCAATTTTCAATTATACATTTATCTCTGACGTACCTTCGCCGCTAACATGACTGCTTTCAATTTCAGTCGTTTGTAGTACTGTCGAATTAAGAATTTAATTCAAACATAACTTGATGGAATAACACAAACACGCATCCTTAAAACTACTTGAAGCAGTGAATCTTAAAACTACTTGATGCAGTGAATGCATGAACCACATCACAAGCTTCAGTGACTAAATTTGGCTCGATAAATATGACGTACAAATGTCAAAAATATAGAGATAGCAGTAATCCGGTTTCTTGTAATGAGTTTAAAGAACGACTGGATTCCTTAAGCTAATGGTACTTCACTCACGTAGGAAACTAATGGTGCTAAAACAGCACGTACTTTCTCGCGCTTAGTAATGGTTACTATTTATACCAAACTTTCTCTCCAAATTAACATATCTCAGTCATCATATTTTGTAAAACTCAATATAAATCATAGTACACTTGGAGCGAAAACTAAATATTTTGAAACAAATAACAAAACAAAGGATATCGCCGAATAAGGGGGTGAAAAGTCTCCCCAAACTAAATCGATAATCGCGATACTCATATGAAAGAGAATATAAAATGTCGTAGATTCAAAAAAAATAAGCCTCATATGGCAATCTAATGCAGAGAAACTTGTTTTTCAGTTTTAATTTTTTCTCAGCTTCTATTGCATGTATGAGGGTGAAAATTGGAAGTGCTACGCACAGACTTTCCCGTATTAGTTTTTTATTTCCTTTGGTCTCGGCTAGCCATTCGGACGTACCATATACTCTTGCCAGCTGCCATGTATCGCCGCCCAAATTTCGTTTTATAACAACAGAGAAACCAAGTCCTAAATGACATTTTTCTTTGAAAAATTTAGAGTCGTTCTTAAAAAATGGTGTTTAAGCGCTACTGTAAATGCGAAATTTGAAGGTCTTTTTCACAGGATTCTTTTGTGTTTTCGAAAAACTTTTGTGAGAGATCTTTCAAAAAAATTACATTTGTGTAATTTTTCAAAAAACAAATCAATACTCTAATAGGAACTTTACGTCATATTGAAGAGTGCAATTTAGCATAACCCGTTCGAAAAGGTTGAAAAAAAATGGAGCCATTTTTGAGAAAATGGCATTTGAGCGTTTCTGGAAATGCGGAATTTTGAGCTAGTTTTCACAGAAAACGATTACGAAACTATTCCCGAGAAACTTTACTTACCGTTACTTAAAGCACATCTATTCATAAATATAATCATGAGAACAAATATTAATATTACCGACGTGAGAGACACGTGAAAAAAGTTACATTTTTTTAAGAATACAGCAATATGACGTTTATGTGATTTCATTGAGCCCATTTAGTACTATCCCTGCCAAAAGTTTAAAGAAAAAATTTGGAGCCGTTTTAGAGAAAATCTTGTTTTTGCAATTTTTTAAAATTGCAAACTAATTGCATTTTCTGTCACAATAGCAACACGAGTTAAAAATTAACTTTGGCAATGCAAGCATTTTCTCGTAAATTTTGAAAATTAATATTATCTTGAAAAATATAATTTGGGAAAAATGAAAAACACCTGTTTCATGTTTTTGCTTATACCCTTCACAGAAAAAAGGTTTAAAAATCTGGGACATCAAGGTCAAATTTTCCTTAAATTTGTGCATTTGACGTAGAATGACCCAACAAAGGAATAAGGGGGGGGAAGTGCCCCCAAACCAAATCGACAATCGTGATACTCGATATATTCTCTTTCATATTTTAAAAAATGACGAAGATTCACAAAAAATCAGCCTCCAAGGGCAAGCTGGTACAGAGAAACATGTTTTTCATGTTTAATTTTTTCTCAGCTTCTATTGCGTCTATCAGGATGAAACAAATTGGAGAGACAGAGAAAAATAGTTAAATTTGAACGTAGTTTTGTCAAGCAATTTTGGTGCTAAAATCGAATCGAAAAAAATAAATAAAGTTTTGAAATTGATTTTTGATGTGATGACTTTGTAGTACTGTCTCAGTTTTCCCCCTAGAATGTGTCTTATAACATTCTATAACATACATTGTTTTCTGAGTTTTAAACAATGTGGACGATAGTGAAAAATAATTAAAACAATTTTATTAGTTCAAAAATTTGAAATTCTTCCCAAAATGTGATTGGAAAAAACGTTTTTACCAATATTTAAACACAGGTGAACGACATATGAACTCGAAATTTTATTATGAACCAAACTCGATCGGCATATCCATGGGGGAAAGAGATGGGTCGACTCTTGTGCATCGTATCCGACTGAAGTCGAATGCCAATGAGCTTCAAACATAAGTTCGGGTCATAATATTAACGGTCATTTTAAATCCCAAAATTATCACAGTTACAAGTCATTGAAACATAAACAGATAATCAATTTTTATTGCATCTTTTATTTCAATTATATCATCATCGTGATATTTTTGGTTGGCGGAAAATTGTCACTTATGCCACTTTCAAAATGTTCCTCAACACTTCTCGCTCTCCATGCAACATAGCAGCCAACATCTGCTCGAGCTTTTCAAGTGCTCGTGTTGTGGTCACGTGGTTCGTGAGGCAAACTGGTGTTGTGTAGAACGAACAAAAATCAGTGAACCGGAGGAGCCCACCTATCTCTCTGCATCATGAAAAACTCCCATATCCGCAGTGAAACAATATTATTGTAAACGTGAGAACGGAAGTCGCACCCTGGAATGCAACTGCCACATAGCTGCGATCATTTTTTTTGGCACACGCTCGTTACTTGGCGAAAATTGCTAACCTATCAGAAATTGTGAGTGGACTGTTTATATAGTAATCCCAGTTATTCTAGAAAACAGTGACAATGAGTCTATGATTGTCTAATTGTCAATGATTAATACACATACATCTGAGTGATTTGATTTGTAATACAGAGAAATTTGATTTATATTAGAAATAATGCATCAATTTAAAAACAAGAGTTTGATTATTATATTTAGATAATATAAATACTTTTCATATAAAAAACAAACATTTGTAAGCAAAAAGTTGTAAATCATGCTGCAAAGTGAGACATCGACAATTTAATTATAAATTTGTTTAAACGTTAGTGAAAATGTTTTTCCAATCACATTTTGGCCCGAATTTCAATTTTTTTAAACTGATAAAACTGTTCTAATTATTTTTCACTATCGTCCACACTGTTTGAAAATCTGAAAAAAAAATTATAGAATGCTATGAGACATATTCTAGGAAGAAAAACTGAGACAGTACTCCAATGGTATCACGTCGAAAATCAATTTCAGTTTTTTATTTGATTTTGGCGTCAAAATTGGTTGACCAACTTGCGTACAAATTCAAATATTTTTCTCCGTCTCTCCAACTTTTACTTTCACGTATACTTACGTATATACGGAGTAATATACGTAGTATAGGGAAGGTTATGTAAAGCTGCGCGAAAAAACGGCGAATTTTCGGAAGAAAAAATTCATTGCCGGGCCTTGATAACGAAAAACTGGATAAAAACAGTTGCTAAATTAAGAAAAAAAATCCCCTAACGCGTGGTGTTTTGTTGGTCCTTGATACCGTCAGTCTCTTCGTCTGTGAACGCCATTAGCGGCGAAACCACTCGTAGTACACTTACTTGAGCTTGTTTTAATCTACATATATCAATACTACTTTCCTATTTACATTTAATACGAAGTTACAACATTAAGTAAATACCACATTTGTGAATGATACTACATACAGTTATAATAATCACATAAAAATATTGGACAACGTTAACACCAACAATACTTCATGGCGGCTTTGGATAGCGTGACGACATCCTGGATGGTGTATAAGCTGTACGGCCAAGGTTGAAAGTTCTTTTGCTAGGACAAACTTCAAGCGTTAAATTAAATTTTTTGGATATTTTATTTATGTGTGCTTTAATGGAACTAATGTTCAATTCCCTTTGGATTTGCGCATTAGGAATACAGCAGGGAGCTTTGGTAATCAGTCTTAGGAAATTGTTTTGTATTATTTCTAATTTATTAATATGCGTGTTTGCAGCTCCTCCCCATACTGAGCATGCATAGGTGAGCGAGGGGCGAATTATATATTTATAAATTGTTACTCCGTTTTCTATTCTTAATGTTGAGTTTTTATTTATTAATGGGTAAAGTTTGACAAGTTTTGCATAGGTATTGTTTGCAATATCTACTATGTGGTTCTTCCATGTTAGTCTTCTATCTAATTTGACTTCTAAGTATTTGACTGGTTGGTTATTGTTTAGCCAGAGAACCGGATTGTTACTGATTGTTAACACTGGAGGGGTTATAAATCTTTTACGCGAGAAAATTTTTGCTTGTGATTTGTTTGAATTTATCTGGATTCTCCATTTGTCAGTCCATTTGATTAATGTATTTAAATATTTTTAAGATATTCCAGGGCAATATTTACTTCATGTTGTGAGAGAATGGCAGTGTCATCTGCGAAAAAGGTTATTTCGGTATCTATTAATTCCGGAAAATCGGCAAGGTAAATTTTGAATAAAGTTGGTGACAATGAGGAACCTTGTGGAACTCCCGCTGTGATTCTGTATTTTTCCAATATGGTGGCATGTATTTTAATTTTGAACGATCTGTTTAACAAGAAAGTTTCAATTATATTTTGAAGATATTTGGGAATGCCTAGATGGCGGAATTTTTATTTCAGACCTGTATGCCAGACACGGTCGAAAACTTTAGTAACTTGTAAAAATATAGCTGCCGTGTAGTTTTTCTCGTGGAAGCCCTTTGCAATCAAATCCGTAACTTTAAAATATTGGTGTTCTGTCGAGTGATTTGCTCTAAAGCCAAACTGGGTATCAGGGATGGCCTTTGTATCGTTTAAGACTTTATTTAAAAGCACTAAAATTAGTCTGTCAAACACATTAGCTAATGAAGGTAATAGGCTAATTGGCCTGTAATTGTTTAGTTGTTGTGGACATTTATTAGGTTTGCTTATTGGAATAATTATTGCATTTTTCCAATTGCTTGGGTAATAACCTAGTCTTAAAGCTGCATTTAATATTGCTGCTATTACTGCAATTGTGCATTTTGGTAGTTCTTTTAATATTTGACTAGTTATTAGGTCGTGCCCTGCCGCTTTCCTGCTTTTGAGTCTGTTTATTGTGCGTTTAAGTTCTGCGGGGGATAGAAATTTTTTTCTTACATCCACAGAGTGTATAGGTTGTTTCATGCTGTTTAAAATTTCCTCATTAAAAGTATGGCATACTATTGAATTGGGTTTAAAGGTATTAACGAAGTGAACAGCAAAAGCCTCCGCTTTCTCTTCATTTGTATGGAGAGTGTTTGTACTTGATTTTAATGGTGGTATTATAGTTTGCTCTCTGGTAACCTTTTTGATGGTAGTCCGTAATGAACGTGAGCCGGGGCTAATTTGAACTAAAAATTGCTTGAATGAGCTATATCTGTGCTCATCGATTAGAAATTTAACTTTTTTGCACAAAGAGTTCCATTGCTTTTTTAAGTGCTGCCAGGTACTTCCAATTCTGTGTTTGTTTTTTATCAAATCCACTGTGTTTTTCGGTAGCTAGTAAGATAGATGTTTGTTACGAGTATATTGCACTGGTTGACATGATTCTTTAACTGCGAAGCTTATTGCTTCTATTAGATTATTAATTATTGAATGAATATCTGCTTCGTTTTTTATATCTTTTGGGAACGAAAATTCCGTAGCTATATGTATTCTAAAAAGATTCAAGTTTATTTTACCATTTATTAGTTTACTTATATTTTTCCCTTCCCGTATACGTACACTCGTGGAAACATAAAATTTCGCGTCGAAAATGCCTTGGCCCGCAGGCTTGATGGCGATGGGCATCCCTGACCGCCGACAACGAGATCTACCGGTGGGTTTGAAAACTACGTTCTCTGGACGGAACTATGAAGAATCAATTTATTTGATTAGCGAGCATATAAAATATTTTAACGTTCATTTAGAGCTAACTGTAGTAGTACAGAGAAAAAAGGCTTCCATGATTAATAACCATGAAGCTAAATTGACAATAATTTTTGTATATGTAATCTTGCATACAATTTCGTTAATTTAAAATAAGTTGTTATAAAAAGAATAACGGAGCAGCGAATAGACAGCTCAGTGCCAAAGTGTTGTTCCACAACTTGAGAGGGGATGAGTTCGATTCCGCGTGTAGGAAGATATTTTATCCATTCTAAATCGTCACAAGATCGTCTAAATTACAACATTCTACACTTTTCTTGACAATGTTATGCATAAATCAGTCATAATTCGCTTTCGCGAAGAAGGCGAATAAATGAACTCTGAAGAAATTAGAAAATCGATCGCTTGTATTTGAAATGAAAAATATTCGTAACATAGTGTGGAGATAACAATAATAGCCTGCTCCGCGCACGCATGTTTTTATAACAATTCAGATCTCATGGCAGAGTTTGTACCGCCCATGGCTTTTTGAAGATTTCTAAGAGTTCAGCCAGCATAAGCAGGACCAAAAAACCCAAAGCATTAGAAAAATTGTTTGTTTAAAAACTAAACAGAAACATTCCCCAAATGCCGTGAAACAATCAGTATACGTAGAAATTCAATGTTAAGGCTAAATGTACCGAAAAAAACTTGTAGGAAAATTCAATAGATCGCAGCACCATCAGCAGGAATTTACTTTACCGATAACGTCTGAACAAATGGTCCGATTTTCGATCTGTAAACGGCATTTGACTCCTGTTTATAATAGAATTTACGCTACGAAGCCCTTTTTCAAAAAAAAAACTAGCAGAAACTCGATTTTAAAATTTTTTCTCGTACTTCCGGGAACAATTTCAAAAATGTGGGCTTATAGCGCGATGGCGACACGCTTCCACAATCCAACGCCGCACAGTGTGTAATTTTCACCATCTAGGAGGAAAAAATTAATAACTCTCTTTGAAATGAATTTCTCGTAGTTTTTGGAGGTCTGTTGTGTAAATAATGTCCAAATAAACAAATCTGCTCGTAAAACTTCAATTTTTACAAAATATTTTGTAACATATTTAGGAAATTTGAATATTTGTACTAGCCCTCATGACTATACGTTTTTCAAACACTGAATTTGTTTAACTCTATTGGACCTAATAGTTGAATTTTACAAAACATACTATGCAAGAAAAATGAAATGAAAGTATACAAAAATAAAAAGCCGAAAATGAAAAAATAAAAACAAAAATTAACTGAGAGGAGTGTACAACAAATTAATTTTTACAAATTAGTTTGACTACTATAACACTACCCGCGTATTCTTCTGATGGTGATTCTTCTAAATATGCCGTCTCTTTTTTGCCTTATTCCTTCATTCTAATAACACGAAAAGTTCATGTTTCACTTTTTTCGATGCAGTTATAGTTTTGGCGATTATGCTCGACTTGAATGTATCTGAGCTAATAACCAGCCGGTGGAGCAAATTCATATTTGCGTTTGCTCTTGACGTTTTTCTTTTCGCCACTTTCGCTTTGTTTTCTTCTACTCTCATTTGCCATGTTCGTATTTCTGAACGATAAGAAATGTGCAAAATGCACTCAAAATCATTTTGTTGTTGGCGTATGTGTACATACTGGTGGGTTGAAATATTGATATCCATCATCAAAGTAAGTGACAATGATGCAGGCTTTTGAAGAATGGATCTTTGAGCTTTGTTAATTGTAATTTTCCTATTGGAAGAGGCTTCACAGAGCTCCTTATCTATAGCTGCCACATATCTTTTTGTCATACTTCCTTAGTTTGATTTCAATAGCTATGGATAACTTTTCTGAGCTAGTAGTGTCTACAAAAGGTTTCAATTGTATGGTTTGAGCTTTAATCCCACAGTACCTGAAAGACTTATTAGGTCTTCTAGCTCTATTAATTTTTACATTTATTTGTGATGGGCCTGGGACTGCCTTTAACATTTAATCAGGATGGGTAAGAGTTTCTTGTAGCCAGGACGAATTATATTTCAAGAACGACTCTTTACTTCTTACGGAGTTTTGCAATCCGGTTTCAACTTTTTGACAAATACATCAAACGTAAGGCTTAATTTTGTCCAAAAATGCTTTGTGAGGTTCTATAATTCCTAATTCACGTAAAAAAATTGATATAGCTTCAGATCTCTTATCAATTGAATTTGTTACTCATATATCAAATAACAACCTGCGGGTAACTTGAAGACCCTTTCTGTAAAAATGTATATATAATTCAGATAAGCAGGTATAAGCAGCTAGTCTTTTCACGATTAAGAACCCAAAAGTAATAGTTTTAAAATGTATATGGCCCGAAAGGTGTATAATGGTGTATAATACACTAAAACTCTAATTGAATTTAGAGAACGTGTAATACATTCAATATAAATCGCTCACCTTTTCCATTAACGTTTTTAGGCACATTAAAAATACATACTTAAATTTTATCCACATAAAAATAATCGTAAAAGCATGTAGATTGCTAATAGTAAACCCACAAATCACAGAATGAGACGAGTAGTGTATTCCTACCAAGAGAACTTTACGAACTGGAAAGGGCCATTCGGAGGTGAGCGCTGGCGGAGCGGCGATGGACGACTTTGGACATGCACCATGGGGTCCTTGTGACCTTCAAGAGAAAACTAACAACGTTTCCACATAGTTCAGACATACTACTACACAGAAATATATCAATTTTGCTATTTCAATTCAGTCAAAAATTGAATTTTTTCCAGCTAGTTGGCCAAAATTACACACTGTGCGCCGTGTCAAAAATGCAAATCGGATAAATAGGAGCGACGGTAAGTGAAATTTCGAAAAACACCTCACCCAACTCCCCCTTCCCCTTCCACGCCGCCGGGACATTGTTGGCCGGCGGCGCGGTCAAGCCGGCACGGGCGAGCCGGGCGGCGGCCGCCGCGGCGCGGCGACGGGCAAGAAGGCTGAACTTTCGGGGGCAGCAAGCCAGACACCCCGTCACTTCGTTGATGCTTCCGTCACTTCGCATCTCAAGATATTTTTTCCCCACATATGAAACTAGTGATGCTGTAATAGGGGTAAACGGTCTCGTATCATCTTTAATAGTAGTATAAAACTATTACCTTATTCACATATTCCATCTTCCTTCGAATACCATCATAAGAATGTCTGAGGTATCACTCAAAACACCGATCCCGCTTTGGTGCTGATTTCAAAAAGAAAAAATCGAACTAATTGCGTAAATATCACCCATATTCCATCTCCTCACATCGTATTTTAGATATATTGTACTTCTAAGATCTTCCATTACCATTTCACTACCGGAAAAAACAAGCGGAGATAACGCAAGAGCTCTTTTATCCTACGATTCGATTTATCATTTCAAAACGGCGTTTGTCACCTTGATAGAATTCACCTGGTTAATCCTTTTTCCAGTAAAATAACCGAATCGAATTTTTAAAACGTTTTCGTACTTTGGGACAAATTGCACATACTTTCTCATAGTAATCTAATATCTTTGGTCTGGGCCAGTTTTACCATCTTTCCCCATCTTCTGACATCTTGCTGACATCTATCGCCGCCCAAAATACATTTTTTGAACTTTTCTCATTTTTCAGCTTCTTAATGGTAGATACGAAATATTACTTTTAGGATATTAAAGAAGAGTAAAACTTCGTCGTATATAGGAATTTTCATTGATAAATTTGGAGCCGCTCTTAAGAAAATGGCGTTTAAGCGTTACTGTAAATGCGAAAATGGAAGCTTCGGAATTTTCACAAGAATCTTTCGAGTTTTCGAACAACTTCATTTGGTGACATTTAAAGTACTTCTACTCACAAATGTAATAATGTATAAAATTTCTGGAAATGTGAATATTAATGGCGTGAGAGACACTTAAAAATACATTTATTTATTTTTTGAAAAATCAAAAAAAATACAGCCAAATTAATTTTATGTTAACTTAAAGAATGCAAATAGCATTCGTACGAAAAGTTTGAAGAAGCAATTTGAGAAAATGGCGTTTGAACATTTGTGCAAATTCGGAAGTTTCAGTTCATTTTCACAGAAAACATCTGAGTTGTCGAGGAACTTTTAAGACATAATGTAAAGCACATGTACTCGTAAATGTAATAGTAGGGAGTTTTTGCACCCTCGAACGTTACGTACTATCGATCTTCTGCTCATTCGCAGTGCAAGTTTCGCATCACTTTGGTGCATCTGCGCATGCGCAAAAGATCGATAGTACTTAACGTTCGAGGTGGCAAAAGTTCCCTAATATGAACAAATCGCCGTTAAAGAAAATATTTACTAAATGAAAGGCTAGTCAAAGAATTACATTTTTGTAAGTTTTGAAAAAACAAAGGAATAGAGCAATATGTCGTTTATGTCATCTCAGAGTACATTAGGTACTATCCTTTCCAAAAGTTTAAGGAAAAAAGTTGAAGTCGATTTTGAGAAAATCTTGTTCTTGTAATTTTTAAAATTTGCACAAATTGCCCTCAATATTGCGCGAAAACTACTAAAAATTTCAAAAAAATGTGCATGACCTTATTGAAAGAACTAAGTATGGAGAACAAATATAATTTTAAAGGAAAATCTCTATCTTCAATTTTGTAGTTGTAGGAAGACGCCGAAAAAAAATTCGAACTTTTGC
Source organism: Acheta domesticus (assembly GCA_031308135.1). NCBI lineage: Eukaryota > Metazoa > Arthropoda > Insecta > Orthoptera > Gryllidae > Acheta > Acheta domesticus. The sequence continues at coordinate 60,104,920 of JAHLJT010004567.1, forward strand.
AATTTTCCCAATATCAGTCAGCAATGAAAATAAGAGCTATGCCACCTTGAGTGTATTTTACTTTATTCTTACAATTAATTTAAGGAAAGTATTTGGAGTAATTTTTGATTGATTGTTAGTGATTTTGGGCGCGTCAACTGCTTTGGTCATTAGTCCCGTAAGTGCAATGCATGTTTACTTCATCGTGAGGTGGAAGAGATGTTGCCCGCTATGCCGATGGCGAGATCCGGCGCTGACCTTCCGTCCACTAGCGGGGCTTCCCAACCAGGTATCTGCCACCAGCGGTGCACCACCCCAGCCGGGACAAGCTCTAAATCACCGACCGATTTACCTGTCGGCTTGCCGGGTTCTTTCTTAACAAGGTATCTCCCACCAGCAGTGCACGGCCCACAGCCGGGACAAGTTCCAATCCTCCCACTGGTCTCCCAGCATATATGGTAGTGTTGTGCAAGTTAGTGTGTGTGTGTGTGTGTGTGTGTGTGTGTGTGTGTGAAGATAGGACAAGGAAGAGGAAGGAAATATCGCGCGAGGCCCGTTTGTTAGGGTATTTCTTCGGCATTCGTTTGATGTTGATCGGAGAAACTACGGAAAACTTCCAATCAGAGCAGCCGGTCGCTAGAATTTTCCGTCAGACATCGGTTGAATTCTACATCTAACTGACAAGCTAGTGTTGAAAAATCCTGCCACCGTCGGGACTCGAACCTAGCACCTCTCGGTCAGAGGCATTGCAGTGACATCAGTTGATGCACTGAGCCACCTATCCTGGTTGACATTTTTGAGAAAATGTTGAAAATGTCCCTGGGGCTTAATAAAAAGTATCTCCAAAAATTAATGAATGTTTTTAAAAATCGCAGAACTTCGACTCAGACCAGATCGACAGGGGTTTATTCAGTTGAGCAAAAATTCTACACATAGTTTAGGCACTAGTGGTGTTCACATACGCCCAGACAGGCAGACACAGACAGATGGACGGACGAACGGACGTTAAAAAGTCAAAACACACAGACACCCTTTCGGTATCACTCAGGGGACCCCAAAACGAGTACTTCCGTTAATATCTCGAAATAGATTTTCCGCAGCATTACATAACTTTGAGTAACTAACACGAGAAAGTAACTGGTGGTGCTACAGAATGGCACAGACTTTCCCGTATTAGTTTTCAATTTCCTATAGTCTCAGCCAGCTATTCGGACTTTGTCGTAGTAAAATTTACTATTTTGTTGGCATGGGCTAGATTTATGGCCTTGCCCCATCTTGCCAGCTGCCATTTAATGCACCCAACTTATTTTTTAGGTTTTCTCAATTATTCGGTTTCCTAATGGTAGATTCAAAATATTGCTTTTAGAGAAGACTGAAACCTTGTCCTTTACGACAATTTTCATTCATAAACTTGATACCGTTTTTAAGAAAAGGGTGTTTAAGCGTCTGTGGCAATGTGAAATATGAAGCCCTTTTTCACAGGAATCTTGAGAGTTTTTTTTTAAATTTATTTTAAGATATTTTAAGCTCTTCCATTCACAAATGCAATAATGTTTACAAATCGCTGCAAATGTGCATACAAGGCATGCGAAATATTTAAAAAATACATTTGTGTAAATTTTGAAGAAAAACAACAAAATAATACAACAAAACTTTTTTGTTTCCTTAGACAGTGCATTTCGCACTATACGTACAAAAACCTTGAACAAAAAATTTGGAACCTTTTCAGAAAAAATTGGCGTTTGAGCGTTTCTGAAAATGCGAAATTTCGAGTTCATTTCGTTTTCGAAAAACTTTAAATGATATAATTTAAAGTACGTGTGCTCATAAATCTAATAATGTGAACAAATCGCCGATAATGTAAATATAAACGACGTGACAGGCTATTCAAAAAGTTTCATTTGTGTTATTTTCGCAAAAACAAAAGAATAGAGCAAAATAGCGTTTATGTCATCTCTTAAAGTACATTTCGCAATATCCCTACCAATAGTTTAAAGGGAAAAAATGGAGCCGATTTTGAAAAAATCTTGCTTTGTTATCTTTTAAAGTTGCATATATTGCACACAAGATTGCGCCAAAACTACAAAAATTGTTTTAAAAAAATTCATGATCTTAATGAAAGAACTAATTATGTACAACAAATTTCTTAGAAAGGAAAAGTCTCTATCGTCAATATTGTAGTTGTAGGAAACGCCGAAAGAATTCAATCTTTTGCAATTTTGGAAAATTCACAAGTTATCAGTGAAATCGGACCTAAGCCATGTGTATTTTATTCCATTTTTACGAGAAATATAGAGAAAAAATTTGGAGCCATATTTGAGCAAATTTTTAAAATATCCGGGGGGGGGGGGTCGTGTAATGTATCTCCAAAAAGTAATGCACGTTTTTGAAAATTGCAGAGCTTCGAATGACAGTAGATCGACAGGTGTTTTTTGTTGTTGTTTTTTCCAGTTTGGAAAAATTTGTACGCAGTGTAAACGCTAGTGTTGTTCACATACACCAGAGACACTGACGGACGTTTTTCCGTCAATCAATTTTTCGGTATTAAGGACCCACAAAACATGGATTCTGGCTACACCACGAGTTACAGGAAGTAATTTACTACACAACAACACGATTTATCCACATTTTCATTATCAGGACTTGGCTTTGAGAGTTTTCCTGCGCACGATATAACTTTCTCTTCGTATGAAGATTGAGAAGAGAGATAAAGTAAAATAAATGTTCACAATTTGAAATTCCATTAATAAAATATTAATTATATCGAATTTAAAAGTAACTACTTTTTCTGCCTACTGTTTTTTTTATTTCTTTCTATCAGCAATGAAAACAAAGAGATGCACGTAGAAAACGCAGACACGAACAAAGAATCTTTGAAGCACTCTGTTCGAAATCTTTACGTGCAGCACATAGGAATGTCAGCAATTCTGAATTAGTATTAGACAAAATATGCTCATTGCAAAAATATAAACACATTTAAATCAAAAATATTTTTCAAAATTAATTAAATATATTTCTGGAAATAATTTCAAGAAAATTTGGTAATTTGTGAAAATACCTTAATAATTAGCAAATAATAAATATACTGTTAAGCAGATATTAAATGATCAGCAAAATATGTAAAATACGTAATACAGTACAAAATTTGTAACGAAAAATTTAAATATTTTGTTAGGATTGAAACAGTTCGCCTAAATTACCAAATGAGAACAGTAGACAAAACATATGTAATTACATTAGACCCGGACTTTAGCCATGAGATCGACAAGCAGTACCGCGAAACAGAATTTTGACGTTACTGAAGATCATTTTTTTACATGACTAGAGAAGTCTATTTATCCGATTTCAGTGTATTATTGGCGTTAGATTCAGGGTGCATCTCGCCAGCGCGCTATTTTACCACTTTTTCAAATATGTCCGCAAGTATAAAAACATTTTAAAAATTCGATTCGGCTATTTTACTGGGAAAAGGATTAACCAGGTGAATTTATCAAGGTGACAAACGCCGTTTTGAAATGATAAATCGAATCGTAGGATAAAAGAGCTCTTGCGTTATCTCCGCTTGTTTTTTCCGGTAGTGAAATGGTAATGGAAGATCTTAGAAGTACAATATATCTAAAATACGATGTGAGGAGATGGAATATGGGTGATATTTACGCAATTAGTTCGATTTTTTCTTTTTGAAATCAGCACCAAAGCGGGATCGGTGTTTTGAGTGATACCTCAGACATTCTTATGATGGTATTCGAAGGAAGATGGAATATGTGAATAAGGTAATAGTTTTATACTACTATTAAAGATGATACGAGACCGTTTACCCCTATTACAGCATCACTAGTTTCATATGTGGGGAAAAAATATCTTGAGATGCGAAGTGACGGAAGCATCAACGAAGTGACGGGGTGTCTGGCTTGCTGCCCCCGAAAGTTCAGCCTTCTTGCCCGTCGCCGCGCCGCGGCGGCCGCCGCCCGGCTCGCCCGTGCCGGCTTGACCGCGCCGCCGGCCAACAATGTCCCGGCGGCGTGGAAGGGGAAGGGGGAGTTGGGTGAGGTGTTTTTCGAAATTTCACTTACCGTCGCTCCTATTTATCCGATTTGCATTTTTGACACGGCGCACAGTGTGTAATTTTGGCCAACTAGCTGGAAAAAATTCAATTTTTGACTGAATTGAAATAGCAAAATTGATATATTTCTGTGTAGTAGTATGTCTGAACTATGTGGAAACGTTGTTAGTTTTCTCTTGAAGGTCACAAGGACCCCATGGTGCATGTCCAAAGTCGTCCATCGCCGCTCCGCCAGCGCTCACCTCCGAATGGCCCTTTCCAGTTCGTAAAGTTCTCTTGGTAGGAATACACTACTCGTCTCATTCTGTGATTTGTGGGTTTACTATTAGCAATCTACATGCTTTTACGATTATTTTTATGTGGATAAAATTTAAGTATGTATTTTTAATGTGCCTAAAAACGTTAATGGAAAAGGTGAGCGATTTATATTGAATGTATTACACGTTCTCTAAATTCAATTAGAGTTTTAGTGTATTATACACCATTATACACCTTTCGGGCCATATACATTTTAAAACTATTACTTTTGGGTTCTTAATCGTGAAAAGACTAGCTGCTTATACCTGCTTATCTGAATTATATATACATTTTTACAGAAAGGGTCTTCAAGTTACCCGCAGGTTGTTATTTGATATATGAGTAACAAATTCAATTGATAAGAGATCTGAAGCTATATCAATTTTTTTACGTGAATTAGGAATTATAGAACCTCACAAAGCATTTTTGGACAAAATTAAGCCTTACGTTTGATGTATTTGTCAAAAAGTTGAAACCGGATTGCAAAACTCCGTAAGAAGTAAAGAGTCGTTCTTGAAATATAATTCGTCCTGGCTACAAGAAACTCTTACCCATCCTGATTAAATGTTAAAGGCAGTCCCAGGCCCATCACAAATAAATGTAAAAATTAATAGAGCTAGAAGACCTAATAAGTCTTTCAGGTACTGTGGGATTAAAGCTCAAACCATACAATTGAAACCTTTTGTAGACACTACTAGCTCAGAAAAGTTATCCATAGCTATTGAAATCAAACTAAGGAAGTATGACAAAAAGATATGTGGCAGCTATAGATAAGGAGCTCTGTGAAGCCTCTTCCAATAGGAAAATTACAATTAACAAGCTCAAAGATCCATTCTTCAAAAGCCTGCATCATTGTCACTTACTTTGATGATGGATATCAATATTTCAACCCACCAGTATGTACACATACGCCAACAACAAAATGATTTTGAGTGCATTTTGCACATTTCTTATCGTTCAGAAATACGAACATGGCAAATGAGAGTAGAAGAAAACAAAGCGAAAGTGGCGAAAAGAAAAACGTCAAGAGCAAACGCAAATATGAATTTGCTCCACCGGCTGGTTATTAGCTCAGATACATTCAAGTCGAGCATAATCGCCAAAACTATAACTGCATCGAAAAAGTGAAACATGAACTTTTCGTGTTATTAGAATGAAGGAATAAGGCAAAAAAGAGACGGCATATTTAGAAGAATCACCATCAGAAGAATACGCGGGTAGTGTTATAGTAGTCAAACTAATTTGTAAAAATTAATTTGTTGTACACTCCTCTCAGTTAATTTTTGTTTTTATTTTTCATTTTCGGCTTTTTATTTTTGTATACTTTCATTTCATTTTTCTTGCATAGTATGTTTTGTAAAATTCAACTATTAGGTCCAATAGAGTTAAACAAATTCAGTGTTTGAAAAACGTATAGTCATGAGGGCTAGTACAAATATTCAAATTTCCTAAATATGTTACAAAATATTTTGTAAAAATTGAAGTTTTACGAGCAGATTTGTTTATTTGGACATTATTTACACAACAGACCTCCAAAAACTACGAGAAATTCATTTCAAAGAGAGTTATTAATTTTTTCCTCCTAGATGGTGAAAATTACACACTGTGCGGCGTTGGATTGTGGAAGCGTGTCGCCATCGCGCTATAAGCCCACATTTTTGAAATTGTTCCCGGAAGTACGAGAAAAAATTTTAAAATCGAGTTTCTGCTAGTTTTTTTTTTGAAAAAGGGCTTCGTAGCGTAAATTCTATTATAAACAGGAGTCAAATGCCGTTTACAGATCGAAAATCGGACCATTTGTTCAGACGTTATCGGTAAAGTAAATTCCTGCTGATGGTGCTGCGATCTATTGAATTTTCCTACAAGTTTTTTTCGGTACATTTAGCCTTAACATTGAATTTCTACGTATACTGATTGTTTCACGGCATTTGGGGAATGTTTCTGTTTAGTTTTTAAACAAACAATTTTTCTAATGCTTTGGGTTTTTTGGTCCTGCTTATGCTGGCTGAACTCTTAGAAATCTTCAAAAAGCCATGGGCGGTACAAACTCTGCCATGAGATCTGAATTGTTATAAAAACATGCGTGCGCGGAGCAGGCTATTATTGTTATCTCCACACTATGTTACGAATATTTTTCATTTCAAATACAAGCGATCGATTTTCTAATTTCTTCAGAGTTCATTTATTCGCCTTCTTCGCGAAAGCGAATTATGACTGATTTATGCATAACATTGTCAAGAAAAGTGTAGAATGTTGTAATTTAGACGATCTTGTGACGATTTAGAATGGATAAAATATCTTCCTACACGCGGAATCGAACTCATCCCCTCTCAAGTTGTGGAACAACACTTTGGCACTGAGCTGTCTATTCGCTGCTCCGTTATTCTTTTTATAACAACTTATTTTAAATTAACGAAATTGTATGCAAGATTACATATACAAAAATTATTGTCAATTTAGCTTCATGGTTATTAATCATGGAAGCCTTTTTTCTCTGTACTACTACAGTTAGCTCTAAATGAACGTTAAAATATTTTATATGCTCGCTAATCAAATAAATTGATTCTTCATAGTTCCGTCCAGAGAACGTAGTTTTCAAACCCACCGGTAGATCTCGTTGTCGGCGGTCAGGGATGCCCATCGCCATCAAGCCTGCGGGCCAAGGCATTTTCGACGCGAAATTTTATGTTTCCACGAGTGTACGTATACGGGAAGGGAAAAATATAAGTAAACTAATAAATGGTAAAATAAACTTGAATCTTTTTAGAATACATATAGCTACGGAATTTTCGTTCCCAAAAGATATAAAAAACGAAGCAGATATTCATTCAATAATTAATAATCTAATAGAAGCAATAAGCTTCGCAGTTAAAGAATCATGTCAACCAGTGCAATATACTCGTAACAAACATCTATCTTACTAGCTACCGAAAAACACAGTGGATTTGATAAAAAACAAACACAGAATTGGAAGTACCTGGCAGCACTTAAAAAAGCAATGGAACTCTTTGTGCAAAAAAGTTAAATTTCTAATCGATGAGCACAGATATAGCTCATTCAAGCAATTTTTAGTTCAAATTAGCCCCGGCTCACGTTCATTACGGACTACCATCAAAAAGGTTACCAGAGAGCAAACTATAATACCACCATTAAAATCAAGTACAAACACTCTCCATACAAATGAAGAGAAAGCGGAGGCTTTTGCTGTTCACTTCGTTAATACCTTTAAACCCAATTCAATAGTATGCCATACTTTTAATGAGGAAATTTTAAACAGCATGAAACAACCTATACACTCTGTGGATGTAAGAAAAAAATTTCTATCCCCCGCAGAACTTAAACGCACAATAAACAGACTCAAAAGCAGGAAAGCGGCAGGGCACGACCTAATAACTAGTCAAATATTAAAAGAACTACCAAAATGCACAATTGCAGTAATAGCAGCAATATTAAATGCAGCTTTAAGACTAGGTTATTACCCAAGCAATTGGAAAAATGCAATAATTATTCCAATAAGCAAACCTAATAAATGTCCACAACAACTAAACAATTACAGGCCAATTAGCCTATTACCTTCATTAGCTAATGTGTTTGACAGACTAATTTTAGTGCTTTTAAATAAAGTCTTAAACGATACAAAGGCCATCCCTGATACCCAGTTTGGCTTTAGAGCAAATCACTCGACAGAACACCAATATTTTAAAGTTACGGATTTGATTGCAAAGGGCTTCCACGAGAAAAACTACACGGCAGCTATATTTTTACAAGTTACTAAAGTTTTCGACCGTGTCTGGCATACAGGTCTGAAATAAAAATTCCGCCATCTAGGCATTCCCAAATATCTTCAAAATATAATTGAAACTTTCTTGTTAACAGATCGTTCAAAATTAAAATACATGCCACCATATTGGAAAAATACAGAATCACAGCGGGAGTTCCACAAGGTTCCTCATTGTCACCAACTTTATTCAAAATTTACCTTGCCGATTTTCCGGAATTAATAGATACCGAAATAACCTTTTTCGCAGATGACACTGCCATTCTCTCACAACATGAAGTAAATATTGCCCTGGAATATCTTAAAAATATTTAAATACATTAATCAAATGGACTGACAAATGGAGAATCCAGATAAATTCAAACAAATCACAAGCAAAAATTTTCTCGCGTAAAAGATTTATAACCCTCCAGTGTTAACAATCAGTAACAATCCGGTTCTCTGGCTAAACAATAACCAACCAGTCAAATACTTAGAAGTCAAATTAGATAGAAGACTAACATGGATGAACCACATAGTAGATATTGCAAACAATACCTATGCAAAACTTGTCAAACTTTACCCATTAATAAATAAAAACTCAACATTAAGAATAGAAAACGGAGTAACAATTTATAAATATATAATTCGCCCCTCGCTCACCTATGCATGCTCAGTATGGGGAGGAGCTGCAAACACGCATATTAATAAATTGTTTTTTCCGGTAGTGAAATGGTAATGGAAGATCTTAGAAGTACAATATATCTAAAATACGATGTGAGGAGATGGAATATGGGTGATATTTACGCAATTAGTTCGATTTTTTCTTTTTGAAATCAGCACCAAAGCGGGATCGGTGTTTTGAGTGATACCTCAGACATTCTTATGATGGTATTCGAAGGAAGATGGAATATGTGAATAAAGTAATAGTTTTATACTACTATTAAAGATGATACGAGACCGTTTACCCCTATTACAGCATCACTAGTTTCATATGTGGGGAAAAAATATCTTGAGATGCGAAGTGACGGAAGCATCAACGAAGTGACGGGGTGTCTGGCTTGCTGCCCCCGAAAGTTCAGCCTTCTTGCCCGTCGCCGCGCCGCGGCGGCCGCCGCCCGGCTCGCCCGTGCCGGCTTGACCGCGCCGCCGGCCAACAATGTCCCGGCGGCGTGGAAGGGGAAGGGGGAGTGGGGTGAGGTGTTTTTCGAAATTTCACTTACCGTCGCTCCTATTTATCCGATTTGCATGTTTGACACGGCGTTGGATTGTGGAAGCGTGTCGCCATCGCGCTATAAGCCCACATTTTTGAAATTGTTCCCGGAAGTACGAGAAAAATTTTTAAAATCGAGTTTCTGCTAGTTTTTTTTTGAAAAGGGCTTCGTAGCGTAAATTCTATTATAAACAGGAGTCAAATGCCGTTTACAGATCGAAAATTGGACCATTTGTTCAGACGTAATCGGTAAAGTAAAATTCACTAAACTTGGTTCTGCCACGTGGTGGCGACAAATTGAACTAGTGTCGGTACATTTAGCCCACAAAAGTCGCCGATGCTCGCAATGTTTGGACAATTCTGCATTTATTTTAATAGCATTGACGTTAAATGCATCTGGAGATTGCTTTCGTTTTTTACAGATCTTTCTTGTTCTAAAACATCAAAACATCAAACATAATACATAAACATAAAACATAAACATCAAAACATAATACATCGGGATGGGAATCGCTTAACAAGAAAGAATTCAAGCAACTCGAATATGAATTAATTTCCATGATCTAGAACCCATCACTCAATCGTCGTTTTTGAGGGAAGAATATACTCAGAATGGAAACATTGCGGGATCCTGAAAAATATTTTGATGTTCCACCAATTGATGTGTTGTGGATAAAAGGGAGAGAAAATGGTAATTACTACTATTCCTTTGGTGATTGCCATCGATATGTTGCACATCAAAGGCTTGGCAGACAAACATTAAGAGCAAAACTTATTTCTTCAACTGTTAATGATCTCAAAACTTACCTGGGAGCATCTACTCCTGATCTCAAGTAATTCATCTGCAGCTCATGAAGGAATCATTTTTATACCAGAAAATAAACAATTTTTTTTACGTTTTTATTTTTTATGGTGAATTTTCAAATATTTTATTTTTATATACATGTAAAGGTGACTGGTTGACTCTTGTACTCAGGAATTTCAAATAAATCATAATGTAAAAACTTTTCTTTGTTATGGTGTTTAGATATTGGTGGTTGTATTAAAAGGCAATCTATATGAACAATATAAAATTGTTCTACTTTTGGGGTTCTTTTTGGTTGTTATAATTACAAACCTCAGTTGATTAAGTTGTATGGTGCATCGAGTATACCAAAGTGAATTCTAAACATTAAATTCTATTAACTACTTTTATTAGCTGGTAAGTGAATTGATAAAGGCAGATTATTAATTGAACAAAAAATATAATTCACAGAAGTCACAATTCTGACACAATGACAGTGTTGGATTTTTACAGAGATTTGCAAATTTCTTTGGTAACATGTAATTTAAATCTATTTTTTAAATTCATTATATCATTAATTCATTTTATTTTAAATTGAATAATTTAAAATCTTGCAAGTTCAGTTTCTCTATCAATTTGAAACTAAACTGGTCAATTTGTTGACGTACAAGGTACTGGAAAATTTGCCTATAGGAACATTGTGGAGAAATGAAAACAGGATTAAAAGCAGTTCACACTTTTGTTGTTAAATTGTGAATATGGAAAAAAAACCTTTAACTGATAAACCTGGATATATTTTGAAGTTGAAAATATGTACATAGGGTGGAGCGGATCTGTAAATCCAGTTTAACTTCCAAACTGAGTTAAAAACTCATTACATTGACCCAAAACATAATTGCAGTTCTTCAAAATTTATTGCTCGTACACTTAGGACATTTATCAAACTTACCCAAAACCTTAATAATAAACTCTGTCTACTTTGTGCTACAGAAATGCATTGAAAACATTAATATAACTACCCCCCCAAAAACAAATTGTAAGAAATTTATTTTACAGTAAAAACTTATAAACAATATTATAAACAGAACTTATGATAGTAATAGATTAAATCAAAAATACTATCAAGTAAAAGCAACACTTCATTCTGCGTGGAAATGAATTAGTAAATTACATTTTGCAAATTACTATATTGCAGTCATTACAACTGGAATTGCTACGTTGCAAAATAATACATTAGCAATTTGATTAAAACAAAATGAAAAATCCAATATGTCAATATTTCTTAAATCCATAGGTTATAAAACTTAATTTAATTTGTACACAATTGAAACATATCTGTAACATAAAATAAACTCCAGAGAAAATACAACAAGAAAAACAATGATCTGATACAATTATTTTCAGCAACTGCAAATTCAAATCTGGAGTAGATATCCAGAACGATAAAGATTTTGCAGGGTATATAAGTCAATAAAATTTATTTTCTGAAGGAAAAAAGTGCAACAACTACAGTGCAAATGTACCTGTAATTTATTTTAAAATCTTACGTTTCTTAGTCTATTATTTCCTAAAAGTTATCTTGAGTAAAACCATCAAATTTACTGATGCAGTAACGTATGTTGAGGCATTTTTCCTCATCTGATTTGTAATATCTGTCTAGGGCAGAGTTAATATTTCTAATGAAATATCTCAACAAAACCATATTATTTCTAATTTGAACACGTTTCTGGCACTAATATTTACATTATTTTGTTTCATTTGAGATACAAAGACATCAACAAGTTCATTTTATTTTGTGCTTTCACGGACATTAAAATAGGATGTAGATAGAATAGCAATTTAACAATATTCGTTTCTTTTTAACAACCAATGAAGAAAGAAGAAATAAAAGTAAACTTATTACATAGTATCTATCACTAGAGTTACATCATAATCTCCAGTCAGTGAAACTGTATACTATCAAATATTCAAGTAAAACAAATCTCTAAAACCCCCTGTATTTTAATTCCGTTTAATAAACGACATGCCACATATCAGCATTATTTATAAATGTCTAAATATCTCGGAGGATTTTCAAATATTGAACAAAGTGTGCCATAGTACATAATCCGATGAACCACAACAAAACTGCATTCGTTTGGCTCAATGACAGAAATCTTTCTTCCGGCCCCCTAGGCAACAGGATCGAATCCGGTGAAAGACGCTTTGCTTATTCGTGTTTTTTTTATCAAATTAACTTATTGCAATACACATTTCTTAGCGTAATTAAATTTTTATTTTTATTTTAAATCCTGGTAGTCCTGAAAAGAGGTATTTATCTTTCTACGAAATATCTTTATTTTGTATTTTCCTATTTTCTGTATATTTATTTTATTCTAGGGAACATAGGGAACACATGTGTAATAAGGAAACCAAAAACGCCACCTCCGAGACAAATAGGTGTCTTTCTCCCACTAATGCGATAACTCGCTCTCGTTTGCATGGTGAGCTTAGTCGAAAAATGAATGGGGGTTGAAAGGTTCGTTTGCTTGGTTGTGAGTGAAAATATTGATTTTTATTTCATTATCGAAAGGAAACGCTGCATGCTTATCTCATTTTGACCTGCAGTCGTAACTATCAAGGGCAGTTGAAATTCTGAGACCAGATACTTCGAAAGGGAGAAAATCGATAATGTCTCTCAACAAAAGAGATGAATTTATTCAACTCTCTTGTGAACTATAAAATTGTAGCAAGCAGAAAGACATCCCTAGCATAGTTGTATAATAATACTAGAAGCAGTCGTATTTTACGTTAATTTTTTATACAAATCGTTTTACTAAATCGAAATTACATAATTGTCAAATATGTAATTTCTTCAGAATTCAAATATTCGCTTTGTTTGCGAATGCAAATTTTGGGTGCTTTATGCAGAACATTGGTAAGACAAATGTAGAATGTAATTTAGACTATCTTGTGGCAATGTAGAATGAATAAAAATATCTACCTAGACCGGGAATCGAACCTGCCACTTCTCCAGTTCTGGAACAACACTTTAGCACTGAGCTGTGCATTCGCTACGCCCGAGCCTTTCTTATAACAACACATTTTGAATTAATGAAACTTGAATGTAAGATTAGGTATACAAAAATTAATGTCAATTTAGTTTCATGGGTAGGAATTACGGAAGTATTTTACTTTTGTACTACTACTATACTGTGAGCTCTCATTGGGCGTTAAAATATCATATAAGCTCTCTAATCAAATTTAATCTTTATAGTTCGGTCTAGAGAACGTAGTTTTCAAACCCGACGGTAGATATCGCTGTCAGCGGTCAAGGATGTCCATCACTCTCAAGCCCGCGGGCCAAGGCATTTTCGACGCGAAATTTTGTTTCCACAGGTGTACGTATACACGGAGTGATATGCGTAGTATAGGGAAAGTTATGTAATGCTGCGCGAAAAAATGGACAATTTTCGGAGGAAAAAAATTCATTTTCGGGCCGTGATAACAAAAAAGTGGATAAAACCCGTTGCTAAATTAAGAAAAAAAACCTAACATGTGGTTTAGCCAGAAACCCTGTTTTGTGGGTCCTTGATACCGAAAAACCAATTGAAAGGAAAACGCCCGTCCGTCCGTCTGTGAACACTGCTAACACCTAAACCATGCACACCATTTCATCTGAAATGGATATTCCCCGGTCGATCTGGTTCTAGTCGAAGCTTTGAGATTTTGAAAAAGATTTTGTAAAATTTGGGGATACTTTACATAGAGCCCCCCGGACATTTTCAAAATTTTCTCAAAAACGAATCTACATTTTTTCTTTAAATTTCTTTTAAGAATAAAGTGCTCTTATTAAGGTGGCATACGTCCGATTTTCACGGATAACTCTGACTTTTCAAACACTGCAAAAGTTTGAATTTTATTCGGCGTCTTCCTCCAACTACAAAATTGAAGATAGAGATTTTTCCTTCAAATAAAATGTTTTCTTCATAGTGAGTTCTTTCCAAAAGTTAAGTACATTTTTTGAAAATTTTAATAGTTTTCGCGCAATACTGCGTGCAATATGTGCAATTTTAAAAAAGTTACAAAAACAATATTTTCTCAAAAACGGCTCCAATTTTTTTCTTTACACTTTTGATATGTATAGTGCCTAATGTATTTTATGAGATGACATAAACTCCATATAATAATTTTATTATTCTCCCTTTTATTTTTTCAAAAATTAGAAAAATGTAATTTTTTTACTTATTTCTCACGTCGTTAATATTTACATTAACGGCGTTTTTTAACATTAATATATTTACGAGTACATGTGCTTCAAATAATGTCAAGTTAAGTTACTTGAAAACACAACCGTTTTCTGTGAAAACTAGCACAAAATTCCGCATTTTCAGAAACGCTGAAACGCCATTTTCTCATAAATGGCTAAAAAAACTTCTTCGAACTTTTCGATAGGATAGTGCTAATTGCACTCTTTAATATGACGCAAAGTTTATTTTGAGATTTTTTTAAAAAAAATTACACATATGTATTTTTTTAAAGGATCTCTCACATCTTTAATATTCACATTACCAGCAATTTGTAAACATTATTATATTTGTGAGTGTAAGTGCTTGAAATAACTTCAAATAAAGTATTTTGAAAACTCAAAACTTTTCTGTGAAAATGAGCTTCAGATTTCGCATTTTTAGTAGCGCTAAAACGCAATTTTCTTTAAAACAGCACATAATTTTTAAAAGAAAATTGCCATTTAGGACAAGCTTTTTGTGTTCTTTAATATTCTAAAATTAATATTTCCGTTCTACCAGTAGAAAACCGAAAAATTAAGAAAATGACAAAAAAATGTGCTTTTGGCGGTGATAGATGGCAGCTGGGAAGAAAAAGAATGTCGCAATTCCGAATAGCTACACTCACTCAAAAAAATATTCGGACAGTACTCAGCATACTCATATTGAACACGTTCTGAGCCTGTTAAAACAATAAAATATTATACCAGCGATAATTTTAATATTCTTTTAGGTTTAAATACTCGTATACTGCAAAATGCGTTTTTTCTGCTTTTACATCAATGATAAATTTGCATTAGAGCTTCCAGTAACGGAAATTGCACACCAAATAAATATTCGGACAGACGTATCCCCATCATTTTTGTCAACGAACTACTGAGCGAAAACAAAATGTAGGATCTTTTCCCAAGGTTGATTCAAGGACGGTTGTAACGGTCAATCGAAGCGCTGTCGAAAATCAGTTTATTAGTGTCTCTCCTTGAAGCACGTTGAAAGAATGCATCGAAAAGGAAAGAACAGCTCTTTCGAACTGCGACACTTAGTTATCTTTCACAATGCAAAAGGCAAGAGCTGCCGTGAAATTGCAAAAAACGTAAATATGAAGAAAAGCACGGTATATGACATAATTAAACGATTTAAACAAGAAGACAGGATTGAGTCTCACCGCCAAAGTGGACGTCCCCATAAACTTTCCCGTCGAGAAGAGACCTTCGTTGTCAGGAAAATTTTAAAAAATCCCAAGTTAAGTGCACCGAAGATTGCTGCAGAGGTGAGAAAAGAACTGGGGAAGGAAGTACATCCAGAGACAATTCGAGTAATTCTACGAAAAGCAGAATTTCATGGTCGCGTGGCTAGAAGAAAGCCGTTCATAAATAAGATTAACAAGAGGAAAAGGCGGGAGTTTGCTGAGGAACATGTAAACAAGGATCTTGAATGGTGGAATCGTGTGATATTTTCGGACGAGAGTAAGTTTAATGTGTTTGGACCTGATGGAAGAACATTGGTGTGGAGACAGGCAAACACGCAGTTACAAGAGAAGAATCTGCAGCCTACAGTAAAACACGTAGGTGGTAACGTAATGGTGTGGGGCTGTATGGCGGCGAGTGGTGTGGGTGAGATTGTCTTCATTGAAGATATAATGGACAAACACAAATATCTAAATGTGCTCAAGGACAATCTTAAGAAAAGTGCTGATAAGTTAGGTATTGGGCATAATTTTAGTTTTTATCAGGATAATGATCTTAAGCATACGTCCCAATTAGTTCAACTGTGGCTTTTGTACAACTGTCCTAAAGTTCTTCAACCCCCAGACATCAATCCCATAGAAAATATTTGGCAAAAGTTCGACAGTGAAGTGAGAAAGGAGCCTATCGCCAACAAACAACAATTAAAAATGCGATTGCCCGAAGAATGGAACAAAATTTCAGCTGAGTATACTAGAAAACTCGTAGAAAGTATGCCAAAGAGGTTGAATGAAGTTTTGAAAATGAAAGGACCCCCTACAAGTTATTGATGTATTTATTTTTTGTTTTATTTAGTTTTATTAATTTGTTTATATTATGTGTCCGAATATTTTTTTGACATTCCAGAGAATCAAGTTTTTTTTCAAATTTATTGTAGTTTAATAATTTTTAATGTGAAAATTAAAATTGCATGTTGTTCTAATGTATGAAATGTGCGTCTTTCATTATTTACAACCAAAATTACGAAAAGTTTCACATCCTTTTCTAAATAAAAGAAAATATGGTAAAATCGCAGGTGTCCGAATATTTTTGAGTGAGTGTAGCGAAGACCCTAGAAAATAAAAAAAATAATAGGGAAAGCCTGTGCCATTCTGCAGCACCACTAGTTTACTTTAGCAGTACTCTGAAATGATATTATTATGGGGTTATGATCCGAATCTAGATCAGGTATTACTGAGTGAAAAAAGGGACAATTTATGTTTGTGGTTAGACTTATGTCAAGAATGTCAGGAGCGCACTTACTTTTAAATGGGTATCGTGTGGGTGCGAGCGGGGCATGGATTAATATATTATGCCTCTTAGCGAACTGTAAAAGTTTACGACCTGCTTCTGTTGTAATTCTTCAGTTCCATGCTTTATTTTTATTATTTAAGTCGCATATAAAAATTATTTTCTTATTATAGAATCTGTTATCGTTGAAGTTAAAAATTGTATCCAAAGTATTTTCAAATGAGACGATATAGTATATGCTGTTGAAGGAGCACTAGTTTTGAATACAACACATTGTCTAAATAGTATGTATAGTAAGATAAACTTAATTTAGATGGATAAACTTAGATCATTAACTTTGATTGTCAATCTTAATCTTAAAAAAAAAGAGATCAGTGTCGAAATAAGAGTTATTACGATACATATATCCACGCTTCATCAATACCAAAAGTAATAATTTATGTACTGCAAGAAATATTAGCACAAACCCGTGGCATAAGTACTATAAACATAAGTACTGTCAGATGTCCTATTTTGCAGGGCAAAGAGTCAAATTGAAACAAAAATTACAGTTCACTTAAATGTTGCCAAATTGCGACTCTTTTAAAACGGTTGGGAACGCTTTCGAAAAGATTAGGAAATATATTTAGTAATTAAGAGCCGCATATGACACAAATACTAACTAATCATTTCCGAGGTGTTGGATAGCTCAAATATTTGTTTAAAAAATATATTACACCACACTTAAATTGCATTAAAAATTGTTAACTAGCTTGAATTCGTAATTTTTTACTTTCTCGTACATATACCTATATGGTGAAATATATGTAGAGAAAGTTGTGTAATGCTGAAGAAAATGAATTTCGAGAGCTCGACTGAAATACACATTTTAGGGTTTCCTGACGCATTGAAAGTTTTTTTTCTTTTTTCAATAATATCAAGAATAAATTTCATAAACTGAACAGGAAAATATTGAAAAATTCCTGTTCGACGTCGGAACAGTAAAGTGTTTTCTCATTTCCGTTAGAATTCTATCTGCGATCCAGACCTCTTGACACATACGTAGAAAACATCTTTTCTTATTTATAAATTTCCATGAGCAAAGAAAACTAACCCGTAATTACATAATATTTCCTTTGTTTTTCTTCGTGTGTCCAAATGTTCATTAGAAGTTTTGTCAGAAGTCGTTATTTGCTCATTGAGTACATTTGTCGTGGCTTTGATAAGCGTGAAGCACGTTTCTTAGGGTTAAGACTCTATGCTGGGAAAATGAAAAATATCCTTTTCAATAATTTGGTTAGTCTTTTGTAAAATGTTTGTGAGATTTCTGAAATTATTTGGTCTCCATTGAGAACTTTGATAATATTTCTATTTTTCCGATTTTTGCCAGCAACACGTTCTTTGCTTTTGATTTAATTTTGTGATAATTTTTGAAGACTTTTTTCTCGATTTTTTTTCAAAAACTCTAGAACTTTTTGTTTGTGCCTCACAGCTCTCAAAATATTTAGGATTTTCGATATTCATCTGGTCAACTTCACACACCTGTTGTTTTTAGAACGAAACGATAATACCGAACGAGTGATCCTCTTCAAAATACTGTTACACAGGTACACACACTCAAACAAAGTCGGACTCAAAACCTTAACACATGTTTCTCTGTGTATTTCAACGTGCTGAATCAGAATCTGAAGCCAGAATTGCGCCACCACTCTCCAGTTGTCTTTCAATCCCATAAAACTGCCCTCAAATTTTCTATCTACAATTTCACGGTGGTTTTTCATGATTAAAAAACAATTGGAAGGTAGTGGCGCAATTCTGGCTTCAGATTCGGATTTAGCGCGTCATTATACCTAGAGAAACATGTGTGAAGTCGTTGGGTCTGACAGCAATCCCCGAAACAAAAAATAAAATTTCACGGTGATCATTTGCAATTTACAAAAACTGGACGTGGCGGAATTCTGCCTTGAGATTCGACTTCAGCGCGTCGACATACACTTAGAAATGTGCCATACCTTTGTGCTTGACAAGAACCCCCGAAAACAAAAAAAGACCAAAAAAAAGAAATACAATTTCACAACGGCTTTTTTGCGATTTAAAAAAATTGGAAGGTGATGGTGGTGCAATTCTAGCTTTAGATTCGGATTCAGCGCGTCGACATTCATAAATAAACCAAATGCTTGGGTCTGACAACAACCCCCGATAACAAAAGAGTACAATTTCACGGTGTTATTTCGCGATTTAAAAAATAACATGTTTATTAAATAAGATGGCATTACACGAAGCAAAAACATTGTTTCTTATTTGATTGTCGAACTTCATCAACCACACGCAATTACTTTAATTTTCTCATTTTGTGGGTTTCTTTATTCTCAGACCTCCAGTGATGGCATTAATCAAATGATATCTTACACTTAGATATTTCAGTGTTTTACAAATAACTGAATAATGAATTGAATTACTGAATAATAAATAATTGAATAATGAATAAGTGAATAAATGATTATACTTATTGTATTGGTTTTATAATAACCTGGAAAAACGTGTTTCCAATAGGTTTTTGGGATGTTAAAAGGATCCAAAAAGTAAACGCAATGTTAAGCTGTCATCTTTAACATTGATTATTTGAAATTTTCCTTAGGTGTAGTTTCTAATGGCTAGACTTTTTCAAACAATGAACATCAGAAACCTTGAATGGCCTGTTTTATTTTGATACACCGCTTCGTTCTCGCGTTACAGATGGCCCTGCACACGTCAAGTTTCCAGGAGTTTCATAGGATGACGACCAACGTCCAACTGACCACCTTCGAACTCAGAGGATATTTGTGGGATTGAAACGGAAATGCAGTCTGTGTTGGGAAGTTAATATAACTTGGGGACTGATGGGTAGATTGATCACATGTACTCGCTTTCGAATATTATAGAATAAAAACATCAAAATAACAGTTTTAGGAAAATGATTGTGAATTATTGGATGAATTGAAAATATCAACTTATTGTAATGTTCGTTGATTTAGAAATTTCTATACTTGTGTAAATAAAGCAGCATTTTCTGATGTGTGATCCTACTCAGGTGATCTTTCAACACATAAAATTGAATATTTCTTTATTTGAAAACCTTAACATTCCATTCATCCAATTCAATGCAGTTTACAGCAAACATCTTATAGTGTTTCTTATTTTAATGATATTGGTTAAACAAGAGGAACAAATAGTTTCTGACTCAGTTTTAACAAGAGTCTTAGAAATTTTTTTTATTACTCCGTATATATTACTCTGTATATACGTACGTATGTGGGAAAGTAAATATTGGGATGGATTTAGACAAAAAATTGTATTTTTTTCTCATATAAGATATTTACTTGTTTGTCTGAAGAAGATATGAATAAGCATACTGTGTGTTCGCGAAATATTGGGGGTTTAAAGGAGTTATAGCGCCGTAAAATAAGGTTGGTGGGCCAAGTCGGTAGATGTCCTTCTAAGAAAAGTTGGAAATGAAGACAACATCGATTTATTAGAACAGATTAAATATTAATTTTATTTTACTAATGAGACACATTCATCTTCTTCATCATCATTTCTTTATCTTCTTGAAATCATCGATTTCCTACCAGCAGATCAGCGAAATGAGCGTGATTCATGCTTGAATGGAAACAAATCAAGCATATCCTGTTTCTTAATCTAGAAACAGACATCATTTCGTTCATTTTTCTTTCTTCTTGTTACAGACTATTGAAGGTCTTTTAACCCATAGACCATTAAGTTTAAATTCTGTGGCAAATCAAAAATGTACGTTATAATTATATTTTTTTTCCTATTGTCAAATCAGGATCAAGTTCTTTATCATCATATCGCTACAGACACTATAAATATCTCTAAAATCACTTTTTATAAGCCTCGTAGAAAACCACGTAGAAGTACCACTAACAAAATAAATAGATTGCAATATTCTGTGGTTCACTTTATTGTAATGCGCTATGTCGTCCACAGAAATAATTTGGAGTTCTATCACTTTCAAAATAAATGTATAACCCTTGCGCGGACCTGAAAATGAAGTTGACTCAATTTATCAAAAAGTGGAGTAGTACCACTATAAAATAACGCCTCCATGTACAGCTATGCCTCCACTGGATATTGCTGAGTTACTTCAATTCCTTAGACATAAAGAATAGTTTTTTATTTGTGGTTTCACTCTTTCTGGATTATTAGTTCCTTGTAAGCATGTTACATCGGGATTGTATTAGATTTTCTATAAAATCACACTGGACAATAAAAACTCCTAGCGTCAAATTTTATTTTCGTCTTATGAAGAGAGTAGACGACGGCATACCTCTCCGTATTTTCATCACATATATGCACCTTTATTCATCATTGTCACTGCCCAACATATTTGCGACATTAACGAATATGGTCGTTTCTCACTTTCTTGAACAATTTCAATCGAGAAGGAATGTTGAAAACCATTTTTTCCAATAAATTGCGACCACAACCCTATTTTTACTTTCCCGTATACGTACGTATATACGAAGTAATATACCTAGTATAGGAAAAGTTATGTAATACTTTATTTTACGAGCAAGTTGATGAGGGCACACAATACCTATAACAAAAACGGGATCCTGCAGTAAAATTCGTTTCTCCGACGCTAGGAAAAGCAGTAATTGAATTCGTCCCGCTGTCACCCAGGCGGGGGCCAAGTGAACATGCGGGATATAAATACTTCTTGAAACCCTAATCAGGCACACGGTCATTCTTTTTATAGTTCTTCAAAACTTGTATCAAAAGTTGACCGAACACAATTCGTTTGTGTATGGACAGGGAGAGGGCGCCCTCATACTTACAATTGATTTTTTTTAGAATTGAACGTATGCAACGCCCACTATTTTTCTTGTTGTATTTTACAGAAAATTGAACAAGAAATACGCCTAATTTTTTTTCAAATTTGCATCTGAACGAGTTCATATAGAAATTTTCATTTTTTAAATAATAACAATTTTTAAATATATTTTGTGAAGTATGCGTAAATTCCAAAGTTTAATACAGGCGTAACGACACAAATAATCTATTTTCAGAGAAATAAAAAAAACACGAGTCTTTTTTATGTCTAAATTTAAGAAAAAAATATCGTGCACTTTCCGTGTCAACTCTTGTGCAATTTGGTATGCAATGGCTCCGATGCATCACATCGCCCACACAAAGCTGGAGCATGAAAAAGTGCGCGCGCAGCCAGTGCCCCAGCATCTGTCAAGAGAATCAGATGATGGTGCGAATGGGTGCTATTCTGGCCCAATCGTTGCGATACGGGGAGCAAGGATTGGAGTTCGTTGCGAAAACTATGCCAAGTGATGAAACGTGGTGTCGCCAATTCGACCCTACCTCCAAGCTGATGAGCATGAAGTGACGGCAGCCCAAAAGGCCGGAAAAGTGAGGCTCCGTTTCTTTTTCGACAACGAATGACCTCTCTCCTCGACTAGCTACCACAGGGTGCAACAGTAAAGGCTGAACAGAATTGAAATACGTTGCTGAGCTCAAAGAGACCATCAAGAACTATTGGGTAAAAAGAGCACGTACTTTCTCGCCCATATTTTCTTGCAAAATTACGCGAAAAGTACTAAAATTTTCGAAAAAACTGTACATTACCTTTTTTGAAAATCTATCTTGGCTCTACCGTTGCGGCTCTCACACGCAACCAATCGTTATGAATGAGGTCTCTAAAGAAAGATAATTTCACGGAGACGTGATGAAGTGTAATTTGACTTTCAAAATGTGAAGAATTTTTTGAAAAAAAAAACGCATCTAAATATTCGTTTTAAATGCAACCCGCAGCACATATACATTGTTAAAATGTATATAATTAAATAACTCCAAAATGATGCATTTTTGGGCTTTAAAACTTACAATTTTGAGGCCAAAGTCCTCAAAGAATTGTTCCCCGCATTCGAATCTACAAAAGGAGATAATATTAGACATTCTATTACATTTTTCTGGTACGGTGCTCACCGAAATTACCAATACCACCTCTATCACAAGCCTTGGCGCAGGAGGCCGTGAACTAAGTCAAACTATAATTGACAGAGAAAGCTTTTACATATTTTGATGTTCTTAGTCGCAAAAAGAAGAAAGAAACAATATTGGCAAAGAATGGACGATTCTGAACGGTGAAGAGAGAAGATTATCCTTTTAGATTTGGTAATAAGAAACAATATAACGATTCCTGTCCGGTGAACGATAACATCCCTGCGCACCGAATGGAAGTGAAATGGATCAAGGCAAGCGATATCCTGCTCTCGTATAATAGTGAAGATGTCGGTGCACAGTAATCTCGAGATTAACCGGTTTGGTACGTGTTTCACCTGTGCCAGTATTTTCGTTATCAGCAGTGATTCGGTCAACTTTTCAAGTCAGCGTCGTCAGTCATAATATTGGATTTGCAAGAATATTTGCAAAAAACAAGTTGAAGCGTTTGCACGAAAACTATGAAGACTTTTCTTTTGGTACATTCAGTAATGATATTTTAAGTATGTCAGTAAAAGATCTAAATGTTATGTACAATGAGACGAAATGGACGAAGTCCAGTCGTCCCGTGATAAATCTGTGCTGTATCCGCACGCCATAAGAGCCCATGCAATTTGAAAACCGCGCGCCGTCGACGTCAGAGAGTGACGCAGGCGACGGCTATTTTCAAGATAAGCGACCGGAACGACGGTTGCCAATAAGAGGAAGGCAGATAAACCCACACTAGGCATTGGCCGGTGCAGGTCACGCCAGGGGAGGATGGAAAAGGCATCCTGGCAATCTGCATAGGGAAAGAGTCTCGTAAAAATTTACGACGAAGCAAGACGTATGCTAGGAGTATCGTAAGAATTTCTGACGAAGCAAGACGTACGCTAGTACTCTCGTAACAATTTCCGACGGGGCTAGACGTATCCTCGTAAGAAGTTTCCAACGGAACAAGATGTCTGAAAGTGCGCGGGAGTAAAGCTACGCGGACCGGATTTCGAGAGAGTTATTCAATGAACTATTAATCGAAGTTAATTCGTGAGGAAGATTCCGGAGAGGACAGGAATTTCGGACTGTGAGACTGGAGTTGTGCCTCACCGGGAAGTTACATAATTCCCGAGGCAGCAAAAGCGTGAAAGCAGACGCCCCACGCCACTGCCTTGTCACCCAGGCTGCCGAAAACTAGTCGCCCGACACCGGAAAGCCTTCGAAGAAACATGAATTACAAAGACTAACGGCGTCCAAATTCTTTGAATTTACAAGTAATTTGCACGTGGGGGAGAAGAAAGAAGACTGGAGGTGCATCCGAGAAGCTGGTCCGGAACGCGGAATCCTGCGAGGACGAGAGGCGCTACGGGACAACTCGCCGTTTGCATCGCAAGGTCGCCATCAGCACCGCCGTTACCCTGCAGGCGCGCCGGGAGCCCATCCCTCCGCGCGGCTGCGAAACCGGCGAGGTCATCCACCCCGCCCGTCCCGACTGCTAGTAGGCGAGCTGACGCCCGCCGGAACGCGAGAGAGGGAGGTTGGTAGAGGCATTTCGTCGCCCTATGAAGAACGAGCGTGAGTACCCGTAAAATCACATACATTGACGCAAAGGTAGAAACTGTTAATAATTCAGGAGAGACTAATACAGACAATTTTGGGTTTGAAATTAGTTTTTTAATTCAAAGTGTTATTGTAAATGTGATTCAATGTGGAAGGCAATGCTTACTGCCACCCAAATCAGAGTAACGATTAATTTTCTAAGGTAGTAGTCAGATAGCTCCAGCTGGAGGCAGGATTTGTAGAATTAATTTGCATGAAATGTGTATAGTCAGCACGCGGCGAAGCGGTGGTTTGCCCGCGGCGAATTGTAAATTGTGTATAGCTTATTTCAGTCAATGAAGGAAATTTCAAAGAACTTGTGAACTGTGTTATCCCCTTGTCACTAACCAATTAGGATTTCCTGGGGGGGGGAGAATCCTTGAAAACAATTGATAATCAACCGGCAGGGCCTGGCGACGGAGCGGCGACAGGAGCGCCGCACAGTCCCGGTGACACCCACGCCAGAAACACTTCTCGTGGGGTACAAACGCCCTGACCCGACGAAGGTTGATTAATGCCGGCACGTCGCAAAGACACGACGTGTTCCGTCGCAACAAGCAAGTTAAATTTAATATTAAGTAGATTGATTTTTTAACCAGTGTATTAATCATTGAAGAACAGTGTTACAGAAACAGTACTGATTTGTCTGCTTTCTACAGCACGAAAACTATTAGGAATTTTTTCTTGGTACATTCAATGATGCTATTTTAAGCATGTCAGTAAAAGCATGTCTAGATGTTATGTACAAGCAAGTTAAATTTATTAAGTAGATTGATTTATTAATCATTGAAGAACAGTGTTACAGATACAATAGTGATTTGTCTGCTTTCTGCTGTATTTTGTTTCCTATTTCCCCTCACACATCCAATTTTTTAATGAAATCGTGATATGTTGTCTCTCCGCAGCTGCGAACAGTTAAAAAATGTACTCGATGTGTAAGATCAGCCCACAGCAAGAACAAACAGAGAAGAATATTTTGAAATGTGCTAGGGAAAACTGCGAAACATTGCATTGGTCATCAGATTGCATTGGTTCATTAATGTTATATAAAATTTGTATTAAATATTTCTTAGACAACAAAGGCGAAATTACTGTTGTAACATCATACGATAGTTCAGATGCTGGTTCATCACCCCATGTTTTTTGTTTATATTATATAAAATCCTCCCTTGTGTCATTTCAGTAGTATAGATGCATTTTGCGGCTCTCGTGTGCTACGAGTCTTTATAAATGAGGTCTCTAAAGAATTTCACGGAGACGCGGCAAATTGCACTTGGACTTTAAAAATATGAAGGATTTGTTGAAAAAAAGGCATCTCAATATTCATGTCAAATGCACCTTGCAACACTCTAGCAGAATTTTAAAAATTTATTTAGTTTAATAACTCCTAAATGAAGCGTTCTAGAGACTAAAATTTTGTAATTTTGGGGCCAAAGGCCTCACAAAAATATTCTTCGCATAATCTATAGAATGAGAGCTTCTGGGATATTTTATTACATTTTGTTGGTCCGGCGCTTCTCGATACAACCCCACCTATTCGGAGACGTGCAGAATCTGCAACTGTAAGTGAAATTAAACTAATTTCTTGATATTCTAGGTGACTGAATTGCAGGGTGTTCCTCTCAATTCGGTAATAAAGTTAAATAATATTCTAAAGAGTAGAGTAATATTTGCCCAATGCTGTATTTTTGCAAGGCCAACTTTTCGTAGCTTTCTTAAGAGTAAAATCTATCAGAAAAAGTATATGTGGCTATCAAGTAAAGCGAAAATCAGTCAAGGAATATTGTATAATTATTTCATATGCTGTTTCTAAGGAAGTGTTGTGAATTGTTCCAAGAGCATTTGCCTATAATACTGAATTTATTCAAAATTCTTTTGAAACATCAATTTCATTGTTTTTCTTTTTCTTTCATATTCTATAAATACATCGGAAGTTACCATTATACATTTTTTAAACAAATTAACTCGTTTTGTTAACAACTTTCCGTCTGAATATGGA
Source organism: Acheta domesticus (assembly GCA_031308135.1). NCBI lineage: Eukaryota > Metazoa > Arthropoda > Insecta > Orthoptera > Gryllidae > Acheta > Acheta domesticus. The sequence continues at coordinate 60,131,314 of JAHLJT010004567.1, forward strand.
AATGGAAAGATAGGGAAGGGGGTGCAATTTAATATGCGAGAGTTCTCGCACGGGTACGCTAGTCTTTAATATTTTAATTGTAGGAAGACTATGAATTTGTTTTTAACTTTTCCATTTTCGAAAAATCAGGATTTTCAACGAAAATGAGACCCGCACCGATCTCTTAAATGTCCTTCACACTATCAAATAAAGAACTTTAATATAAAACAATGGAGCTATTTTTTCTGAAATTTGGAAAATATCACAAGAGCTTCATGTAAACTACCCCCCAAAATAAAAATATCGGTTTCAAATTCAAGATAACGTGACATCAGCCAGATCGATCGGGGAACATCAATTTTGGAGAAAATTAGCTGAACGGTTTAGCCGCTAGCGTTGTTCACAGATGGAGGGACAGACGTTTTGCTGACATTCGACTTTTCGGAATCAAGAATCCACAAAACATGGACATCACGTGTTAGAGGATTTTTTTCTAAATTTAGCAAATGGGTTTATCTACTTTTTCCTTCATTTAAGTTTCGTTTCGTTAAGCGTGTCGATGTAAATGGTGATTATGAAGTACTGTTCCAAATGAAATGTAATTCGCCTGTTGGCATCAAAGATTCACTGTAGTCTCCTTTTCATTTGGGCACAACTTATAACAGGTCTTCGGGGCGAGTTTTACTTCTGACTAAGATTTTGTCTGATTTACCGACCGATGAGTGTATTGTAGCGGAGAAAGAAAGAAAGAGGGAAACTCACCTCGGCGTCGGAGGCGTCGCGCAGCAGGTCGTCGGAGAAGGCGACGGCGGCGGTGGCGTCGCCGGCCACGCGCTCCAGGCGGCGCGCCTGCGCGCGCACCGCCGCCAGCTTGGCGTCGGCGGCGTCGCGCGCCTGGCGCCGCAGCGCGCGCCGGTGCTGCTCCAGCGCGGCGGCGTACGCTTCCGCGAAGCGGTCCACCTCCGCCTGTACCTGCGAGCAGCGCGCCTGCGACGCTCGCTGCGTTAGGCCATCGCGTTGCGACCACTCGCACGCGCAGCCACGCACGTTCATATGAGCTGGGGCACGGCCTTGCAACTCTCCATCAAAATCGGAGACAAAGCTTGAGGATGCAACAATACGAGGCGCTAGTGCCGCCGGGCACAGCTGCCGGTAAGGCTCGCCAACATTCACACTTAAAACATTGTGAGAAATACGAAAAGCGTCTTCTAAATGTTCAAAGATTGATAATATATAAATATAAGAAACCGCTGAACTGCGAACTTTGACGCTATTTTTTGTAACATTACGCGACTGCTTGCGTCTCGCGAACCTACGCAAACAGCTAACCACGTTTGAAGTATCGTTGGAAGCAGTTCGCATTTCAGTCCTGTAAGAAGGTGATACAGGAGAGTGTGCACTCTAATAGTCTCCACCACGTTATATGGGAGTTAAAAGGCCCTGAGCTCGGGCATCGAGGGGAAAAGGAAGGAAAAGGGGGGATTAAAATAACAAGACGGAAGGGAAAAAGGAGAAAAATGAGAATTAGAAAGAAGGCAACAGGGAAGGAAATTAAGGAAGTGATGGATAAGAAGAAAGAGCCCTTGATTTAACCCAATACTAGCTTTTGTATTCACATCACGAAATTCTTCCTCGTTTTCGCACGTTCTTCTTTCTTTTTTTGAACTCTCCGTATATCCGAGGCATAGACAGCTAGTAATAAACATTGTTAATAATGATGTCTTTTTTGATGCCGCGGCTCACGTTAAACACCTGCTTTTCGACCTGTCCAAGTGATTACATAACTTACATTATTGAGTCTTTACAAAGAATGGAACAACATTTGCATTTACTTCAGGAAGTGCAAAACAAAGCACGACCTTAAAAAAACAAACAAACAAAAAATAGAAAGAAAGAAAGACAGAAAGAAAGACAGAAAGAAAGACAGAAAGAAAGAAAGAAAGAAAGACAGAAAGAAAGACAGAAAGAAAGAAAAAAAGAAAGAAAGAAAGAAAGAGAAAGAAAGAAAGAAAAAGAAAGAAAGACAGAAAGAAAGAAAGAAAGAGAGAAAGAAAGAAAGACAGAAAGAAAGACAGAAAGAAAAATAAAGAAAGAAAGAAAGAAAGAAAAATAAAGAAAGAAATAAAAAGAAAGAAAGGAAAGAAAGAAATGCGCTGACGTCCGCAGGGCTGAATGCTCGTACCTGTATGCGCGCGGCGACCTGCTGCAGGGCGGCGAGGGCGGCGGCGCCGCGCTCCGCCGCGGGGCGCGCGCGCTCCAGGGCGTCCTTGAGGGCGCGCGCGCAGGGCGCGGCGGCGCGCGCCACGGGCTGCACGCTGTGGCCGCGGTGGGCGCCGGCCCGCGCCCCCCACGCACTCGCCGCACGCCAGCCGCGCGCACGCGCCGCAGAACAGACGCAGCTCGTGCTGTGGGTGCTGCGGACACATCAGCTGCCGCCGCGCCGGTGCGCCTTAGCTTCCTCCAAGCGGTCAACAGTTTAGCAAATTCATTTACGCTATTACTTAGTAAAGAAGGGAGTGAACTAAGAATAGTACGATGCATATGTGTTGTATTATGAAGTGAGATGTTGTGTAGGGCTGAGCAAAGAAATAACGAAGGAAGTGATTTAAGGGTTATAGTGAAGTGTAGTGTAGTGCAGGTCACTGCAGTGTGGTCGTAATTGGATAAATATTCGGTGTTGAGTTAAATTATAGAAGTTTCTTTTTCTTAATGTAAATTAATGTTTTATGAAGTCAGTTTTTAATAATTATTATTAATATTATTGTTCATATTATTATTAATATTATTATTGTTTTTGCTGTGGTCAGCATTTGAAGCTGGCGCGCGCGCAGCTGTACGCCGCGCGCCACGGAACCCGCTTGCGCGGAACTCTGGCCAGCGAGCGGGTAAGCCTCGAGGTGAGGCTAACCCGGGCCGCGCCGCCCCTATTTAGGCGGGAGCAGGTGGCGGCCACGGCAGTAACGGAGTAAGTCTCAGAGTCGCCGAGTCACAGCAGAGAGGCAGCGCAGCGCAGCGGAGTCGCTGGGAGAGAGCCTGCAGCCAGGGAGAGAGACACGCGCAGAGAGGCCGCACCAGTAGTCGTGCGGAATACGTCGCGACTGCCACCCTGGAGGTGCCGTGCTAAGTGATGCACGGCGAGATTGCGTGCTGGAATTGTACGCGGCGGAGTCGCGCAGTCAGCGTGTGGAACAGGAGCAGTGCTAAGTGACGCACTAGAGAGATCCTGGCTTAGACGTTAATGCCAGCCGGAAGAGAGTAACTCCTGTATATTTGATTGTGTAGTGTAAATAAAATGTTTGAAGGAATAAATGAAAGTTATTAAGATGACGTGCTTTCAGTCATTGGCAAACATAACAGTTTTACCATTATTATTACTCCATTATTTTTATTATTTACCATTATTGTTTAAATGCATGCATGTTAGTTATCCCTATAGAGTATTTGAGTAAACTCGTGTGTGTGAGTGGAGAAAATACGGTTCCGTGCCTCACGGTTAGACCGCTTCCCGGGCACCAATCGAGACATACGAGGTGTCATTGGACGCGTTTCGGTCTCCTGAAGGGAAACTGATAATTTGTTTTAGGGCCCGGCCGGAAGATTAAAATAAATTTCCAAAAACGTGTTTTTGCGTGTTTTCGTGCAGCCATATTCGTGAGTATGCCGGGAATTAAATCATTACCACCTAAATTGATCTATGTAGGTGGCGTTGATTAAACTCCAGTATTCAAAGAAATTTTTTTCGCTCAATTCGCCATTATTTTCTTTCACGACGTTGGCGACACTGATGTTGACATATTTACGTGAACAATTGAAGTTAACTTGCACAAGTGACGCAAGAGGAATATTTCAATTTAAATTATATCTGTAGGCCTAATACCGTATTTTAAAAATAATAATTTTCAAAATCTACGAACAGTATGATTTTCAAATGAATGTGACCCACAACGTATACATATTAAACTTAACTATTACTTTATTAACACAAACATACAAAACAGTTGTCTTTTAATGTTTATTGAGAGTTAATGATTAATAGAGCAATTGCAAAAGTGGAAGTGAACGCAAATTAGATTGGGTTTGAGAAGTTTTAATCTCATAAAAAGTTATGGGGAAAAATATGGAAGTGTTAAGCAAATACGGGAAAGAATTTACTTAATCATTTGCAACTACATTTAATGTTGTAGATGATTTTGCGGAAGAATTTTCGAATTGAGAATGATCTTATGTTAGGATTAGAGAATAACCTAGAAGAACAACTTAGAGGTGATCTTTGTGCATTATTGTGCATATTAGCAAAATCGTAAAAAGTGTAACTTGACTAAACGTTAACTACTCGCATCAACAATACTTTAAGTATTTTTACGAAGATTATAATTTTTAAATTGCAATATTGCAACTTCATATCCCATAGGGAGGTAATATACAAGGCAATTGGATGTTGGGAGTTTTTGAAGGCGAGTATAATATAACGGTAAGAACTTATTTGTACAAAGTTACGCATGAACGAAATGAAGTATGAAAGAAATTTTCTACAAATGAAGATAATTTTTACAATAGTTTACAGCGTCGGCGACGCCACATTCAGCTAGTATTACCTTATTTATGTAATTAGCTGCCACCGAATTATATCCAATTGCAGTGTAAATAAATTTATCTTATCGTTATCTTATCTACCTGCTGTGGTTGTCAGAGCCGTGCGTGTAGTGCACGCTTTTATCACGGGAAGTGGCGGTGTTTCCTCCCCCGCTGGATGGCGAGATCCGGTGCCGTCCTACACATCGGCTTGAGGTTTTACCCGAAGTAGGTATCTCCCACGATCTCTAACCTCTCGAGTGGTCTCCCAACATGTGTAATAGTGTAGGGCATGTAAAAGTAAGTGTGAAAGTAAGGGGTGATGATTTGTGAAGGAAGAGGAAAGAATGATCGCGCGCAGTTCGTGGTCCGTTTGTTAGGATACTGCTCCAGCATTCGCCTGGTATTGATCAGAGAAACCACGGGAAACTACCGATCAGAGCAGTGTAGTCTGAAATGACAGTGTTCCTCGTTCTTTGGAATGTGAATTCCGTATCCCACCTGCATGTCGGATTGAGGAGTTTCTCCTTCCAAGTAACCCTCCGCGGAGCACCACACCGGTCAAACAAGCTCTAAGATCCTCACTCTCGACATGGGTGGTAGTGTAGTGCGTGTAAGTATGTGAATGAGTGTAGGCGGATAAGAGGAGTCAAGGGTGAGGAAGCAAGATAGCGCACGGTTCTTGGCCCGTTTGTCAACATATTCGCCTGATATTGATCGAAGAAACCAAGAAAAATACCGATCAGAGCAGCCGGCCGCTAGAACTCTTCTCCAGAGAATTCGACCTAGCTACCTAACTTGAATCGAAAGTAATGGCATCGTCGGTTCTCGAATTGTAGGACCTCCAATTAACGATGCGGCAGGAGCCCAGAACTCAACTGGCCGCGCCATATTACCATTCTTGCCAATATAATTATTCTATTATTACTTCGGTAATTCTTCTTTTGAATTGTCAGTTGAAGGTCCAGTTTCCTTCGCTGAGGTGTTGCTGGGCAAGTTGGATTTTAGAAGTAGTTTGCGTTTTCTAGAGGCGCAGTGGACGCCAATATTTGAGGAACAATCTGGCTACAAGATATGTGAGTCCGATGTTTCTGTATCTGCTGTTGTTTTGAGACAATTGAACTGTGTATTGGTGCTTTAGACAGAAAGGAGGTTGTAATATTACCGAAAAAGCGCAAGCGGCCCTCCAAAAATCTTCCATTTTCCTTGCCATAAAAAGCAATTCACTCTCATCATGTTTAAATAAACTCTCTTGAGATGCGCAGGGCCAATGCCATATATAATACTCTAACAGAGATAATTTTTGAGTGAGAAAAATTATGTAGGTTAGTTGTAACATCATTGGGATCTAGACGAACGGATAGTTTTATTCTAGAGTTTTGTCGGAGACGTAATTACAGCATGCAAATATTGCCGGGAGAGCTAGTGCGTAAGCCGCTTCTACGAAAAAAAGAATGGCGTTTGCAGATAGAGTTCGTAACATCCATAAAACATATTTTTTATACGGCTAGGAAAGCTTGCTGTTCGAGGTGAAGTAATTGTCATTGAAGTACAAAATAAACAAAGAAATGTGTGTATAAAATTTTGCTTCAAAATATTACTTCATAGTTATTCATTTGAACGAGCGTTTGGTCATTCGATGCTCTAGCAATACTCTCTTCAAACGCACACGGCGCAGTGCTATCTGTCGGCCTCCTCCTAAACCTGTGCCAAAATGAGACTGTGCCAAAATCGAACTGGCAGAATAGTTCGCGTTCTGTTCAATAGAGTTCACTAATGGCACTATCTTCATCCAGCAGACTACCTCTCGCTCAATGCTCTGATGTTGTGCCCTGGTCTTTCCTTGTGTTTCTCATGTTTTAATCACTATAACTTAATAAACACGGTCACTGTAAAATTAAATTTTGTTGCTCATGAATTTTATTTTAGAGATTAGTAAACCAGTTTTAAACCGTCGCATCAATGTTTAAAAATATAGATGGTTTTTGATCGATGATTTATTAATTCACTCAAAAACAGGCGATCAGTAGCAAGACTCTGCGCCTTGTATAAAGCTTATAATGGTCATCCAGCTTGGAAAGAAATTAATCGGCGGCTATGTATTCCTACATACATCAGTAGAGTGGATCACAGGCACAAAATAAATTTAAGACAGCAGAGAACGGATGTCGGGAAATTTTCTTTTACAAATCGAACGATTACGGAATGGAATAGATTGCCTGCAAAAACCTTTGAACCCTTTCCTCAAAGCGTTTAACAGTTTAGGAAATTAATTTAGGGTATTATTAAGTAAATGAGGGAGAATACTGGGTTACATAGCGATACATAAGTGTTCTATTGTGAAGTGAGGTGTCGTGCAGTGTATAGTAGAGAAATAAAGAAGGAAGTGTTTTCAGGTCTTAGTGAAGTGAAGTGCAGTGTGATCCTGATTGTATAAACATTCAGTGCGGAGTTAAGAGTATAGAAGTTTTTTTTTCTTTCTTTCTTTCTTTGTTTTTCTTTTCTTTTCTCTCTTAATGTAATTTAATGTTTATTGACTGTGTATTTTTATGTTTTTGTAATTAGCTGCCACCGGTTATACCCACTTGCAATTTAAATAAATAAATCTATCTATCTATCTATCTATCTAATATTGATGTTTTAATTTTGAACATCGATTTATATCGATGTTTTGTTATGTCGCATCATCTGGCATTATCAATAGAATTTCGTACCAGTCGCAACTGATTCGGTTTAATTGAATTTGTGCATGCTGACAAGAGTACTCGTTTGACGTCCATTTCTTTGTGTTTGTTTTTTATAAGTAACAGCTGAAAATTTTAAGTATTTCAGATTGAATATTTCTATGCACTAATCTTACATCGTGAAACCAATTGCACAAACTGCATATATCGTAAAACACGTAACACGTTGTGTGAAAATGCTGTAGAATAACCAAGGGCAGGCTAACCTAAAATCGAAATCGAGCAATTTGTAATGTTAAGTGAATAAGAAAACGTGAACCGGACACGGCCCTTGTCTTATTCCATTACTGCCTAGTATATCACGCGATCGTCATTTACCTGGAGACGCGCGGCGCGTGCTGCTCTCACCTGCCTGCGCACGCGCGTGATGCCGCGTCGGCGCGCCTCGGCCAGCGAGAGCACCTCATGGCGGCCGCCCCCGCCGCCGCCCCCGCCGCCGGCAGCCGCCACCCCGCCGTCCGCGTCGTGCGCCGCCCGGCAGCCGTCGCACAGGTTCAGCAGGCACTCGGAGCAGCGCCACGCCGCCTGCGGGGCAGACACACACGCTGAACGTATAGTGAGACATCTCCACATCACAAGCAACAACAACAGAAAAAACACATCAGTGTGTTCTGCACACCGTAATCAACATTTTTGATGCCGTTTTCTGCTGAATATTTCCTTAAAGTGCGCTTACTATATTAATTGATGAATTCTCGTGTTCCATTACGTCTTGAAGTTTGTGCTTATGGTCGAATAAGTACATATGGTTCTGTTCCACAGAAGCGAACAATTGCTTTGTTTTGTTGGAGATAAATAACAACGCCCAGACAGAAAAGAGCGATTAAAGACAGACATGTATTCAATTGTAGCCCGACAAAGAGTTCTCATCCTGCAGCCGTCGTTGAACTGTAATGTGAAATAATGGGTTCGCAAATGATCGCAAATGACCGTTTCAGCGGCATAAATAGGTCAGTCAGCAGTTACTGAAAAAGGGTGGGTAGTCTGAAAAAATGTCATACAACTTTTTCTTTGAATATGTTTGTACTAGGCACTAGTTAAAAACCCATATTTTCAATCTCCTAGACCCTGTGCCAATTCCGAGAGGTCCCAAAACCCGGTATTTTTTCTGAATTTTTTCGATTTTTTCTCTATAATACTTTAACCTTAAGTCCTGCACAAAAATTATTCAATTCTATTTTAAATATGATAACATTTCCTACAAATTTTGTATGAAACGTATTTTTCGAAATCAATTAGCAAGTGAGCTACAGCTTTTCAAAAAACTGTTGTTTTTTTCATTTCTCCAAAAGAGTAGGGTAACAGTACACATGTTGGTGATATTGAAATCATCATGTAATAAACTAGTTACAGTTACAAGTAATACTCTTATTGATCTCACCTCTGTGTAAACACTGCCTCACAAATGTACCCATTGCCGAAATTATTAATATAAAAAATGATGGATGTGTATTTGTGTGTGTGTTCGTGTTCCAGCTCAACTCTTAAACGCGGGAAAATGCCATTTCAACAAAACTTGGCATACATTATTACTGTAACGGGAGAAAGTAATACTGTAGGGGTAAAACACCTCTAGATGAGTGGGTGGGTGGGGAGTGATATTGACAAACAAATCGTTATGCAACCTGCAATGCGTATACTGCGTGTAATCTGCACTGAGCTAGCAGTGTCTGACGGGCAATGCTGTTTAATTGATACATATCCCATATACGTACGTTTATTACTCCATTTATACGTACGTATACGGGAAAGTAAAAATGTATATTAAAACAAAGTAAGCTACTTTTACAAGTCACTTCGCAAATATTTTTATATAGCATAATTTCGCAATAACTCAAACGAAAAATAGTTAAAATATTTAAGTATCATTTTGCTCTTACTGGAATAAATTAATAAAATGTTTAGTTATTCCACTAAAGATGAACACAGAAGTAACGTAAGTAAAATATATGTATTTGTTATAGTAAAAAGTATACCAAGAAAAGATGGAACTAGTGGTTTTACAGAATGTCACAGACTTTCTGGTTCTCGTTAGTTTCCTAAATTTCTTTAATCTGGGCAAGGTTTTCGATCTTGGTCCATCCTGTTGCCAGCTGCTATCTATCGCCGCCCAAAGTGCATTTTAAAAAGCTCTCAATTTTTCAGTTTCCTAATGGCAGCATGGAAATATTACTTTCAGAATATTAAAAAAGAGTACATGTTTGACCTATATGGAGAATTTCATTGAGATATTTGGACCTATTTTTAAGAAAATGGCGTTTAAGCGTTATTGAAAATGAAACATTTGAAGCCCATTTTCACAAAAATCTTTTGAGTTTTCGAACAATATTATTGGGAGTCATTTCAAGCATTTCCACTCACAAATGTAATGTTTAATCCTCACACTCACAATGTTTAATCCTTCAAAATTATTATTCTTAATTATATTAATTCTAGGTACCATAATTTCTATTAGATCCAATTCATGACCAGCTACATGAATAGGTCTAGAAAATAATTTATTAGCCTTTATTCCACTAATTTCATCAAAAGATAATACACTATCAACAGAAGCAGCAATAAAATATTTTATTGTTACTCCTTTTTCGAGTTTTACTCTTCCATAAAATTTTTTAAATATTTCTCTGCTGCCATTAGGAAACCGAAAAATCGAGAAAATTACAAAAAATGTACTTTCGGTGACGATAGATGGCAGCTTGCAAGAGTATGTGCCAGGACCGTAAGCCAGGCCAGACCAAAGAAATTAGAAAACTAACTAGTAAGAGAAAGAACTGTTCTGTGTAACCACTAATTTAATTTGCAGAATTACAGTGAATAAGGGCTATATAAATATACCAAATGGTAAAATTGAAACTCTCGTCAACCGGTAAAGTTCAGAACAATATATTCAATACATTTTTTGTACATTTACGGAAGTTTTATAAAAGAATACGTTCTCTGCCTTTTTTCGGGACAGAATTCAGAATGTCAAATGAACACATCCATTCCATACCTGCGTAGGCTCAACCATGCTATCTGTGCACCTTAGGTATCAAATATCCTTAAACCTGTCATCCAAAAAGCATCCTCACTAAGTACTGAGGGTAGCTTTCAACCGGTCAGCCGGCATTCTGCGTGGCGCGGCGCCGTCTTGGCGGCGCGCCTCGCACTCCAATTCAGCTCCTCCAGCGCTCCGAGGTGCGCACGCGGGAGTCGTGCTTCCGCGTGTGGGCGGCCGGCCGCTCGTCTCTCAGACTGAAGATCTCGGCACCCGCGAAAATGGTGTCATCCACTGGGCCGCTAATTGGAGGAAAATGCCGACATAGGAACTGACTACAATCATTAACGGCAATGGTGCTTTAAGAAGTGATGTCAATAACATTATTTCCTTCAATATTGTAATACAAAGATTCACTTTTAATCACTCTTTAACAAGTATATTTCAGGAATTGTCGCCCCACTCCTGTACGTGGCGCAAAGAAACTGTCTATTATAGCGCAAACGAGCGCTGCACACAATTCATGTCAGATCCAGTCGTCAGGAAGGACCAAACGATGTAGACGGGCACTCCGCAATTTTGCTTGCCTACAAATTTTTGTGGCAGTGACTACAATTTTTTTCGGCAGTGACTTACACTCGAGCAGTAAGTACTGAGTGCATTATTACCACACGGTAATGTGTGATACCGTGTAATAAAACGCAAGTACATAAAGGAAAGTAAAATCCTTTTTACTTTCTCGTCTTAAGAATACTTTGCAAGAAGAGAAAGTTGTTATTATGCGTTGGAAAACGGCAAAATTTTCCAGAAAACCTCTTCTACTTGGGTCTAGTAACAAAAAAGTGGATAAATTATGCTTCAAAACGTAGACAAAAAATCCTCTAACTCGTGGTGTAGCCAAAACCCTTGTTTTTGGCTTCTTGATACTGAACTAGCGGTGCTACAGAATGGCAGACTTTCCCGTATTAATTTTCTATTTCCTTTTGTCTCGGTTAGCTATTCTGACTTGCCACAATCTCTTGCCAGCAGCCATCTATTGCCGCCCACACTACATTTTTTGACATATATTAATTTTTCGGTTTCCTAACGGTGGAACGGAAATATTAATTTTCGAATATTAAATAACATAAAAGAAAATATTAAATAACAGTAAAACACCGTCCTAAATGGCAACTTTCTCTATAAAAATTCGAGTTGTTTTTAAGAAAATGGCGTTTAAGCACTACACAAAATGCAAAATTCTAAACTCTTTTTCATAGAAAATGTTTGAGTTTTCAAAAAACTACATTTGGAGTCACTTAATACAATAGTGATTACAAATTGCTGGAAATGTGTATGTTAACGGTGTGAGAGATCTTTCAAAAAAATTACATTTGTGTAATTGTTGAAAAAAAAGGAAAATAAATTTTAAGTCATATTAAAGAGTGCAATTAGCACAATCCCTACGAAAACATTTGGAGCCATTTACGAGAAAATTACGTTTGAACGTTTCTGAAAAATGCGGAATTTCAGCTAGTTTTCACACAAAATGGTTGAGTTCTCGAGAAACTTTACTTGATATTATTTAAATCACATGTCCCCGTAAATATAATAATGTGAAAAATCGCCCTTAATGTAAATATTAAGGATGTGAGAGACAAGTAAAAAATACATTTTCGTGCCGTCTGAAAAAACAAAAGAATAAAGCAACATTACATTTATCTCGTAGGGTACAATAGGCTCTTACCACTCCCTACCAAACGTTTAAAGAAAAATTTTGGAGCCGTTTTTGAGAAAGTCATGGTTTTGTATTTTTTTAGATTGCATATATTGCACGCAAACGTTTTAAATGTTTTAAACGAAAACGTACTAAACTTTAAAAAAATGTACACAAAAAATCTCTATTTGCAACATTTTTGTTGGAGGAAGATGCCGAAAAAATTTCAAACTTTTGCTATGTTCGAAAATTCAGAGTTATCCGTGACAATCGGACCTAAGCCACCTTCACAAGTGTATTTCACTCTATTCTTGCAAGAAATTTAAAGAACATTTTTGAGCAAAGTTGGAGAAATTTTGAAAATCTGCGGGGGGCATCAGATAAAGTACCCCAAATTTTTTAGAAAGTTTTTAAAAATCTCAAAGCTTTGACTAGAGTCAGATGGACAGGGGCTTCTTCAATTAGGAAAAGATCGTATGCATGGTTTAGGCGCTAGTAGTTTTCGCAGACGGATGTTTTGCTTTCATTTGGTTTTCTGGTATTAAGGACCCACTAAAAAGAGATTCTGGCTACACCATATATTAGGGGATTTTTTTCTTAATATAGCAACTAGTTTTATCAGTTCGTTATCAGGGCCCGGCATTGAATTTTTTTCTGCCGAAAATTGGCCGTTTTTTTCGCGCAGCATTACATAACTTTCCCTATACGTATACTACGATTATTACTGCGTTTATACATATGTATACGGAAAAGTAAAAACAAACCAAAATCAACTTTACGTCGTAGTAAAGAGTGCAATTTGCACTATCCGTTCGAAAAGTTTGCTGAACTAGTGGTGCTACAGAATTGTACAGACTTGCCCGTATTAGTTTTCTATTCCTTGAGTCTGGGCTAGCTATTCGGAATTGCCACATACTTTTGTCAGCTGCCATCTATCGCCACCAAAACTAAATTGTTTTGACATTTTCTTAATTTTTCTTATTCCTAAAGGTAGAACGTAAATATTAATTTCAAAATAATAACGAACTCTAAAACCTCAAGGACAATTTTCTTTAAGAAGTTTGGAGCCGTTTTTTAAGAAAATGTCGTTTAAGCGCTAATAAAAATGCGAAATTAAAGGTCTTTTTCACAGAAAAGTTTTGAATTTTCAAAAAAGTTCATTTGAAGTCATTTGAAGCACTTTAACTCACAAATACAGTCATGTTTACAAATTGCTGGAAATATGCAAATTAAAGGTGTGAGAGATCTTTGAAAAAATTACATTTGTATAATTTTTTCAAAGAGAGCAACATGAAGGTTATGTCATCTCATAGACTACATTAGGAACTATTCCTACCAAAAGTGTAAAGAAAAAAATTGGAAGCATTTTTGAGAAAATCTTGTTTTTGTATTTTTTTAAAATTGCACATAGTGCACGCAATATTTCTCCAAAACTACTCAAATTTTCAAAAAAAAATATACATGAGGTTAATGAAAGAACTCACTTTGGAGAAAAAATTTTATTTTGAAGAAAAATCTCTACCTTAAATTTTGTAGTTGTAGGAAGTCGTCGAACAAAATTCAAACTTTTGTAAAATTCAGAGTTAACCGTGAAAATCTTAGGCTACCTAAAATCATATGCTACCTAAATAAGTGTATTTTAATCTATTCTTACCAGAAATTTAAAAAAAATATTTGGAGCCGTTTTGGATAAAATGTTGAAAATGTCCGGGGCTTCATGTAAAGTACCCCCAAATTTTGAAGAAAGTTTTTCAAAATCGCAGCGCCTTGGGTGGAACCAAATCGGCCGGGGATTATTCATTTTGGAAGAAATCGTACTTCTTACAATTTTCTTTAAAACGGCACATAATTTTTAAAAGAAAATTGCCATTTCGGGCTAGGTTTTTGTGTTCTTTAATATTCTAAAATTAATATTTTCGTTTTACCAAAAGGAAACCGAAAAATTAAGAAAATGACAAAAAAATGTACTTTTAGCCGTGATAGATGGTAGCTGGCAAGAATGAGTATGTGGCAATTCGGAATAGCTAGGGAAGACCCAAGGAAATAGAAAACTAATACGGGAAAAATCTGTGCCATTCTGTAGCACCACTAGTTTACAATGGACGGAGAAATATAAGCACGTTTCGCGCTATCTTGCCAGCACTAACAACGTTGTTTTACGTGAACCAACATTTAAAGCCAGATTTTTCACGCAAAAATAAACTTAAATATTCTATTTATATTATTTTTATCGTAACATAATAATTTTGTTATTATTATTCACTATCAAATGTTACAAAATTTTCCTTGAAACCAATCAATGTGGATGAAAACTGTCAATATCAAGTGGGTCGGAAAATAACAGGCAATGCTAACGAGGATTTGGCCACACAAGAATAATGGTACCACATCGATATTTCCTGACAAAAGAAATTGTGCAGGCCTCCAAGAAGAAGAAGAAGAAGAGGAAAGCAAAGGGGTTTCGCCTAACTACTAATGTTGATGAGACATGAAGGCTTGAAGGCACGCTTGCATGCATCCCTGCCTTGAAAGCAATTCTGATGAATTGCACTTTCTTATTGATTTGAAGGGCAAATACAGGAAGATTAGCGATCCGATAGCCGCACTGAATATTCATTCCTCCTTCAAAGTATGTAGAAGACGTATTGATAACAGAAAACAAACAGAACATATGTTGTATACTTTAGAAATGTTGAGTACGAAATTTTAAATGACTATTGGTATCGAAACAAGTAATATAATATTGCAGATGCACCTTTAAGAGTCTTTAAAGCATCAGCTGAGGTACTCACGCTGCATCAAATAAAGGAATACCTGTCTCAATTTTTTGAGTCAGGGATTTCAAAACACAAGAACGGTGCAATTGATTAATGAAAGAAAATATGTAAACCTTTGTCACATGCCGTCGTATCGACAATAAGACTTATGTTGGATCAAAGTTCCTTATTGATATCTGATTTGATATTGGATTCGCTTCATCGTACTACATTGAAACTTCATTACTCGAAACGTCTTACGTACTGTTAACAAAAGAATAACTAGTGGTGCTACAGAATGGCACAGACTTTTGGTGTCGGCTAGTTATTCGGACTTGCCACATACTCTTGCTGTCATCTATCGCCGCCCAGAGTATTTTTTTTTTAAATTTTCTTAATTTTTCAGTTTATTAATGGACAATAGGAAATATTATTTTGGGAATATTAAAGAACAGTAAAACCTGGTCCTAAATGGCAATTTTCTTTGAAAAATTTGGAGCCGTTGTTAGGAAAATGGCCTTTTTCTACTCCCATTGTATAACGCTGTCATTGGATGGCTGCGACCAGTTTCATAATGGTCGCGACTCATTTCGATACAGTTTTCATTATGATACATTCACTTGACCAATCACAGAGACGCTTACAAACCAAGTATTGTCACTTCATTAATCATTGAGAATCGCTGCAGTAAATGTTTCGATCGAGTGTTTATTTTAAATTTGCATTTAATATTAAATTATGGTTCTCAGTTTTAATTTCTTTTATTAGAAGTAATTTTTACGCGAAATATTATTTAAAATAAATTGGATCGTAATTTCACTTTGATCCTATTTTATTAGCGCAATGGTAGTTATTACAGAGAACTTTCAGTGATGTTAAGATTTGAACGCAATTCATTTTGTGTTATTTGCTGCTGCTGTGTGGTTGTCCTAAAAAAACCGGCGAATTCTTTAGTTTAGTTATTCTAGTAGTTTTTCTATAATTTCATGACAAATCATAATATTCCGCTGTAAATTTACTGCGTTTCAGACATCCAGACGCGTCGTAAATTAGAATTTGCAATTTTGTATATTATTTCATTGTTCGTGTCTTACTTTCGACCTTTTGTTATAAATTTACCCATTAATCTTTAAAAAATTATTTATTTTCACGTATTTGAAATAAAAATTGCTAGCTTACTAAGGGAGTATCGACAATGCAGGGAATTCAACAATTGAATTCCGTTCCGCCCGAATTTCTGTGAATTACGAGTCGTTGTCGAGTCGAGTCGTCGTTGTGACTTGATATAGCTGTATGGTATCAGGCTTCTTGTTCTAATACAAGTTTACAAAACGTTTGTATTATATTTTTATACAGATGTCGAATTCACATAGTTTTGACAACACAGCAATGGAAACAGTGAGTGGTTCTGTTCTTGGTTGAACTGGATGTTTTCAAATAATAGCTAAGATGTTAGTAGGGCAGAAAGTGCAATATTTCAATCCTACGTAGCTGTTTCCAGTAATACTGGAAAGTATGTAGTTATAGTACCATTAGTTTAAATTGCACATATTGCACGCAATATTGCTCGAAAAGTACTAATATTTTTTTAAAAAATGTACATGACCTTAAAGAAAAAACTCACTATGAAGAACAAATTTGCTTTGAAGAAAAAATCTGTCTGCAATTTTGTAGTCTGAGGAAGACGCCGAAAAAATTGAAACTTAAGCAATTTTCGAAAATTCAGAGTTAACCGTGAAAATCAAACCTATGCCACCTTAATAAGAGTGTTTTACTCTATTATTACAAGAAATTCAAAGCAAAAATGTGAAGCCGTTTTTGAGAAAATTTTGAAAATGTGTTGGGAGCTTCATGTAAAGTACCCCCAAATTTTGAAGAAAGTTTTTTAAAATCTCAGTACATTGACTGGAGCCAAATAGATATTTCTTCAATTTGAAAAAAGATCGTACGTATGATTTAGGCGCTAGGAGTGTTCACAGACGGACGGAGGGTCGGTCAGACAAACATTTTGCTTTCAATTCGTTATTTGGTATCAAGGATCCACAAAACTGGAATTCAGACTACACCACGAGTTAGGGTATTTTTTTCTTAATTTAGCAACTGGATGTATCCACTTTTTCGTTATCACGGCCCGGCAATGAATTTTTTTCTGCCGAATACTCGCCATTTTTTCGCGCAGCATTTTACGATCCGTATGTACGTATGTATACGGAAAATAAATAATCTGCCTCTCGAAACATAGAAATAAATATTCTGTCGCTCGAATCATTTCCCTCGTGTCGGAAAAAGAAGCAGAGAAAAATTAAGTTTCGAAATGGCCACAAATCCGGGACCATAAAAGTGCCCCCTTTGCGGAATAATAGTAAGTGGACGCCGTAGCTCAGTTTGGCACAGGCACGGACGGTAATTCGCGGGATGCCTGGTTCGCGCCAGCCCGGGATCGGATGCTCGTTTTTGTAACTTCGCGACCAAGTGACACGCCTCGACAGGCTAAATGACATCATAAAGCAGCGCACTCTGGTGCTGGATTGCCGCACTCGAACGAACGTCACCTATGCTGCCCGTCTTGTCGCCCGACACTTACCAGTCAATAGCAGTTTCCCTACGACCACAACCCCCAGTGCGAATTGTATCCTAACCTATCAGTTGGAAGATTGTGCCTTTAGTGATGAAGTGCCCCATCAAAGATCCGTGCAAATTCTCACGCCGACGGAAGGTGAAAGTAGAGTTAGAGACCCTCGATAAGAACTTCCTGGCTCAACCGACCGTGGATAATGACTTGGCAGACGAACTGTCACTCGCTGAGAGAGTCAAACTCCTTGGCGACACCCCCTTCCCGCAGAGTAAGCTAAGCTCCTCCGGTGATGAAGTACCGCTAGCACGGATATGTGCAAAATTTCGTTCTGAGGATATGGCGAAGTACGTTCAGTTAGAGACTTCAGTAAGAACCTTCTGACCCAGAATTCCCTCAGTCGACTGAGAGGTAGGAATAAGGCGAAGGTCCTCCTCTCGATCCCTGAACAGGAGAATGGAAAAAGATATTCGCCGAGATTGAGGAGATCTTCGCGCCCCTGCTGGCGACCAGGGCGGCAAACCGAGATTGCGCCCCCTTGAGGGGTCGGCCCGCGGCCCTGGCGCCGCGGAGTTGCCACCTGCCGACCGCCCTGGCCCGCCGAAGTCGCCTCAAGAGCAGCAGGAGGGGGAGGGAACACCGTGGCACGCACCATCGACCCAGCCAACAAGTCATAACTTGTGAGGCGCCTACGGGGGCTCTTCCACAAGGTGCAATCGCAGCGATGGCAAACTCAGGCATATACGCCTGCGGTCTGAAAGGAATCCGAATTCTTCATATGGTCCGGACTGCACACGAGAATTCCTGACTATAAATTCTTGTTCGCGGTCCGGATCAACTCCTCCCCGGTCCTAAACCACTGCCCTGGGAACAACAACGCGTGCCGCAGACGGTGCACGCGCACGGATGGCCAGCCCGCAGTAGAGACTGTAGGCCATGTCATCTCTGAATGCAGGAGCCACTCACCGCTATGAATGCAGATACACTTTATCTACCCCTATTACAAAGACGCAGCCATGGTGCGCGGCTGGCAAGTGTTTGCGGAGAACCAGACCGTATGTGACCCGAACCGGCCGGATCTGGTCCTCGAGTGCGCCCAATCAGCTATAAAAGTGGACGTCGCGGTGACGGCAGCAACCCAGCGCAGGATAGGAAGGAAGCACGCGGAAAAGAAAGAAAAATATGAACCAGTCCGCGTCAATATCATCCCAATATCACCCCAGCTCACCTCTTGCATTCAAACATACTCCAAATAGCAGCAAGCCCCGATTATAATGTACCACACAAACTCAACTACATCTCTCCAAACGAAGTTATCAATTTAATTAAGAACTTACCATCAAAAGAGCCCGTGGACATGACAAAATAAGTAATACAATTTTAAAAACTTACCTAATTCCACAATAGCATATAAAACTAATATATACAATTCAATAATTAGAACTGGTTGTTTCCCCATAATCTGTAAAAATTCTAATGTAATACTCATCCCTAAGCCATCCAAGAATCTCAATAGCACCGACAACTACAGACCCATAAGCCTCCTTCCCAATCTTTCAAAAATTCTGGAAAAATTAATTCTTAAAAGACTAAATTCCCCTCTAAATAAAACTCATACAATCCCAATGCATCAGTTTGGCTTCACTAATAAAGTATCAACTTCGCATCAATTGTTAAGAATCACGGAACACATACACACTGCATTTCAAAACAAACTTCATACAATAGTCATCTTCCTGGACATTTCTAAAGCTTTTGACAAAGTGTGGCACCCTGGATTAATATTCAAACTTAAAGATACTTCCAACTATCTAATTAATATCATCAATAGCTTCCTCCAAGACAGAACATTTACAGTCACAGTTAATAAACACACATCCAACCCCAGCAGAATCACAGCTGGATTACCTCAAGGTTCACCACTATCACCCACGCTTTTCAATATATACACAGCCGATATTCCTACAACACCACACACGCACATCGCTCAATTCGCCGACGACACCGCTATTTTCATGTCCAACAATTCAAATTATTTAATCTGCAAACATATTCAAGCACATCAAAATAAAATTGACGACTCGTCTACCAAATGGAAAATCAAACTCAACCCTACAAAATCATCTGCCAAAATATTCTCACTAAGAACTTTTTCAACTCCAACTCCACTCCAAATAAACAATCTCCCGATACCATGGACTCCACACAATCAAGCTGTCAGATATCTTGGGCTGAATCTCAATACCCGACTTAATTGGAAAAACCACATTACAGTAAAACAAGCCACAGCAAGCCAAAATAAAAATAATTCAATTGAAGCCATTTCTAAACTCCAATAGTAAACTCTCTTTTAACAATGCTATCACCCTTTATAAAACAATAATCAGACCCCTAATGATTTATGCATGTCCCATCTGGACCAACGCCTCTAAAACGAATATCAACAAATTAGAGATCATCCAAAACCATTTCCTCAGACTGGCCACTCATGCACCCTGGTTCATCTCAAACGTTCAACTCCACAAAGAATTCAATTTACCCCCCATAATTCACCATATTGCGCTCCTATCTAACAACTTCTTCTCCAAAATTAACACAATAACCCAAGCAACCCATTACGACCTAGCCACTACTTACCAGCTCCCAACTAGAATTAAAAATAGATATCCATTAGCCTCCTTCCTCAGCATATTCTCAGTGATGAATTAATCCCATAGGTGCTCGGTGAGTTTCCTATTCATGAGTAGTTAGCTGTATTGTAATTAGAAATTAAATTTAATTGTAAGTCTGACAGCAAAAGATGTAGTATTATAAATACTGAACTATGTACATTCATTCAAGAATAAATATGTATTTATAAAAACAAAATAACACCAGGCGCTACCAAGAATACCGGTGCATCGCCCATTGCTTCTGCAGCGTTTGTTTGCCCGTGCTAAGGGGTTCACCACTCTAAGTTAGTGCTTTGTTTCTGTAAATAGTCGGTTCACTTATGAATATGTAACTTTTGCTCTGGCTCACATACTTTTATTTCTAAGTTTGTATTACTTGTCACCCTTATTGTATGCATTGTATTAATCCTCGTATTTGATTTTGTTGAATAAAAGACGCAATTTATTTCTTTATAGCAACGAAAATGTTTCGTAAATTCCGTCGGGTCAATGTTATTACCAGACCCATATGCTCCTCTCGATTACATATGCACATTGGAATATCACGATGAACGAGCCCTACAAGAAGTACATCAGCTTATCGATGTGTGTCAATGGCGCAAGGAGATAAAATATTGTCAGACAAGTAGCAATAAAGATAAAATACGAGTACCTAATTCAAGTATCTCCTGACCTTATCGTTGATTACTATGAATCACTATTGTTTCTGAATTGTTTAATAACACGATATGCACATTAGTGTCTACTACAAACATTCTTTTGTCCCATATGGCATGGAAAATGCTTCCTTTGACTCTTCGATATACCCGAACATAATTAGAGAAACGTATGGTATTTCGAAAATATCATACTTCTATCAGTTTGGACAATTGCTAGATTGTAATTCCATTTAAGTTTTCTGTACTTGCAAACTTACTGTTATTTACTTTAAAAAATAGCTCCTTGTTGAAGTTATTTTTGTGACACGCTTCTTGACAGAGCCAATTTGTAAAATATACATCAGAATTTGGTACAGATAATCGAATCAAAGGAGATAATCTGCTTTAGTTTTGCAAATTCGCTCTCCCGCCGCTGCCATATAAGACGTAGATGATGAAAGGCTACAATCAAACGATAACGCAAAGAAAATCATTATCTAGCTGAAAACAAGAAGCCTTCACCAATCGTGTTCGTTGTATTATTGTTGAATATTACGTCAACGTATTTTAAAGTTAAAATTACGAAAAACATGATCACATTGCAAACCAATACTGATATAATATTGTATTTGCAGCGATAATTGATTAGAATTTAAATAAAAATTTAGTGTTACATACGATTCCGAATAGATAGGCGAAAACTGCCCTTTGAGATCGTGAACCGTGTAGAAGACATCGGGATGGTCCATAGTTGGTGTGACATCCTGTGTAGGCATGTATTATGTATGTATGTATGTATGTATGTATGTATGTATATATATATATATATATATATATATATATATATATATATAATTACTTGATCTGAAATTGCAGTCGTGAGAACGTTTGTAAAAATATTACAAATATACAAATAAAAGGTTCAAAAATTTCAAGAACATTTTCAACATTATGTACAGACATCCTTTAAATCAGAAACTACAAATCAGACAACATTCTCGGAATTCCCCAATGAAGATAATTATCTCTCCGTAAGTGAACAGATCGCATAGCATGGGAAGCAATATTATTTGGTTATCAATTTTTGTTATAACAATTATTGTCTAAAAGAACATAACTCTTTGAAATGACTTTTAGAATATGTAGCTTGCCATACGCGAAGTTTATATGCATAGAATTTTATAGGAGACCGGTTTCACGAATAGCAATGAAAGAATTACTCCTTGGGAGCGTGTGAAATAAGTTCATGAAGCGTTTCGCCAACATCTTATTTGAAAGTTATTCATTCTTACACGGGACTAAGCTTAAAACAGCTTAACAGCTCAACAGCTTAAAAACAACTAACTCCAACTCTACCGTAGAGACGGGCTTAATTAACAGCTTTTCTTCAATAACTGTCACCGGAATAACAGTCGAATCGGAATAACGGTTATTAATATCAGTTGAAAAATAACACATCCATGATCAGCAACCTAATATGGCCGACTGCTAAGAGCTAAATCAATTGTGGCGACTTGCTAACAGTTAAACTAGGTAAAACGAATACTGTTGGTAGCACCGAAAGCATGTGCTGCTACCTTACGGCTCTTGCTCGAACTACTTCCCCAAACATGTTTGGACAATGCTGATATTAACGAGAGTGGATGAATTGCCAAGGAAGAATAGTAATTGATATAATGAGTATCAATATGTGTCAATAAGCAAATGAGTTTGAATATTACTAAAATAACACTGACTCGTGATTTAGATTCAAATTGTAAATATTCTTTCGATTATGAAACTTGTGCATAATGAAGTGAAGAGTGACAAAAATAATGAGAAGGAGAAAGTGTGGTTTTGCTTACCTACAGTTCAAGTGGTAATGTGGTGAAACATAAACCCCTGCCACGAATCAATACTGATAATTCCGACTAAATTATATTATCTATCCAACACAGCGTTACAAGCAAGCCTATGCTCGAATTAGAATACCCCGCCACTGCTCTGCCATTACTTCCGTACTATAGGTGTACCGCTCGAAAAAAACACCATGGCGGCCGTACCTTTGGTGAAGCCTCAGAGGCCTCCCCCACCCTGCGGCAGCTGAGATTTCCCCTCTAGGCGATAAGGAAGTGCGGAGACGGCCAGGTGAGGCGACTGCGAGACGCAGCGATCGCACTGGCCGTCAGTCGTCATCTGGCCACTCCGCACGGCCACGTCGCACTGGCCGTCAATGCGAAATCCTCATAGTCAGAAGAGGAACTCGCACTGCCAGGAGTGTCCAAAGAAATGACTAATTCATCAATGTGTTGCTCCATCACATTATCCTATTACTGAAATCCTTTTTCAAGACACGGCTTATTTTCTGTTGATCGTTTGGACAACTCCTTCTGTAGTACACGTACTGCCTTTCGTCCGATCTTCTCACTCATCAGTTTGTTATCACCAAACCCGCAGTGTTGAATTACTGCGCGACCAGCGAGAAAGACAGAGAGGGAGAGGTTGTGTTGAGACAAAGAGCGTAGGCAGGCGGGGTAATATTTGTAGCTTTTGTAGGGGGAGGCCACGTTCGGGCATGCGCAGTGGAAGGCTTTTGGGAGGACTCTGGGAGACCTTTAGTTGAATGTGGCGCCGACGCTATAAACTGTTTTAAAACTATATTCTTGTGTTGAAAATTTCTTTCATACTTCATTTCTTTCAAGCTTAGCTTTGTTCAAATATATTTTTAGAGTATCTGGCATTGGACTTATCAATGAATCGTAGTAGCTGTTAATGTTATACTCCCATTCAAAAATTCCCAACACTCAATAGCCTTGTTTATTAACTCCAAACGGGATGTAAACTGGCAATACTGCAATTTCAAAATTATAATCGCTGTAAATCCCTACAGGTATATGCATGATGCGACAGCACAGCTATATTTTTTACCTTTTGTTTTCTAACATGAACGTAAATGATCACCTGTAAGCTGCTGTTCTGCGTTATTCTCTAATGCTAATATAAGTTCATTCTCAATTGGTTCGGAAAATTCTGACGCAAAAACTTTTACTACTCCATTTGATTCCCGTGAGTTCCATAGTTCCATACACTTCCATATTTTTCGCCCCTATTTTAAGATTTTAAAACTCCACAAACTCAGTCTGATTTATATTCTGAAGGCGAATATATATATATATATATATATATATATATATATATATATATATATATATATATGTAAGCATTAAAAGGTTACTATTTTGTATCTTTATGTGTATGAGTTGTAAGTCACATTAAATTGAAAATCGATTTTTGCACTCTTAAGAAATGAATTGTTTAGTATTTACAGTTTTTGTTTCCTTCGTATTCACTTCACGTTCTTCAAATTGAATGTTCCAAGGCAAGTTGCAAATTCTTTGTACAAAATATGCATGAAATATTCACATTTCCCAACTGAAATACTTCAGAATTTTGAGCACATTCTGCCGGCCGATATTCATTTAATTTTTATTGGTTTGTCAAAAATCAGTTTTGCCATCCTCATGGAAGAAAATTATGGTGTCGCGGACTGAAAATAACTACGGAATAATGGGATTTAATCAACGCCACCTGCATAGATCTATTTAGGTGGCGTTGGTTTAATTCCCGTCATACTCACAAAGATCGTAGATCCAAAATATGAAAAAATACGTTTTTGACAATTTCTTGGAATCTTATGGCCGGATCGAAAAACAAATCATCAGTTCCCCGACAGGGACCGAGACGCGTTCAATGATACCTCGAATGTCTCGATTGGTGGAGTGCCAGAAACCGTCTTTTGTGGGTCCTTGATATCGAAAAACCGATAGAAAGGAAAACGTCCGTCTGTCCGTCCGTCTGTGAACACTGGCGCCTAAAGCATACGTACGAAAAAGATTCTTCAAAATTTGGAGATACATTACATGAAGTCCCCCGGACATTTTCAAATTTTTCTCAAAAACGGCTCCTAATTTTTTCTTTAAATTTCTTGGAAGAATAGAGTAAAATACACCTAATAATGTGGCATAGATCCGATTTTCACGGAAAACTATGAATTTTCGAAAATTGCAAAACTTTGATGTTTTTTCGGCGCCTTCCCACAAGTACAAAATTGAAGATAGAGATTTTTCCTTCAAATGAAATTCGTTCTCCAAAATTAGTTCTTCGTTTAAGGTCTACTGTTTTGAAAGGTTAACTGTTTTGAAAATTTTAGTAGTTTTCTCTCAATATTGCGTGCAATATGTGCAATTTTTTAAAAAAATACAAAAACATGATTTTTTCAAAAACGGCTCCAAATTTTTTTTTTCTTTTGGTACGGATAGTACTAAATGTACCCTATGAGATGACATAAACGTCATATTGCTGTATTCTTTTGTTTTTTCAAAAATTGCAAAAATGTAAGTTTTTGACTTGCGTTAATATTTACACTAGCGGCGAATTGTTCACATTATTATATTTATGAGTACATGTGCTTTAAATAATGGCAGGTAAAGTTTCTCGAAAACACAACCGTTTTCTGTGAAAAGTAGCTCAAAATTCCGCATTTTCAGAAACGCTCAAACGCCATTTTCTCATGTATGGCAACAATTTTTTTCTTGAAACTTTTGTAACGGATAGTGCTAATTACACTCTTTAATACGACGTAAAGCTTATTTTTGAGTTACTTTTTTGTTTTTTCAAAAATTATATAAATGTAATTTTTTTAAAGATCTCTCACATCTTTAATTTGCACATTACCAGCAATTTGTAAAGCTTATTATATTTGTGAGAGTAAGTGCTTGAAATAACTTCAAATGAAGTATTTTGAAAACTCAAAACTTTTCTGTGAAAATGAGCTTCAAATTTCGCATTTTTAGTAGCACTAAAACGGAATTTTCTTTAAAACGGCACATAATTTTTAAAAGAAAATTGCCATTTAGTACTAGGTTTTTTGTGTTCTTTATTATTCTAAAATTAATATTTCCTTAAAACCGAAAAATTAAGAAAATGACAAAAAATATACTTTTGGTGATGATAGATGGCAGCAAGCAAGAAAGAGTATGTGGCAATTCCAAATCGCTAATGAAGACCCAAGGAAATAGAAAACCAATATGGGAAAGTCTGTGCCATTCTGTAGCACCACTAGTTTAAATTAATTCACGTAGTATTGTAGGCTAGCGGGTTTTGATGTTTGTTTTTCAAAGATAATTTACTTTAGATAATTTAAAAAGTTTGTTGTATTGTACAAGTTTTCCGCGTTCTCGCGCGAGAACTCTCGCGTGTTAAACCACACACTCATCGCGTCTATTTCCATTCTAAGATGGAAATTTGTCAACGAAACGTGTTTATTTGTTTAAAAATGTATATAGGTAACTTGCAATGTACTAACACAATATCAAATAAAAATAAAAAAAAGCAATGCAATGGACGTTTAAAAGAAATTTTCAACTAAGATTTATTGAGTATTATGGAGAGTTTTCTTGAAACAATTCCGAACACTTCCTTAAAGACAACAGTTGAAGTAATTATTTAATATTTTTTGACAGTTAGCTTTTAGCTTTTCGTGATAGTCACAAAAAATATTATCTTTTGACTTTTGAGATAGCTACGTGTCTGAACCCCCTGACTTCAAATTTTCAATGAATCACTGCTGATAACAAAAATACTGGTAAAGGTAAAACACAAACACAGTCTTCACTCTTCACTGTACACCCACATCCCTCCACAATTAGGTACATAGCACTTACAGACCACGGCAAAACATTAATTGACTGGTTTAACTACACGCATAAGAAACATATTCATAGGTATCATGCAATTATAATAATACTTCTAGTTGTTGCTGGAGAGCAAATCTTGAATTAATGATTATGCAAATAAACCTCGTCAGACTGCACAAACCACGGTGTACACAGAAAGCGTAAATTTAGTATTGAGGAATCTAAGCCTTCTAAGCATGTCGTCACAAAAATGGCTACCAGCTGCAAGGGCTGAAATATTGAGGTGGCCTTGATAGTATTGAAGCGCAGAACCGAAAATTTAATTGAATGTCAAGGAATGTCTCATCTTGTAGATTATGGTGTGAAAAACTTTGGCCTTTGGCCTCAAAATGTTAGTTCTTAAGACCCTAGAACGCTTTGTTTAGAAGTTATTTGACGACAATTTTGGCAAGTGTTGCGGGTTGCATTTGACATGAATATTTAGACGCATTTTTTTAAACAAATCCTTCGTATTTTTAATTTCAAAGTGCAATTCGTCACGTCTCACTGAAATTCTCTTTCTTTAGAGAAAGACCATATTTATAAAGATTGATTGCATGTGAGAGCCGCAACGGAAAGGTTTACTACTGAAATAATACAGGAGACGATACAATAGGCCTAAATGGCAATTTTCATTTTGGTACATTTCATATAACGGACATTTTGCCCACAAAACAGGGATTTTGGCTACACCACGTGTGAGAGGAATTTGTTCTAAATTTGTCAACTGGATTTATCCACTTTTTCGTTATCAGGGCCCCGCAATGAATTATTTTCTGCCGAAAATCGGCTATTTTTTCGCGCAGCATTACATAACTTTCCCTATATTCCGTATATACGTATGTATACGGGAAAGTAAAAACATTTTTATTTGAAACGTTGGACTGTAGCACAGATCAAAACCGAATTAGAAGTAAATGTGGACTCATCACTAGCATTAAAAACGAATTTACTTCTGGATTAGAATTCAAACAGAAGCAGAAGCACAAAAGATGAATCGAGCTTTGGCCCGCCAGTTGAGGTCATCACATCGAAAACCATCGAAAATGTTCATGATGTGGTAATGAAAGTTCATGTGTGGAAGTGTGCGAGTTAGCTGATATTATTGGAATATCAATTGAACGAGTGCACTTCATCCTTCCTGAAAAACTGGTCATGAAAATGTTGTACGGGAGGTGGGTGCTGCGATAGCTCAAGTTGGACCAAAAAGTGACTCGAATGAACATTTCAAGAATCTGGTAAAGCTGAGGAGAAATCAGCAGAACTTTTGGCGCGGATTCGCAACCGTGAATGAAATCTGAATCCATCACTACATTCCAGAAACCAAAAAAGATGCAAAACAGTGGACAATAGCTGATGAGAGTGCACCGAAGAAGGTGAAGACAGTCTTGTCTGCCAGGAAATTTAATGACCACTGTTTTTTTGGGATTCTCAGAGTATAATCCCTATAAATTATTGGGAAAAAGATAGAACCATAACTGGGTTCTATTACGCTGCAGTATTGAATCCTTTAAAATAGGAATTGATTGACAAGATTGGCGCACAAGAAAGTGCTGTTCTATCAAGGCAATACACTATACCAAGCTCCAGCAGTTATAATGGCAAAATTGCATAAGTTGGGATTCGAATTGGTTCCTCATCCAGCCTGTTCACCGGATTTAGCTCCGAGTTACTTCTTTCTATTTCCAAACTCAAATATTTTGTTTAGAAGGCAGAAATGTTCATCAAATAAGGAAGTGATTTCTGCTGTAACTACGTATTTTGCAGAGTTTGTCAAAACCAATTTCTCTAATGAGATGAAAAAATTGGAAACAAGGTAAGCCAAATGCATGGACCTTGAAGGAGACTATGTTGAAAAGTAAAGCGAATTTTTTAAAATATATTTGTTCCATTTTGATCAAACTCTCCAAACAGTCCTCGTATTCTTGGTATGAATCTATAAACAGCCAAATATACAGTCTTTAAATCATCCAGAAAACACTAGAGGACAATATACATTCACGTCACTCCAGTTTGGTTGGTAGACTCTTTTATACGACCGCGCTATCATTGTGATAGGCTACTCGCAAAAATCTAATTTACCATATGCATAATGCCAAGTAGAATTGTAATCAATAAACCGTAAATGGAAGTACACTTCGATTTTTTAACGTGGCGTGTGAAGGTCACGCACGAAAAAGGAAGAGGGGAGGCAGACACCAATAGGCAGACGTAAAAGTGGGTGATCTAGTGATGTTGCAGCTTCCTATTAGAGTCTGTCTTCCCTCTCCCTTTTTCATGTGTGACCTTGAGAAACCACGTCAAAAAAAGAAAGAATTCAGTTTCCATGCACCAGTATGCTGAAAAATATTTTTCGTAATACTGTTCTGAGTATAAAGACTGCCTTAATGAAAATAAATACAAAAAATAAAAACCACTCTTAATAGCTGGCGTCTGTTCAAGATTTAAGTCCGCCGTACATTAAGGAAATTCAAAACAAATAAATTTTGGTTTCATATGGCGATGAGTATACATATTCCAAGAAATGATATTTAATAATACGAGATTTTTTTCACATAAATAAGAAGAAATAACGGAAAGTACAGAACGATACACAGTCGACAACACACATAACAATCTTGGTTGGTTAATTGCTTAATGATATCAATACAACTTTTTCAACTCAATTCTGCTCCCCTCCACCTCCTCGCGCCACTCACCGGCTGGTCTCCGGGGCAGACGTCGCAGAGGAGGCGCGTGGACTCCCGGTTGAGCGAGGCGAGCACGATGCGGTGCTGAGCCAGGTAGTTGGGGGGCAGCCCGGCCACGCCCCCCGACGGCAGGCGCGACACATGGCCGCACGCGGGGCACTGCAGCAGCAAGCGGCCGCCTCCCGCCCCCGCCCCTGCCCCCGCGCCCCCTTCGCCACTGCCGCCGCCGCCGCTGTCGTAGCCCGAGCCAGAGTTGGAGCGGCTGTGCACGCCGCGACGGTCCGACGGGGACCCTGCGAACGACACAATTTTTGCTTTCCCGTATACGTACGTATATACGGAGTAACATACGTAACAGGGAAAGTTATGTAATGCTGCAAAAATTTATTTCGAGATTTAAACGGAAATACATGTTTTGAGACCCCCTGATGCCGAAGAAGTGTTGTTTTTTTAAAAGAAAAGTTCGTCCGTCCGTGTCTTTGTTGTTGTTCAAGTCTTTGAACAACACTAGAGCCTAAACCATAAGTGGGATTTCTTCCAAATGGATATTCCTCGGTCAATCTGCTTCCATTCGAGGGGCCGCGATTTTGAAAAACTTTCTTCAAAAATTGAGGTACTTTACACGAAGACCCCCGGAACATATCAACATTTTCTCAAAAACGGCCCCAAATTTGTTCTTGAAATTTTATGTAAGGATAGAGTAAAACACAATTAAGGTGGCCATTTTCACGGTTAACTCTGAATTTTCGAAAATTGCAAAAGTTTCAAATTTTTCTGACGTCTTCCGAAATGTACAAAATTGAAGATATTTTTCCTCCGAATAAAATTTGTTCTACAAAGTGAGTTCTATCATAAGGACCATGAACGTTTTTGTTTAAATTATAGTAATTTTCGCGAAATATTGCGTGCAATATTTGGAATTTTAAAAAAGTACAAAAACAAGATTTTCTCCGAGGACTCCATATTTTTTTCTTTCAACTTTTAATGGGAATAGTTCAACATGTACTCTAAGAAATGATATTCTGTTGTTTTTTCATAAATTACAAAAATATTTTTTTTTTACTTGTCTCTAACGTCGCTAGCGATTTATTCGCGTTATTATATTTGTGAGTACACGTGCTTTGAATAATGTCAAGAGAAGTTTCTCGAGAACCCAACCGTTTTCCGTGAAAACTAGCTCAAAATTCCGCATTTTCAGAAACGTTCAAACACCATCTTCTCAAAAAAGGTTCCAATTTTTTTCTTCAAACCTACAGTGCTAATTGCACTCAACCTTCAAACGGATTTTGCTAATTGCACTCTTTCATATAACGTTAAGTTCAATTTGAGGTATTTTTTGCAAAAATGACATAAATGTAATTTTTTTGAACGATCTCTCACACTTTTGATATGCACATAACCAGTAATTTGTAAACACTATTTTATTTGTGAGTGTAAGTGCTTCAAAGGGCTTCAAATGAAGTTTTTCGAAAACTCAAAAATTTTCTGTTGAAAAGAGCTTCAAATTTCTCACTTTTAGAAGCGCTTAAACGCCATTTTTTACTTTCTCGCCTTACGAACACTTGGTAAGGAGAGAAAGTTATGTAATCGTGCGCCCGAAAACGGGGAATTTTCGCCAGAAAAACTCTTATAGCAGGGGTCTGGTAACGAAAAAGAGGATAAAATCTGTTGCTAAATTTTAAAAACTAGTGGTGCTATAGAATGGCACAGACGTTATCGGAGATCTTAGTTTTCTTATCTCTAAATTGAACTTGTTTTTCTGTTATGAATTATGATGTTCCCAGATACCTTCCCTTGAGCGCCTAAAGGATATTTGTTTTACAGTTTTTGGATATTTTCGTTTACTAATGCGAGAAATGAAAGCACCATACTCTATTGCCATTTTATAAGTGTAAACGTCATGCCTATCCATTGTGGTCGCAGTCGTTAATCAGCGAGGATTGGTATAGGTCTCCCGAGGGAAGCTTCGTCGGTTCGAGTCCTGGTCGGGGAATATTATTTGTCAAAATTCTCTGTTGTCGCAAGAAATAGTTGAGAATTCCATAAACTTTATTTAAAACCATGTGAAACCATTTGAATCACAAATATTGATAATTACGATAAATGTACTGGAAGTGTCTGTATATATTGTTCAAATATTTAACTTTTAATAGAGTCTCTTCTTGGATTTGTAAAGCGTATGTACCATCGTATCAATTGTTTTTTTATCATGCATTTACCATTTTATAACTCAGTTCGATTATTTGATGGCTCTGTTCGATCCATGCGGTGCTGGTGTGGCGTAGTTGTATAAGTGCCGGTTCGTTAACTTTGAGTATCGGATTTCGGGTCTCGGTACGGAAAACGTTTGCTGGTAGAATACACTTTTGTTGGTTTATGAAGCAGTGAAATAGCATTTAGGACCATATAGAAGCAGTGCGAGAAAGTATGTGCGTTGGAATCACCACTAGTTCTGAAACGGCTTCAAATTGTTCAAAGAAAATTGCCATTTAGGGCGAAGTTTTACTGTTCTTTAATATTCTAAAATTAATATTTCCGTTGAGTGGCGATAGATGGCAGCTGGCACGAGTATATGGCAATTCCGAATAACTAGCCCAGACCCAAGGAAATAGATAACTAATACGGGAATGTCTGTGTCATTCTGGAGAACAACTAGTGGTTTTACTTATCGTCGCAATAAATTCCCAGATAACCCCGTAATGTTTTTATCTGATACATTATGTAATTTAATGGATATTCTCATCTATATCGCAACGCGACTTACCTTCGCTAGATTTTAGATGAAACCTCTACAAGCGACTATTTCAATAAACTTATTGATATTTTTCTTCCCAGCTACGAATGTATCCTAACATAAACCCTTCGGAAAATACAAAGTCTAACTTAAATAAAAATAAATTACTTTAACACAAGAAACAAAAATCACAATTACAATTTAATATTAATAACTAGGGCCCAGATAATTATGTACTAAAAATTAGGAAAATATGTACATATATATGTATTATAATGTATAGAAATATATACTAAAAAGCACGAAATATGTAACACTTTAATTATTATATCAATTCGTTTTATTGAAATACTTTTGCTTAAATATTGATCTGTAGATTTAATAATACTCGTAAAGACCAAAATTAAGACAATATAATTCTGTTATTTACAATGTTCTTTGTAACAATGAAACACAAATATTTGTTTCAAATACTTAGAAATGAAACTTTTCGTATTATCTATTCGACAGCCTTGCACCGCCTAAGTATTCCACATTGCACGAAGTTGGTGTATATTTAAACTTTGTCCCAACATGTCACTGTTCAATGCTATTCACGGTTTAGGGATTAAAAACAATGCTCGTTGATATTTAATCAACTGACTCTTAGATAGCCCAAATTCCGCTTTCTTAAATGATGCTCTTACCCAAGACGCTATTACTAGACTTCTCTGAAAAGATACACCAGAGTTTGGCTTTGACAAATTCCCAGTCTGCGTTACCACAAGGTTTAAGCCAATCGCCGTGAATTATTTTCTGTCCTTTTCTTATCCAAAAGCTGCAGTGCCACATCGTGATTTTACTTTAGATTTTCACCTCACAGAGATACTTTACAAACAACTGTTTAGGCTCGCGTGTAACAAACGGAGAAAGAAAACTGTCAATGGCGCTTTCTGTTGCGTTGGTGCGTGCAATTTTTTGACGAAGGTTATTAAGGTCAAGGAGGACCTCAGGAAAATGTGTCGTGGGCGTGAGTTATCGCCTGCTAGACATCATTTTCATACACCAACTTTCTTTCCGAGCAGTATTTTGTTCTCAGTTATACTCGCGTTGAAATCTAGACACAAAGCTTTGGAGTGCAATAACGCCTTGCCCTTTTGTCGGATATTGCTTGCTGCAATATCAACGTTTTTACGCGATGCAATGGCGCCGATTTCGAGATGAGGCTGCAGAAAAATTGTGTTTGGCAATGCTCAATTGTTTGTCTGGGTGATTCCTTATCACAAACGTATTATTAATAAATAGTTAATTATATATTAATAAATAATAAATAATTAAAACATAAAAATAAATAAAGAATTATACAAAACTAATTCGGAAAAACGGAAATACTTAGAAATATTTTAAATTTGTACTTTTAAGTAAAATATGTAAATAAATGTACTTTCGGGTAAAATATGTAAATATATGTACTAAAAAGTCAACGTTTTTAGACACTAATCGACATGAAACGTAAATATATCGTGGTTTTGACGTGATAGAGTGAACGTACGGAAGAATGTAATAACATACTTATCGGGGCTCTATTAATAACGCTTCCGAACTCTACACTATGCCGATCCATAAAAAATAACAATGAAATATTCGACTCGTTATCCTTTACAAATAACCCAGACTATACTGAAATCTAATATTGAAACGTACCAATTAATAGGTGTTTCCAGCCAGACCGCTTTCGTTACAGTAAGCATTTGTAACTCGCTGCATGACCAATTGACCATGACTTCAAAAGCCTACTTCAAATTTATTTCACCTAATTAGTCCAGTCAAATGGTATCTTACCCAGGAAAAAAGTCCGGAAGTTTTTTCTTTTTCTTTTTAGGGAATTTGTTTTCTTAATTTAGCAACTGGTTTTATCCACTATTTCGTTATCAGGACCCGGTAATGAATTTTTTTCTGCCGAAAATCCGCAGTTTTCTCGCGCAGCATTACATAACATTCCCTATACTACGTATATCACTCCGTATATACGTACGGATACGGGAAAATAAAAAGTGGATAAAACCAATTGCTAAATTAAGAAAAAAAAATCTCCAACACATGGTGTAGCCAGAATCCCTGTTTTGTGGGTTCTTGATACCGAAAAATCAATAGCAAGCAAAACGTCAGCCCGTCCGCCCGGTGTCTGTGAACAATACTAGCGTCTAAACCATAGGTACGATTTCTTCCAAATTGGATATACCCCGGTCGATCTGCTTTTACTCGAGGCGCCGCGATTTTGAAAAACTTTCTTCAAAACTTGGGGATACTTTACATGAATCCCATTTTCAAACTTTTCTCAAAAACGGCTTCAAATTTTTTCTTTAAATTTCATGAAAGAATAGAGTAAAATACGCTTATTAAGGTGGCATAGGTCCAATTTTCACTGTTATTTCTGAATTTTCGAAAATTGCAAAAGTTTGAAATTGTTTCGGCTTCAACTACAAAATTGAAGTTAGAGATTTTTCCTTCAAATAAAATTTGTTCTCCAAAGTGAGTACTTTTTAAGTACATACTTCATTAAAGTAATGTACTTTTTTTTTAAAAAAAATAGAAGTTTTGGCGCAATATTAAGTGCAATATGTGTAATTTTAAAAAATTACAAAAAGAAGATGTTCTCAAAAACGGCTGCAATTTTTTTCTTTAAGCTTTGGTAAGGATAGTGCCTAATATACTCGATGAGATAACATAAACGCCATATTGCTCTATTCTTTTGGTTTTAAAAAAAAATACACAAATGTAATTTTTTTAAAGATCTCTTGTAATATGCACATTACCAGCAATTTGTAAACACTATTGTATTTGTGAGTGTAAGTGCTTTAAATGGCTTTCAATTAAGTTTTTTGAAAACTCAAATGTTTTCTGTGCTTGAAATTTCGGATATTTATTAGCGCTGAAACGCCAGTTTATTAATAATGGCTTCAAATTTTTCAAAGCATAATTGCCATTTAAAACGAGGTTTTAGTGTTCTTTAATATTCTAAAATTATTATTTCCGTCATACCGAAAAGGAAATCGAAAAATTAGGAAAATTTCAAAAAATGTTCTTTGGGCGGCCATAGATGGCAGCTGGTAAGAGTATGTGGCAATTCCGAATCGCTAGCTGAGACCCAAGGAAATAGCAAACTAATACGCGAAAGTTTGTGCTATTCTGTAGCAGCACTAGTTTGTTCTCACGGCTCGGCAATAATTTTTTTCTGCCGAAAATAAATCTAAGCCTGCGTACTTTATACAGCGTTACCATACGTCCTCTTTTTGAAATATGAAAAAGAGTCCGGGTGGATTCAAAAGGAAAGGCATTATTACTTTTAAATGCAACCTAGATTTATGATGTGCGAAGGATACTGTGATTTTTTCGAGTTCCTGACATCATAACATTTCATTGTTGAATAAATGACCTTTAACTTCAACTTACTCACCTAACAACCACCAAAATTCATAGATGAACTACATTTACACCATTTACTCCATGAAATGCGTCAGTGTTACCATCAGCTTTTTAAAAAAAAATATTTCTTCTTGTTCCGCATTTCCGTCTTTCAAAGGTGTTGATTCTAGGTTTATGTAACTTCACAGGCGGAATCATCCTAAGGTCTAAACGTCAAAACACGTCCGGCATAGGTATGTTTGACTGACAGGTAATATGAGTTTGGCAAGCGTTAGTTGATGCTGCTGAATTTATTTGTATGTGAGTGAGTGAGTGAGTGAGTGTGTGTGTGTGTGTGTGTGTGTGTGTGTGTGTGTGTATGTGTGTGTATGTGGATTCGTAGGCTTCCGCGGCCGGAGTCATTGTATTCTGAGCCGCGTCTCAGTCGATGGAGCTGACGTTTCGGCCATCTTGTAGTGGCCTTCTTCAGAGGTATACTATCAGTGTAGCTCAGAAAAAAGACACAAGATGTGTCAGGTCAGCGAGATGTGTCAGGACTGAGATGCGGCTCATCTCGGACAGCCAAGAATACAATTTGTGCGTGTTGACATCAGCTGATACAACGATCTCCTTTATTATAAGAAAAATCCTCTTTTTCCATTACGGAAATATGGTAACCCTAACCTTATATCTAATATAGCATTAAGACGTTTCATCTAGCAGCATATAAAGGCAACTAAATGAGTTAAAAACTTTTTTTTTATTTTCTGACAATCTACATTGCAAAATCTATTCCTTTCAATGTTCGGTACATCCCTCCCTCCCCCTCTCTCTACCTATCTTCTAAACTTGCAACATATCCATGTTCATATTGATATGTGATCCTGATAAGTTGGTAAGTATAGCTTCATTAGTGTATCATTGATAACCATGCTGACCCATACTTCATTACTGATATTTCTATTAGACAAGAGGATTTACTCCTGAGTCATGTTTCATAAGACTGTCCAAAGCAATGCCAGTGGGAACCAGAATCGTTTTTCACCGTTCTTACAACAAAGTAAACTTGGAATCCAAGGCGGGAACACCACCGCGCGAAGCGAAACGAAAACCGGAACGGAGCAAATGACATTTCGATGAGCTAAAGGCTGGCGTTCCCAGAAGCCTTTTCATTTCCTCCCCCTCCCCTCCCACTCCTACACCTTGCAACATCCCGCCCCTTAGCGTCTTCACACGTCTCCGCCCTCTCACACCATGCCTCTACGCCGCTCCCGTCCGGTGCTGCTTCCGCTCCTGCCTCGGTCTCGGTCCCCGCGATCACGTCAGAGACATGTTAATACTTGTTCATGATACGCGATGGAAAAGTGTCATTTTATTTTGAGATTAGAAAGATTGCGACACGCGACTGATGGCCAAGTGGCGCAATCCTACGATTAACCACATTTTCCCACCTGTGTATTTTTAGACAGTATTACTGACTCATTTTATTTTAATTCAAGTACTCAAGTCAGTTTATTATATTTAGGCCAGCAGTAGCACACGCGGTCAGATGAAGATGTTTTGTTGACTTTGTTGCATCCGCAGATTGATCTGAACAGTGCACCACTATTAAGACTATGCTAAAAATTCAACTTTTAGCACGGTGTCCATGCCCTAAAAGTAACAGCTTTTATTAGTGGCTATATAAAAAATATTATATTATTCAATATCTAGTTTTAAATATAATACTAATACAACCATATTAATACGTTTTAAATGTAACAAATTTAGAAAAAATTGTTTAGGCATTTACTGTATATCAGTCATTGTGTGTCGTCGCAGAGGTATACTAGGCGTCATAGGAAGTAGTTAACGTAAGGCTAGAAGACCGGACAGAGTAAGAGACAGATTTTGTGGGAGACACACATGGTTTGAACTCCAAGTGGAGCTTGAGTTTTGTGAAAAACTGAACGAAGAGATAAGATATGAATGTGAAATAGTGCCGTCATTGCAATATAAAGTAATATATTTGTAAAAGGACATTGAGATCTACGAGGTAATCAAATGAATTGTAATTTTTTCATTAATGTTGATAATAGAATTAGTTGAAAACAAGGATCTGTAAAAGCAATGTCATTGCGGAAACTTAAGAGCACCTAGATACACGTGGTATATGTAATTATCATTTTTGAAGTGTAAATAGGTGTGTATTTACCCACATGCATGGGGGAAAATAGTTTCGACATGTAATAGGTAAACGAAAGTACTGCAAATTTTATAGACTGAAATAGCCGCGTGTAAAATGTTACCCCGCCCTCACGCTGTCGCCCCTCTCCGGCTTCAGTTCCCGCCTGCGTCGTGCTGACAGCGCTCCGGAAGCCCTAGAGCCGTAACAAGATTCGCCTCGCTGCCACCGGCCGGCCTCGCTGCCTCGCCGTTGAGCCGCCGGTGGGCAGAGCGACGCCAGGCACAGGCCCACGGCTACGGATGGCAAATTTTATCAAAACATACATATTTCCGTACATCACTAAAAGGTTTTCGATGTCCATGAACAAACAACAAGACACTTCGTTTAATCATACACTTTAATCACATTAAAATATGATTAAACATATAGTATTTTCCCAACGTTTCCATTTTTAATTAGAGTATTTAAATGAAACAAATTTTGTTTGGTCACGTGTAAGTAAAATGCTAATAATAATGTTTATCGAATATAAAGAAGCAAATAAAAATAGAGGACATCGTGTATTGTTGTTATTTACTTTCATTCATAAATCACAGAAGTAGAAAGTCCCGATCAAATGTCATACATAATATGTAAATATTATTTTATCCTATATTCTGCCTTAAAACACCGAGTCATCTTAATTTGTAATCAATATTCTATAGACAAGGTTCAAAATGCATTAACTATATTGCCACGTTCAAAATCATCAAAAAAGATAATATAAACAAAATTATCCAAAAATTCGCAAAACCTAATAAAACACAAGCGTTGCAAGATTGTTTTGGATAAGAATATTTTTCTGCTTACATAATTATTTCACATACGTTGTCCCCTTGCAACATCCCGCCCCTTAGCAGCTTCTCTTCACACATCATGCCTCCGCCCTCTCACATCATGCCTCTACGCCGCTCCCGTCCGGTGCTGCTTCCTACCATCGGGGTACTGACGTGCTCCTACCATCGGGGGACTCGTGCAATCGTTATCAATGCACGACTCGCAAACTGGGGACTGCCAGTTGCGACAACCTTGTAGTTATTCAATTAATACACCACAATTTAGGGTCTAGGATTCGTAATTGTAATTTGATATTAAATGAAAAACAATCACATTACTGGAATGGACAATGAGAGCATATATTCTTTGAAGTTTCCTAGCATTACAGTAATTCTGATCCTTCAACCTTTCACGTTAGTTACAAGTTAACACAATGAATAATTAAACCTTGAAGACAAATATTAATCACATGCATACATTATGCTGGAAAAGAAATAACATACAAAAAATACCCTTGACACACAAAGTAGTATACAGAAAAATGTTCACTCTTGAAATCTGAATAATTATATCAAATGGATTCAATTTCCATCGATAAAACACTGAGGAATTGAATAATCCTTGAACGATTAATTCTTTCTGTTGTATACGAAATGAAACAATGCTAGGAGGTCTGCAACAACAATTTATTTATAACCCCAATTCCACAGAATAATCCGAAAACGTAGCCAGGAGTCACAATATCCGAGAGATGTTATATTAGCCGGGTCGTTATACAAAATCGTAATACACGTGATCCAGAGAATTACAAGTATGCGTGCCAGGTACAATCACTAAGTCCAGGTCAATGTTCCACGTAAGGCTGCAGGTATCGGAGTGCGGGGCCGTCGCTCCACGGCTCCCGCGCCGTTTTCCCACCCCTTCGCCGGGGAGGGGTGGCGGCTCCGTGTCGCTCTCCTGCAGGAGGAGGAGAGGGGCGTCTTCTCCCAACGCCTCGGTCGTTCCGCTAGGGCGGCGAGGCGTATACCGATTTTGTAGTGGCGGGCTTCTGAAGTGTCCGCACAGGCGGACACTACACCCTCCCCACCTAATTGTGGGAGTATGGGGCGAGGCGCTTCTGCAGGCGCGCTGCGATGGCTGGGTGCTGCCTTCTGCTGCTGCTGCTGACCAGGCAACTGCTCCGGTCTCGCCTCCTTCTCGGAGGCTGCGTCCTGCTTTTCGGCGTCGCTGCCGTGGTGTTGCTGCTGGTGCTGCGTTTGCTCCAAGTGCGGGTGTTGCCCCTCTGCATTCTCGTGCATCTCGCTTTCGCTGTTATGCAGGCGGGTCTGCCCAATCAGCCGCGGCTCCGTTTGCCGCTGCTCAACTGCTGGTTGGGCACCCGGTGCTGCTGTTGCGACTGGTGCTGCTGCTGCGACTGGTGGTGCTGCTGCTGCGACTGGTGGTGCTACTGCTGCTGCTGCTGCTACTGGTGCTGACTGCTCGTCGGGCTGCTCGTTCTGTGGCGGCGATTCAACTTCGAGTCCGCCATTCTGAAAACTAAATAGCCTGTCTGAGTTTTCGTCCAGTTCACTTTGTGTTACCGGTTGCGGCTTATCAATGTCGGGTATGTAATACGTCCGGTGCCTAACATGTTCCTGATGCCGCCCTCGCTGGGGCTGCTGTAGCTGCTGCTGA
Source organism: Acheta domesticus (assembly GCA_031308135.1). NCBI lineage: Eukaryota > Metazoa > Arthropoda > Insecta > Orthoptera > Gryllidae > Acheta > Acheta domesticus. The sequence goes on from JAHLJT010004567.1 coordinate 60,171,099, forward strand.
TTGATGCTGATGAAGCAAGCCGGTTGTCGCTGTTGCGCAACCGTCCCGGATGTTGCTTCGTGCCTCCCCACCTAACTGTGGGAGTGGGGGGCGATGCGCTTCCGTAGGTGCGCTCTGCGGCGCCTGGGCGCCGTCTTCTGCTACTTCTCCTGCCGCCCACGCAGGGGCTGCTGCAGCTGCTGCCGATGATGATGCCACAGCTCCGGTTGCCGCTACGGCGCCTCCATCCCTGTCTCTCGGCATCGCTGCTGTGCGATTGCCACTGCTGCGGCGGCTGCTCCGGATACAGATTTTATCCCTCTGCCACGGCGGCCATCTTCTGCGTCTCGGCGTCGCTTTCGCTTGGCTGCTGCCGTTGCTGCGACTGCTGCTCCTGCGGGTGTTACCTCTAAGCAATTTCAAAACTGAAAATGCAACCAAACATGTGCTTCTTGAGAACAACCCTGTCATGTTTCTTAGTTGTTGCCTGACTAGTTTCCACAAAAACACCCTAACCGCTACTTTCTTCAGTTTTTTGAACACTTCAGTTCTTCTGAAGTGTCCGCACAGGCGGACACTACACTTTCTTATCGTATTAAGAAAATATGAACGATTTCCTTGTCCTGGTTTATCACAATCTCAGTATGTAAGACACTAATAAATTTAATAACAAAATGGAATTACTATCTTGCAAACATATGTACAAAGAAGTCTTAACTACCCAATAAATTACAAATTACGGTTTCATATGACTGCAGTCTATTCTAAATTCAAAACATGACAGTCAAATGAATATATAACAACCTGGTTTTAAATTAATGTCGTCTACTTCAAATCTAGTATGTTTACTCCACATACATTGCATAAAGCATTCTGTAAAAGCTCGTACAGACTGAATCTCTCCCCTTTGCAGTTCTAAGAGCTGCGCGTAACGGTAAAGGTTCGTTTTCGTTTTGACTCACGTTACGACGAAATTCTTCAACGCTGGCCTGCACCCCCAAGGTCGCTAGCGAGCAGAGTCCGTGGTCGGTCGCTCCCTGCTACGTCTTGCGGTGTCGAAATTCCCTCGGCGGCGTCGTTATGTCGTGGCGGCGTAGATCAAATACGAGCGTCGCTTCCCCAAAGCTCAGTATGAAGTATCAACCAATAAAAAATGCTGTAGAATGAAATATTTCTTTAGTATTTCTAATCCAGATGAACGGCGAAATATATGTATGAAAATCCCTGCTATTTTCATGTCGTACATTTCTTGATGTACTTCAATCTTTTCCACGTGTTGCGAACACATATATTATCATATCAAATGTATGTATTCCCTAATTCCAATTATTCAACAATACAATCCATTTAGCTTGTAGAACATTTTGAATAGATAAGAAGTCGTTACTTTTTATAAAGCTTTTCACGCAGAAACTGTAGAGTAGGCTGCTTCTTCAGCAATATCGCATAGTGTTTCTTGACTAGTGGTCGCCGACAAAATGATGTAGTTCCTCTTTCTTTAATGCGAAATTCCGTCGCTTGAAGAGGAAATTCTCCTATTGGTCGAATCATTCGGGCGTGAAAACTTCCGACCTTTTGCGTATTACTGCAGCGCTCTCTCTAGTAATCTGCCGGGGCTGTTTCGCTTTTCTAGTTCCACATGTAACGACCAGGTGGGGGTTACATTTGCCCCCCCCTTTAAAGATTTTCTTCGGTGTAATTATTTCTCCGAAAAAATCTTCAATCGCTATGTTTCACGATAACGTTATTCTCGAAATGGCTTTAGGTTGTAAAAGTTGTATTTATCAATAATGTTGCCATTGTCGTCTCTGAGATCGGCGACATTCGCGAGTGGAATCCGATTTATCCTGTAGAGTCCATCACACAAAGCGAAAAATTTAGAAAGTTGTTTGTCCTTTAGATCAGATGATTTTGGGACTCTTAACATTACTTGTTGACCTTGTTGAAATTGATAAGGGGTAAACTTAGTTTGGTTTTCTTTCTTGCGTGCTCCTTTTAACAGATTCGAGTAATTTGTTGATCTCCTACTGTAGTAGATGATACTTCAGGTCAGCGTAATTGTTCTAAAACGTAAGGCTGTTTTTCTTTAAAATGGGCTTCTTTTGGTGTGATCGTAATGGTATCATGAGGCACTTCATTTAACCATTTGTTTACATAGGGAACAAGGAGGTACCAATCCGTGTGATGGTTTCGGCAATATACTGTGAACTATCTTGAGAGTTCTCGCATTATCCATTCCTACGGATTAGATTGTGGGTGTTGGATGTTGGATAGGATGTGTATAATATTCCTTTCTTCCATGGCTTCAATCCAACGATGCGATTGGTGAATTGCGGACCATGGCCGCTCAGCAACTTCTCGTATTCTCCTGCCTTTTGAAATATTTACTGATTTTTTGTAGAATGTTGTTTGAATTAGGGCGATTAATGCAATAAACTTGTAAAAATTTGGTAAATACATCTACACACACTAGTAAATGCCCGTAACCATATTTCGGCTTCGGTAGAGGGCCGTACAAATCTATAGCTACTAGCTCATTAGGTCTCGTAGGTATGATTACTTTTTGTGCCCCTGCAAAATGTCTGTTGGGAAATTTTGTACGTTGACACGTTTTACATGAAGCAATCGTTTTTCGTATCAATTTTTTCCGTCCCCTCCAATGTGCGACTTCTGAGATAGTTGTATCAATCTTGTCGGCCCCAAAGTGAGCTAGCTTCGTGTGTGCTAACCAGATAATCCCATGGGTAAGAACTTTAGGAATCCAAATCCGGAAAGTTTCAGGATGTACTCTCGTCCTGACTAACACTACATTAGCAATGAGCTTCCATTTGTGCGGTTCTACTGCCCATCGTACTGCATCAGGGTCGTCCGGATCTAGTTGTACACACAAAAACATTTTAATTTTTCTCAGAAAATCTTCCTCGTCCTGAAGTCTCGTGACTGTCGCCCAATTTAGGTTAGCCATTTCCGTCCGTTCAGATTTATGGGGGTAGCATGAAAAATATTTCTTTCAATGGGTAATTGTTCGATCTGCATGGTATTCCTACTTAGAATGTCGGGCAGGTGATTAAATTCCCCTGGACAATTCTCCACTGTAAATGAATATTATTGTAGGTAGAGGATCCACCTCAACAATCTATTATTGTTGGTATGGCACCGGTTTAAGAAGATTAATGCTTTGTGATCGGTCCTGATAATAAAGTGACTACCTATCAGGTACTCTCTTAGCTTGTGTGCCGGCCAAATAATAGCATTGGCCTCCTTTTCAGAGACTGAAAAATGCTGTTCAGCACGCTTCAGAACTCTACTTACAAGTGCTACTATCTTTTCTTATCCATCTGTTATTTGATATAGGACAGCGCCAATACCATAATCACTACTGTCCGTCTGAAGGATAAACTGCTTACCGAACTGTGGATAGGCGATAATGCAAGTTTTATAGAACGCTTCCTTTAATTCTTGAAATTTATTCTCATGTCTTTCCGCCCATTCCCATGTCTGACCTTTTCGAAGTAATGGAAGGAAATCAGTAATTGCCATAGCAAAATTTGGAACAAACCTACTATAATAGTTAACACAGCCTGTTCTCTACAAAAGTATGATTTGCTGAAATTCAACTGCAAATGGTTTTCCAGCATGAACTTGAAAAAGAGTTCCAAATGTTCCAAATGATTCTCGACCGATGACGCAAACAACACAACATCATCTACATACAAAATAGAGCAATTATAGAAGTGTCTATTAATAATATTATCCAAACATTGGGTAAGTGCAGCTGCTGAGTTTTTTAATCCAAAAGGTGTTCTTTGGTAGACATAACTTATGCCACTATGAATAAATCCTATATATTTTCGAGATACTACACTATATAAGATTTTGGATGAATGGGAATTTGCCAGTAAGACGCTGTGAAATCTATACTTCACATACATTTCACATCCTTCATTTTCGCCACCAAATCTTCTAACTTCGGAGGCCTATCTCTGTAAGGAATAGTTTTCGTGTTCAATTTCCAAACCTAAGCTTCCTTAGGTTCTTTTCCTTTTTCACTATGATTATTGGATTGATATATGGAGTCTTAGCTTTCTTAATGATTCCATCATCTATCATAGATTGAATTAATTCATCCAATGATTCCCTATATGCAATCGGAATAGAATCGTTGTGTCCCACACATGGATTTTCATCTGTTAATTCTAATATGAATTCAAAATTTGTAATTGGTTTGTCGCATCTTTCAAATACTGTTTTATATTGCATAAGCAACCCCGAAATTTTCAGTTTTTGTTGATCACTCAAGTTGTCGTTCTTGTTTACGGTATCATTAAAGGATGTTTGAAGGTTGGTAGAATCCATACAGTTAACCTGATAGTCTATTTCGAGTTCATCCTCATCTTCCGGATTAAAATTAATAGTATCATTCAGAGGAAATTGTAAAGTATTCCTCGCCAAATCAATAACCACTTTTTAATCGTGAAGAAAATCCATTCCCAAGATAAGAGGATACAACGATTCTTTTGCTACTATCCACACCGCATCATAGCTCCTCAGGCCGATTGTCAACTGCAAAAAAAACCCTGACGATATATCGGTCGCGATTTCTTCCAATTCGCTCCCACTATATAAGATTTGGGCATAGGGAATTGTGGTATAGACTTACATGATCTTGAGATAGCATCTAATAAATTTTCGCGGATTACAGAGCACGTGCATCCAGTATCAATTAGCGCTGAGATTTTTTCTTCTCACAAACTACATTAATTATGGGGTATTTGCGTTTGGTAGCGTTAACATTAGTGAGTGACTTGTTTTCCGGAACAGGTTCTTCCCGCAGAAATGACATGGTCTGTATAGTCACCTCTTCTACGTCCACTATGTTATGGTTTGTGTGGGGCGACTATTCGAAACAAACCTCGTTAGTTTAACTCCTGTATCATGGGGGCAAACTCTTTTGAAGTTGAAGGTCTAACTTCTATCTTGTCTGGTTTCTATTTCCCTTTCGAAAAATTAAATGATTGAGGTGTGAACTCTTGCTCATAGCTTTGCGATTTCGTTACTTTGGGTGGTGTTGACTTGTTTTCAGCGTCTCTTCCATTATCCGGCCTTTTCCCGTTCTGCTTGTTTTGGTTGTCCGTTTTTATATTGTTCGCACACACCAAAACGGCTGATGCCGACGGCATTGGTTTCGATTTAACAAATTTATCAGCCATCTCATATGTGGCGTCATACAGGCTTAGCAGACCAGTATTTCGGCTGTCATGGGAAGTTGCGTTTTTAATAAATTTTGTATACCTGTTGGAAAATGTCTAACTAGCAGGCACACCATTTCAGATTCTGGTATGGGAGGCGTACATAACTTCAGACACGCCAACTTTTCTGTCGTGTAATCTTGCATGCTCATTGTCCCCTGGCGTGAAAACTTCCGACCTTTGCGTATTACTGCAGCGCTCTCTCTAGTAATCTGCCGGGTCTGTTTCGCTTTTCTAGTTCCACATGTAACGACCAGGTTGTACTCGTGTACATCGTACATGAGTACTGAATATTTTAAAAAATTTAGCGTTCGCTTCAAATTGACTCAACCTCCATTCAATCAGTTCATCAATAGGCTACAAACATTTTTCATTATGCTAAGAGAATTAATAATCACCACTAAAGCACTTATTTGAAATAATTTTAGATGATTTTGAGTCTACTTCTGTCTGCAAAAAGTCTGCAAAAAGCCGAAACTAAAAATTAGCCCCAATAAACCGCAGAATTCTTTTCCATTATAAAATATTTCCTTATTATTTATTTAAGATATATTAACTTATTCTCTTTTTTTCATTTTTAAGTACTTAACCCATTAACTACCATGATCGCCAATTGGGGATCTCAGACTTTTGCCGTTTGAAACTGTGTAACGTAATATGTGAATTTTATTTCTTCAATAGATGTAAACATCCTAAACGAAAATTATAAACAAGATTTTTCATTCCTCACCGCCAGATGTCGATTTATCCGTGATTGCTAAGGCACTGTATAATCCTGGCCAGGGTATACACATGACTTCCCTGTGGAACTCCTGAACAGTACTAAAACACTTCCCTGTGGAACCCCTGAAGTAACAATACCCGTAGTCGAAAACTAAGTTCCAATTCGATTTTTTTTTCGTTTCCTGTCTCGAAGAAATTCGTATCCAGTCGCGTCCTGACCGCCGTGGTGGCCGAACGCTCCGTTCGCTCCAGGCTGAATCACGTTGTGTGCGTTCACTGTCTCAGTGGTTGTCAGTGCAATGTTAAACGTGGTAGAAGTGGAGTATTGTTACATGAAGTGATATTGCTTAACTAAGTGAAAAGTTCTTTTTCGTGATCATCATGGAGCCCTCTCAAGTTCATCAATCTTCAGGAGACCATAACAGTAAGACAACCATTAACTATGCTAAAGTTACCATGCAATCTCTCTTTCCAAAGAAAGAAAATGCTATCATCATAGACTCGGCAAATAGTGCACCAATAGTAGAATTTATTGAAAAGTTATCAACTAAAGTTAATCCTCATATTAAGTTTGCTTCGAAAATATCGAACAACAGACTCTGTGTGTACCTATCCAGCAAAGATATCGCAGATGATCTAGTCTACCATCATAAGAACATTGTTGTGGCTAATCAAGTATTCCCCATAAGACCATTAATCTCCAGGAACAAAAGAATTATTCTGTCAAATGTTTGCCCGAGTATACCGCATCAAGTTATTGAAGAAGCATTACTAACATTCGGTGTTAAAACTGTAGTACCGTTAACATTTCTTCGTGCTGGATTTAATAATCCCAACTTGAGCCACATCCTCAGTTTTCGCCGACAAACATTTGTTTCACCGGATGATGAACATAAATTACCTGAATCATTTCAAGTGTTTATGGATAATGTCCCCCATTGGATATATGTAACCCCTGATGTTCCTATTTGTTTTTTGTGTAAAAATCAGGGCCACATTGCTAAAAACTGTCCAAATCAATGTAACTCCCAATTAACTAATACCCTACCTCTCCCTACGGAAGTAGAAATCACAGAATCAAATAATGAGAGTTTTGATCATTCTAATAATGTTTCTCCCAATGCATTTGAAACTACTCTTCCCGAGAGCGAACTGAACGAAAGTTCTAGCCCTAACCTTGGCCTTGACAGCTTCCCCCCTCTACTTACCTCTCCTCCCCTCGAGCCGACCGTGAGAAACCTAGTTGCCTCAAATGAAAACTCAATGGACGTTGACCTTTCCTGCAACACTGTCAGATTAAAGAGACCGTTATCTACTGTAAGCTCGAATACAGAACTGATTAGCAATCAGTCAGATAGCGAGATTGACAGTAACTCGGAAACCTCTGACATGGATGATAAAACTGTGGAGAATAAAGAAAAAATAAAGAAACAATCCTCCAAAAATAAGAAAAACATTGAAAATATAGTAACCAATTCCACCCTCACTGATTCTGTTAATAACAAGTTAGAAACTGAGGAAACCCTGGACCATAAAAAAACCAACCCCAAGAAAAAGAAGAAAGAAGACAAAGAAGACCCCTCTACTTTGGAACAAACATCAACAAAATCAATTAATGAATTACTTGTTCCAGCTAAAGACTTCATAGAAACTAACCAAGACAAATTTCCACTTAATTTTCAACAACTCACATCATTTATAGAAAACTCTTATGGTGCCCGAGATCCAATAATCATTGCTAAAGACCATACCAAAGACATTGTTGGTTTAATTTTAATGATGAAAGAAACATATCCATACCTCACTGCAAGATCAATAAAAAGCAGGTTGACTAGAATAACCAAAAAGCTTAAAAGAGCTACACAACAAGTTGAAAATAGTGAGACAGATACCAGCATGGAGAACTCAATCATTAACACTAATTAAATTATTACATTGTCAATGATTTTTATTCAAGACTTGGAAGTATACAACATTTGAAGAATTTAAAGGAGGATGCTCTTTTACAAGAAGACACAGAACACACTTCATCTGATTAATTTTTAAACAACTTATTACAAGCATGTTGGTACTTCAATGGAATGTAAATGGATTTCATACTAGATATGAAAGAATACAATTACTATGCCAGCAATATCTCCCAGAGGTGATATGTATACAGGAAACTAATTTCAAACTCAACAATAAAGGAAAAATGAAAGGTTTCAAATGCTTCAATAAAAACAGAACAAATTGTCATCATGCATCTGGTGGAGTGGCTACATTTGTCAAAGAAAACTTCTCTGCCACCGAATTACACATCAGCTCTGATTTGGAGGTAGTTGCTATTCAAATATCATTCCCAATTAATATTTGCATCTGTAATATTTATATCCCTAATAGTTATGCATTTGAATCCATAGAGATATATAATATTATAAAACAACTCCCCAAACCGTTCTTATTGTTGGGTGATTTTAACTCCCATAATAAATTATGGGGATCCTGTTTTAATGACTCAAGAGGGATGAAGATAGAAACAGTTATTGAGGATACAAACATGATCTTGTTAAATAATGGTCAACCTACCCATATAAATATAAGTAGTGGTAACTTTAGTACTATTGACCTCACTCTAAGCTCCACTAATCTGGCTCACAAATGCAGCTGGTGGGTGGAAGAAACTCCTCATGATAGTGACCACTTTCCAGTATTCACAAAAGTTGATTTTCCATTTGATGTGGATAGTAACACTTACGGAATCCAAAAATGGAAATTTAGCCAAGCTAATTGGAAGAAATATAGTGACATAATCAATACATCCCTTCATGATTTTGACTTCAATAATTTCATGAATGAGAATGTGGATTCCATAGTTACCAACTTCTCAGATATAATTAAACAAGCAGCAAATGAAGCAATAGGAACTTATACACCATCTTTGAAGACCAAATTTGTTCCATGGTGGAATGAGAAGTGTAAAGAAGCTATTAAAATATCCAATCATGCTTACAACCGGTACAAAAAACATAAAACTGACGATAACAAAATTGAATACAAACGAACAAGAGCTCTCACCAGAAGAATCCTTAAAGAGAGTAAAAGTAACTCCTGGAAAAATTTTGTGTCGTCTATTAGCTCGAACAATAGTATAAGAGAATCATGGAAGAAAATAAATGCAATTCAAGGACACAAAAGATATAACCAGATACATTTTATTCAAGACGGAAACAAAATCATTGCACAATCTGCAGATATTGCCAACGTACTAGCTGATACTTTTGTCAGAAATTCTAGCTCTCAGAACTTCTCCGATGTCTTTCAAGAATATAAAAATGAAGAAGAAAAAGAAGAACTTCCTGATGATTATGATGACAAATGCTCACCCCTTCAACTAAATAATCCCATAACCATGGAAGAACTTCTTACGACCATTGAATCCACCAATAATTCCTCTCCTGGTCCGGACAATATTCCGAATATCCTCATCAAAAATCTCCCCACACTTGGAAAGGAAGTTTTACTAGATGTATATAACTATATTTGGACGAAAAGAGTATGTCCCAAGATCTGGAAGATGGCCATAGTAGTACCTGTTGCTAAAACTGGTAAAGACCCATCCAAATCTGATAACTACCGTCCTATATCACTTACATGTAACATGTGCAAAATACTCGAGAAAATTATCAACAAACGTCTCAGATGGTTCCTTGATACTCAGAAAATCATAAATGATAATCAATTCGGCTTTCGATCTGGACACTCCACTATGTCACATCTAATTAGTGTTGATAGTCAAATTCAGGAGGCATTTATGAACAATCAACACGTAATTGCTGTTAGCCTGGATATAGAGAAAGCGTACGACATGGTATGGAAACGACGGATCTTGAAGATTTTGCAGATAATAGGAATAAAAGGAAATATGTATGATTTTATTAAAAACTTTTCTCTTGATCGCAAATTACAAGTTAGGATCAATGGGCAACTTTCAGATATTAAACAGATTGAAAATGGTGTACCTCAAGGATCCGTTCTAAGCGTGACTCTTTTCCTACTATCAATTAATGATATAGACAAGGGGGTTCAACCACCAGTTATTATAAGAAAATATGCGGATGACATTACTGTACTATGCAAAGGAAAATCTGTCCCATCTACTCAAAAGACCATGCAAAAAGCACTAAACACAATTTTTGAATGGTCTTTGAGCACAGGGTTTAAATTTTCTGCCAAGAAAACAGAATGCATGTTTTTCTCAAAGAGAATTGATACAGTATCTCCTAAACTCCAGCTTGGAACTCAACCCCTTCGCTTTGTCAACAAAATGAAAATTCTTGGACTACAATTTGACCCAAAATTAACTTGGAAGATCCACATACAAGAACTAATAATGGAATGCAAGAAGAGACTTAACGTTATTAAATGTCTCTCCAACAACAACTGGGGTGCTGATAAAAACCTTCTGCTATTAACATATAAAGCTATCATTCGATCAAAAATCGATTATGGTTCACTCTTATACCAATCTGCTAACAAAAAAGAGCTGAGGAAAATAGAATCAATACACAATAAAGGGCTTAGAATATGCACTGGATGCTTCCACACCACCCCTATAGGAAGTATACTTATTGAAGCACAAGAAACCTCATTAAACCACCGAAGGAAAACTCTCAATCTCAAGTATGCTGCCAAAGCTGCCTCGTCTACTAACCCTATAATACACAATGACATTTTTCCTCAGCTACAGAATATCTATAGTAGTCACTTTCGATATAAACCTATGTACAGTAGAATAACCCAGCAACTTAAAGAACTAAACATTAAAAGTATAAGTGCTGAGAAACATAGACAATTCCAAATACCGCCATGGACCATAGAAAAAATGACATTAGAGCTATCACTCACTGATTATAACAATAGCAATTTAACAAAGAAGATTGGAACACACAATTTAAAGAAGTAATCCAGAAGTATAAAAACTACTCCCATTTTTATATTAGTAACAAAAATAGTGAACAAGATAATGAAGCCATCGTATATACACCCAATGAAAAATTTAGTTTCTTACTACATCACTACTGCAGTTCTAATAGCACTGAAAGTTATGCTTTAATGACAGCACTAAAAATGATATATCAATCGCTGGACTCAAATATAATTGTATTCACAAACTCGCTCTCTACAATAAAACTATGCTCCAACAAAACTTCAAACTCTGAAATGGCTGTCAAGATTCAAGAACTACACCATCTTATTCAACGGCTTGGTAAAAAACTTGTTATCTTTTGGATTCCCCCTCTTCTGGATATACCACTGGCTGCACCAGGAAGTCAGATTCCAACATCACTAGTCGACCTCCGGTCAGTAAAAATGTGCATAACATAGCACACACGACAAATGATATCTGGAAGTACTTGTATGGAAAAATGAAAACCAAGTGGAGCGAAGATTGGAAAATTTATAAGGCTAGTAGTATTCATAAGAAGATAAAAAACTTCTACAACCTGCAAACTTCAAAAAAATTGTGCCGCAAAGATCAAGTTACAATCACCAGAATTAGATCAGAACACACGAGGCTTACTCACCTCTACCTAATAAACCAGAATACTCCCCCAATTTGTAATATATGTAATGAACAAATAACAATAATACATATTATTCAGGAATGTCCTATGTACAATCAATCCCGCCAAACAATCTTACAGAACTTTAATTCTGATGCTTTACTTTATTCAAGCTCCCTACAAGAAAAAAATTTAAAATTTTGCAAATCAATTAATGTCGAACTGTAAAACAAACTGTAATATTGTTTTTAAGCATACGTACTGTGTAAATTATCACATGTAGTAAAATATTTCCAACCCCTGGTGTAATATAAACTGTAATGTCTCACTATTCACTGAACAAAAATGTATAATTGTAAAAAAAAAAAAAAAAGTAACCATGCTATGTAAACTTACAGAACCTTGTAAACTTAATGTATGTACCTTATTGTAAAATTACAGAATAGTCGCTAATAACCTCGCAGTTGATGCGACTATAGATAAATAAATAAATAAATAAATAAATTCGTATCAACTCCTAAAAGGAGTATGAACTCCTGAAGTTTATAACTTCATAATAAGTAGATCATGCGGTACTACGTCGAATGCTTTTATGCAGCTAAGCTCTAACGGTTTTGCTTTTTACTTTCCCGTGTACATACATATACACGGAATATGATACGTAGCATAGGGAAAGTTATGTAATGCTGCGGAAAATCTATTTCAAGGTATTAACGGAAATACACGTTTTGGGGTCCCCTAATTCCGAAAAAGTGTTGTTTTTTTTCAAAACGTCCGTCCGTCCGTCCGTCTGTACGCAGTCTGTGAACACCATTAGCGCCTAAATCATCAGTATAATTTCTTCCAAAATGAATATTCCCCAATATATCAGGCCCCACTCGAGGTGCAGCGATTATGAAAAACTTTCTTCAAATTCTGAAGTTACTTTACACGAAGCCCCCCAGACATTTTCAAACTTTTCTCAAAACGCTTCCAAATTTTCTTTAAATTTGTTGTAAAAATAGTGTAAAGTACACTTATAAAGGACGGAATGGTGTGACTGTCACGGTTAACTCAGAATTTTCGATAATTGCGAAAGTTTGAATTTACAACGGCGGCTTCCTACAACTACAAATTGAAGATAGAGATTTTACCTTGAAATGAAATTTGTTGTCCATAATTAGTTCATTTATTAAGATCATGTACATTTATTCAACATTTTAGTAGTTTTCACGTAATATTGCGTGCAATACATGCAATTTTATAAAACTAGTGGTGCCAGACTTTTCCGTATTAGTTTTCTATTTCCTTGGGTCTGGGCTACCTATTCGGAATCGCCACATACACGTGCCAGCTGCCATCTATCGTTGCCCAAAGTACATTTTTTTGACATTTTCTTAATTTTTCTGTTTCCTAATGGTCCGATTTTCACGCTTAACTCTAAATTTTCGAAAATTGCAAATATTTGAATTTTTTTCGGTCTCTGCCTACAACTACAAAATTGAAAATAGAGATTTGGTCTTCAAATAAAATTCGTTCTCTATAGAGTTCTTTCATTAAGGTCACGTACATTTTTTTCAAGATTTTAGTAGTTTTCGCTCAATATTCCTTACAAAAACAAGATTTTCTTAAAAACGGTTGCAAATTTTTTTCCTTAAATTGTTGGTAGAAACTAGTGTCTAATATAGTCCATGAGATGACATAAAAGTCATGAGACTATTCTTTTGTTTTTTTCAAAAATTACCAAAACAAAATTGTTTTGACTTGCCTAGCATTAATATTTACATTACCGTAGATTTGTTCACATTTTTATATTGATGAGTACATGTGCTTTAAATAATGTCCAGTAAAGTTTCGCGAAAAATCAAGCGTTTTCTGTGAAAACTAGCTCAAAATTCCGCATTTTCAGAAACACTCAATCGCCATTTTCTCATAAATAGCTCCAAATTTTTTCTTCAAACTTTTCAAAACGATAATGCTAATTGCACTCTTTAATGCCATGTAAAGTTCATTTTGGGCTAATTTTTTGTTTTTTCAAAAATTACACAAATCTATTATTTTTAAGATCTCACACATCATTAATATACACGTTTCCCACAATTTGTAAACACTAATGGATTTGTGAGTTAATGTGCTTTAAATTACTTCCAATAAACTTTTTCGAAAATACAAAAGATTCCTGTGAAAAATAGCCTCAGATTTCACATTTACAGTTGCACGTAAACGCCATTCTCTTAAAAACGGCTCCAAATTCTTCACAGAAAATTGCCATTTAGAGCGTGATTTCACTGTTCTTTTATATTCTTAAAATAATTTCCGTTGTACTATTAAGAAACCGAAAAATTAAGAAAATGTTTGAAAGAAAGTAATTTGGGCGGCGATATATGGCAGATGGTGAGAATGTATGGCAAGTCCGAATAGCTACCAGAGACCAAAGGAAATAGAAAACTAATACGGGAAAGTCTGTGCCATTCCGTAGCACCACTAGTTCGTTATCAGGACCAGGCAATAAATGTTTTTCGGCCGAAAATTCGCCGTTTTTTCCGCGCAGCAATTCATAACTAACATAAGTAATAACAATTCATAACATAAGTAATAACAAAATAAAAATTTTCTCAAAAACCTCCCCAATTGCCTTAAACTTATGGCAAGAATAGTGCTAAATGTACTCTACGAGACGAATCGGTTTGCTCTGTTCTTTTGTTTTTTAAAAAATTACAAAAATTTAATTTTTTTAAATTATCATTTACCGTAAATATGGTAGAAGGTATATGGTAGTAGTGGAGATTTGTTCACATTATTATATTTATACATGTGCTTTAAATAATTTCGTATAAAGTTTCTCGAAAACTCAACCGTTTTCTGGGAAAACTAGCACAAAATTTCGCATTTTCAGAAACGCTCAAACGCCATTTTCTCATAAATTGCTCCAATTTTTTTCTTCAAACTTTTGGAACGGATAGTGCTAATTGTACTCTTTAATATGACGTAAACTTTATTCTGAGGTGTTTTTTTTTCTTTCGAAAATACCACTAATGTATTTATGTAATTATTTTTTTTAAAGATCTCTCACATCTTTAACCCTTTGCGGTCCTCTGTCCCGTGGGGCGGGACACAGCGTTTTCCTCGTTGCAGACCCTTTAAATCCCCAGGTAGCTGGTTGCACCGGTCCGGCGTGCCGCGGCGTAAGAAACTGTACTCGGGTTTCAAATTATTTTTCGTATTATTACAAACAAAACATTTTAATTTATTTGCCTCATTCATAATACATAATTTTGTAACTTAATGTTTGGTGCGGAGAGCTTTACCTCATTTCCAATAACGCCTGTATATTACATTGTATGAACGAAGTCCGAGTTATCATTACTGTCATTTTCTTTACACTCCTCGGAATATCTCGAGAAAATGTTTTCAAATTCTTACTTTCCTGAAAATTGTTAACTCTCAGAATTGTTTACTGATTCACACAATTCAAGCTTCGACAATCTCGAACACTTACTTCTCGATGTCTCCATAAGTTCAACTGCAACCTCGTAAGCAAACTGATTTTAAACAACATAAAATGGGCAAAGTCTGTCTACAATGAAGGAAAATACTGCCTAATCTCTTCTGAAGATAATAAGTTGTACAGGAAACCAGTGCCATTTACCTGAGTGAAATAATACAGAGTTAAATATAGGTCCCGCCCCACGGGACAAAGGACCAGAACCTGGAAAAAGGAAAGTCCCGTGACGCGGGACATCGGACCGCCAGACGAAGAAGACGGAAAAGTGAAAGGACCGCAAAGGGTTAATACGCACATTACCAGCAATTTGTAAACATTATTATATTTGAGAGTTACGGTGCTTCAAATTATTTTAAATGAAGTGTTTTGAAAACTCAAAACTCTTCTGTGAAAAAGAGGTTCAAATTGCACATTCTTAGCAGCGCTTAAACGCCATTTTCTTAAAAGCGATCCAATTTTGTTAAAGAAACGTCATTTAGGACGAGGTCTTCGTGTTCTTTAATATTCTAAACTTAATATATCCGTTGTACCATTAGGAAACTCCAAAATGAAGAAAATGACAAACAAATGTACTTTGGGTCATTTGGATAGGTGGCAGCTGGCATGAGTATGTTGCAATTCCGAATATCAAGTTCCAAGGAAATAGAAAACTAATGCCGGGAAGTTTGCGTCATTCTGTAGCATCACTAGTTTAATGGTGATGTAGTTACTCCTTCATGTTGCCTCCGATACGGAACTCGATATTCGTTGCACAACTTACCTGGATCAAGAGGATGGTGGTTACGAGGAAAATATGGGAACAGTACAATGACGCTACACGTTATGTTAAAGAGAGAATTATGAAAGGTAATTATCGGAGGGAAATATGAAAAGTCAGGCCGTATCAAGTTAACATCTAGTTAATTAGTAAATAAATAAATCTGGATCATTAAAATTAGGTAAAAAAATAGCATATGTACCACGAGCGTTAACTCGTTGGAAGAACCTTTATAAGGCCCTTGGGGCATAAATAAATCTTGGGGGGTGTGCCCTTAACTCACCGTCGGCGCGCGGCGCGTGGGCGTCGAGGGAGACGAGCTGCTCGAGGCAGGCGGCGCAGAAGGAGTGCAGGCACGGCAGCACGCGCGGGTCGGCCAGCAGGCGACCGCACAGCGGGCACGTCGTCCCCGACGGCCCCGCCCTGCCCACACAGCGCAACCCGCTCAGCACAGGCCGCTCAACACAACGCAAACAGAAGACGACACAAACAGAAGGCCGTAGGGTTTCACTTCCGACACTTTATAGTTGGGTGAGATTCAGAGACCGTTTGGAAGAGAATTCTTCTCACTGACTACTCTGATCTGTGGTTTTCTGGGGATTTTTTTCGATCAATACCAGGCGAACGCTGGAGCAGTAGGTAAAAGAACGGGCCACTGACCATGCCCAATTTGGCCCTTCCTCATGTTTATCCCCTCCTCTTCCCTTAAACACATACACATACATACACGCACATGAACATCACTACCACACATACCAGAAGACCAGTCGGGAGCTTAGAACTTGTCGCGGCTCGAACGATTCCCTGTTCGCTGAGATTTCGGGAAAGAAAAAAACTCGCAATATTTTGTATAGGTCACAGCCGCATGTCACATTCAAAGGAGGGTATAATAACTCCATGTTCAGTAATATAACATGCATTACCCTTATGGAAATGATCACCATTGTAGTTCAAAGCCGGAAACATAATAATAATTAATAACTTTACTTTAACTCAACAATTAAATAATCAATCACAAATATATAATTTTCATTAATTTTCTACAGCAATGAAAGTGATTCTACATTTCACTTGAATACGTTATAAATACTTTTTTAATTGAATGTAGTCCCTATGCATTCGAGACACTCAAACAAGTGAAGATTTTTTAATAAATTCTGTTATTTAGACTTTTTCCCCTTTCGTGCAACATTTCGAGGCACTTTCTCAACTGTAATGTAAAACAATGCAATGTTTTTATATAAAACTAGCTGGTACCCGGCGCGTTGCTGCCGCAGGAGAAATAATTGAGGAAATATTCCTCTCCCCCCTCTCTTTTCCTCTCTCTTTTTTTCTCCCCGTCTGTCTGTTTCCTCCTCTCTCATTTTCCCCACTCTCTCTCTTTTCCATCTGTCTCTTTTCTCCATTTCCGTGTCTCTTCTTTCCTTCTGTCTCTTCTCCCCCACTCACTGACTCTCTTTTCCCGCTCTCTCAGTTCCCTCTCTTTATTTCCGCCTTTCTTCATTTCTCCTCTCTCTATTCCCTCCTCTCTCTATTTTCCTTCTGTTTCACGATTTTCCCTCGTTTTCTCTATTTCCCCTCTCTATTTCCTTCTCTCTCTCTATTTTCCCTCTAGCTGGTACCCGGCGCGTTGCTGCCGCAGAAGAAATAATTGAGGAAATTTTCCTCTCCCCCTCTCTTTCACCCTCATTCTATTTTTCTCCTCTCTCGTTTCCCCTCTATCTTTTTTCTCCTCTTTCATTTCTCTCTCTCTCTTCCATTTGCCTATCTTTTTCCATCTGTGCCTATTTTCTCCCTCTGTGTCTCTTTTCTCCCTCTTTTCTGCGTCTGTGTCTCTTTTCTCCCTCTATGTCTCTTTTCTGCGTCTGTTTCTCCTTTCTCCCCCTCCGTGTCTCTTCTTCCCGTCCGTGTCTCTTGTTCCCGTCCGTGTCTCTTCTTCCCCTCCGTGTCTCTTCTCCCCTTCCGTGTGTCTACTTCCCCTCCGTGTCTCTTCTCCCCCTCCGTATCTCTTCTACCTCTCCGTCTCTTCTCCCCTCTGTGTCTCTTCTTTCCCTCTGTGTCTCTTCTTCCCTCACTCTCTCTCTTTCCCGCTTTCTCATTTCCCTCTCTCTCACTCTATTTCCTCCTCTCTCCATTTCTCTCTCTATTTCTCTCTCTTTTCCCTATCTTTCTCTATTTCCCCCTCTCTATTTCCTTCTCTCTATTTTCCCTCTCTCTTTTTCCCTCTCCTCTCATCAACTCGGCGCCGCCTGCTCGTGTTCTCCTCGACCTCGCCTCACAGCACACGGCAACGCCCAGCAACAATGCAACTCTAGCACAAACTTTCGTGTTCCGGGGAAACTAGCACAAATTTCCGTATTTTCAGAAACGCCCAAACGCCATTTTCTCAAAAATGGCTTCAAATGTTTTGTTCAAACTTTTCGAATGAATAGTGATAATTGCACTCTTTAACATGGCGTAAAGTTCATTTTGGGGCACTTTTTTGTTTTTTCAAAAATTACACAAATGTAATTTTTTTGAAAGTTCTGTCATAACGTTAAATTGGACATTTCCAGCAATTTGTAAACACTATTGAATTTGTGAGTGTAAGTGCTCCAAATGATTTCAAATGAAGTTTTTCAAAAGCTCAAACTTGTCTGTGAAAAAGAGCTTCAAATTTCGCATTTACAATAGCGCTTAAAAGCCATTTTCTTGAAAACGGCTCCAAATGTTTCAACGAATATTGCCATTTAGGACAAGGTTTTACTGTTTTTTAATATTCTTAGAATAATATTTTTGTTATACTATTAACCGAAAAATTAATAAAATGTCAAAAGAATGTTGTTCAGGCGACGATAAATGGCAGCTGTCAAGAGTAATGGCAAGTCCGAATAGCTAGCCGAGACCAAACGAAAAATAAAACTAATACGGGAAAGTCTGTGCCATTCTATAGCACCACTAATTCATATTACTCTACCGTTGTGTAGACGAAATGTAACCGAATACAGTAATGAAAAGCCACTGTTACGGCCGGACGCCGTTAAGGATTTAAACGGAAACATCATATATGATACGACAATCCAATCAAATCATATCTCAGCAAGGGTTCTGGAAAGGATTTGTTTCAAGAAGAGCAACTGATGTCTCGGAAGGCGGGAGAAGGTAGCAGACATGAGGGTCGCTCGGTGCAAACTGTAGTAACAAAAGAGTGTTCCATGCGAAATATCACTCCTTGTGATTTCTTCTTATTTTCAAGATTGCTACTAAATTCATTCCAACTACCCCAACTTTCCAATTAAAACAAGTAGTGTATTTGACATTCACAAAATTCAGGAACCCCCATTTATTCAGGAGTGGATTTTGATATTTATTACGAAGAAATTTAGGATGTCGTGGTCAAAAGTACTATAGGATTATTTTTCTCATTTGTTATATTAATGGCTTAAGGTATTGCGTCAATAATGCACAGATGCTCAATACATTTATTTAATAAACATTTTTTCTTCTATTTTTTTTAAATCAAGCAGTATGCATAATTCGACACAGTATTTTGAAACACAGTATTTGTTATTATTAAAGTAACAGAAACCGTTCTGATATAAGCAAATTATTCAAAGCAGAGGGGACAAAGGTTTTGTTCGCTATGATGATGGTGAACTAAGAAGTAGGAGGAACGTGAATACACACCGCTTCGTCTTCGTGGGATGACAAGGTTTCAAGCCCCAATTCCTAAGGTGGAAAGCTAGCCGGAAGAACCACAGTGAGGGCACAGAATAGATAGTACACAGAAAGGAAAGTAGAGGGCGGCTCTTCTATTTTCAGTGAGCCACCGCGCAGCGCAGACCGCCGTCCAGAAACTGTGCAAAGGAACCGCAGGAGTCAGCTCAAACGCCATGTTCTCAAAAACGGCACCAATTGTTTTCTTCTAACTTTTCCCAACGGGTAATGCTAATAGTAATGCCGATTATGACATAAAATTATTTTTTTATGCGGCGGTTCCTTTGCACAGTTTCTGGACGGCGGTCTGCGCTGCGCGGTGGCTCACTGAAAATAGAAGAGCCGCCCTCTACTTTCCTTTCTGTGTAGTATGCGTACGTGATGCGGATCGCACCAAACCCTTGGTGTAGTGCAGGCGAAGGCCCTCTGCAAGGCCTCCGCGCGACGCGACGCGGACCGGTCGCGGGGCGAACGGGCCCGGAGTGGGCGGTGACTTCATCCGCGGACGCTTCCCAGCCGCCCCCGGCGCAAGGCGATCGCGGACGGGTCTTGCGAGCAAGCGGGCGGCGCTGAGCGGGAGAGGGGACGAGAGGCGTTGGGTGCGACGGACATGCCGCAATTAGCGCGTCCGCAGCGTCCGCGCAAGGCAACTAGCTCCGCGGCCATCGCTTGCGTATCACGTCGGATCATCGGTAGCAGGATAAACCAGAACAGAACGCTCCGAAATGTAGCAAACAACTTTCGAAACGTAGTTTACATCAATGAAATAAAAAACAATAGTACCTTCATTCTTTTAATACTACTACTGGTAATTGTGCGCTAAAGCAGATCCAGGGATATTTCAGTAACAATGATTGTGGACACTCAGTTCGTGTTGCTCAGAAATACTATTTCTACAGTTACCTCTCGGAATTTTAATTACTCAAGAAAAATCATTGATCGCGATGGCTCAAGCATGAATGAATGCTTGACGTGGGCCACATGAAATTTTATCAACTTTAATTTTGTTAATTAACAATTGTTTCGACATAATGCATAGTTTTGAAGACAGAAGCGAAGAACTAAAAAAGGGTGAAATTTTTACTGAACTTTTTCGCAATTTTCTCTGTGAAGCCGACCGTTTTTCAGATGTCAGACATGAAATTTGAATTCAGCACCCTCAAAAACACATAGAACAGAAAAAAAAACAACTTCCGAAACTTTTTTCCTGAATCGGGTCTTTTTGAGCACCATTTGACTGGACCATAATAAGAATAATCTCAAATGAACATCACTTTCAAAATGATGAACTGTAATAGCAGTTCCTTTGCAAATCTTCAGAGAGGAGCGTGAATTAAAATATGCATTTTCATTCAAAAATTCGATTAACCGTCGACTGAGGGTGCTTATCCCAGATTCTAAAATCAGCGTTGTTGACGGTCGCCCTAGTAGAGCTCTACATTCTGTGAAAAACAAACGTCCGCCCCTCGGGGTCGTTTCTGGTGAGCGCTCGGAGTAAAATCAGGAAGGCACTTGCCGCGTAAACATCTACTCTGACTCATGGCAACCACCGGCCGAGCGGCGACCGACCGTCGCTGCGTAGCGCCACGCGCTGCACAACGTCGTTCGCACGTAGCGATTCAATTCTGGATTCTGAAAATTCCGAAGTCTTTCTACAGAAGCTGCCCTTTCCAGCAACAAGCTCCCCTTTCCAACATCACCACGTAAACATGTAACAAATTAGCAGTGAGAACATAGTACCAGAATATAGAAAATTACAGTAAAACTTGCTCAATGTGGAACGTACATAATGCGGAAATCTGTCCAATGTCAACAAAAACCGAGGTTCTGGCAAACATATAAATAAATTCTAAAGTATTTCATTGTATAATGCGGAATTTGTCCAATGCTCAAACGACACAAATATTGTCTCCTATTTTATTTCAGTAGTATACCTTCCCTGTGCGTCTTTCACACGTAACCAATCTTTATTTGAGGTTTCTAAAGAAAGAGAATTTCACGGAGAAGTGACGAATTGCACTTCGCCATTCAAAATATGAAATAACAAACGCATCTAAATACTCATGTAAATGCAACCCGCAACGCACGTCAGTTTTTTTAAACTCTATATCGTTAAATAACTCCTAAACAAACCGTTTTAGGGCCTTAAAAACTAAAATTTTGAGGTCAAGACTGGCTAAAGATGTTCAATGAGAAAATGAAGAAAGAAAATAGACATGCGATATTATTTCTGAACAACGCCACATGTCATCCAAAGATGTCTCTTTCGAACGTAAAATTTACCTGGTTTCCACTGAATTCGACGAGTACTGCAACCCATGCACATGAGCGTTATTTATTCGTACACCTTTAAGTCGCACTACAGATGTTAATGCAATCTCTGATTGCAAATATGCTGATATCGCGTATGCTTTAGCGAGATCTGTGCCAATCCTGGATGCTGTAAATTGGGTAGGACTGTCAACAATGCAAATAAAAAAGAGGTTCTTTTGAAATTCTTTCAAAAATCGGGTTTTGAGAAAAATTATGAACCTACCATAATAAAGGAAGCGCACGAAAGCATTATAGCAATAATAGCAACGTGTGAGCTAATAACCTTCCAGGCGTCACTGCAAAACATTTTGTTGCAAGAGATGAACATCTGGCAACACTTTATGTTTTTGAATCGCCTGCATATTTATTGGCAAAAGAAGAAAGTGAAGTCGACGGAGCAGAAGGAGGCAGCGGATACAACGGAGCACAAAATACGTAGGAATGGACAAGCTATTCAAAGCATAAGTGATATCATGTAATTCGCTGTGAGCACAGACAACCCCAATCTGCTGCAGTTACTATACAGTGTAAAAGAATGTATTGAAAATGACATGACCATAAAAAGATTCGAACAAGCTACTTTATTATATATGTGGAAACAGAAATAAGAGGAGTATTTACGTAATACGTACTGTAGTAGGACTATTTTCAAATAGTGTTTGTAAGTTAGTGTCAGACGAAGACAGAAAATTGGGATTTCCCCGGGACACCGCGCAGTGCTCGGCGACCAAACTCCCACCCACTGGTTGCCACACAGAAGGCCCTATGTTAAATCCTGTTGAAACATAGGGCCAAAGAGTAAATGTAGTGAACGCAGTAATAGAGGCAGGAGCCAAGATCGTGGCGCAATACCTACGAGGGGGCCCCAGACACCGGAAGAGGATCTCTGCCAAGCAATTAAGAACATGGGAAACTGGAAATCCCTCGGTATTGATAGGATCCACATTTATTGGATTAAACAATTAACAGCATTACATTCTCATCTAGCAAAGGCTGTTAATAAAAATTTCGAAAAACCTAAGGAACTCCCCGAATGGCTCACTCGCGGCATCACGTATTCGCTACTCAAAGCGGGAGCCAGCTCTTTGGCGAAGAACTACAGACCAATCAATTGCCTGCCAGTAATGTACAAAGTCATAACTGCAGTCATAGCTGACAAAATGTATAGTCACCTAGAGAAGATCCATCTGTTGCCAGTTGAACAGAAAGGATGTCAGAAAGGTTCCTAAGGCTGTAAGGAAATCTTTCTACTAATTAAAATCATCTTGAATGATGTAAAGAAACGGAAACGTAATTTAGGCATGGCTTGGATTGATTAACACGTCTTTGACACTGACACGATTGGATTTCGAAGACCCTGGAGATCTATCGATTTCATCTTAGACTTGTTGAGTTTTGCAAGGCTAGTATGAAGTTGTGGAGTACCAGGTTACTAACACACAGTGGAAAGGGAGTAGTAGAAACAAGAAGTATTCAGATAAACAGGGGAATTTTCCAAGGGGATCGCTATCCCCTCTGTTGTTATGCATTAGTCCTATCCGACTATCTAGACAGTTGTCATACACTGACTTTGGTTACAAGCTCCATGGCAATAAAAGGCTGGTATATCATTTTTTTAACATGAATGATCTTGAAGTGTTTGCAAAGAATGAAGCGATTCTCTCCTAAATGTTGTCCGTCATCAATGATTTTACTAATGAGATCTGTATGAAGTTTGGTCTTGACAAGTGTGCAAAAATCAACTTAAAAAGAGGCAAAGTGACGTCATAGAACATTGAAGTTGATACGCACACTGTGATTCAAGATCTTGAGCCAGGTAAAACTTACAAATATCTGGGCACTGAAAAATGTGAGACCATCTCGAACGACACAATGAAAGAGAATTCGCAGGGAGCTTCGCAGGGAGAATTCGCAGGGAGAATTCGCAGCCTTTGCTAGAAGAGTGAAACTAGCCCTGCAGTCTGCTCTGAACTCCAGGAATAATATCTGCAATAGATAGTTTGGCGGTACCTGTAGCCGAATACAGTTTCGGACTCGTGTACTGGACTCAGCATGAAATTTGCACTGTGGATTGAAAAACAAGAAAATTGCTAACAATGCATCATATCGCCCACCCTCAAGCTGATTTACATAGACTTTATGTGTCACGTAAGGAAGGAGGAGAGGCCTCGGACAAATTGAGAACTCCTGAAACAATGCAATAGTCGGGTTGGGGAAGTATGTAGTCAGCCATCAAGATGACCCACTAATGAGGCAGGTCATAAAATCTGACCGAAGAATGGGAAACAGAGGCATTGTAAGCATTGTAGCAAGAAGCATTGCAAAGAAAACTATGCAAGACACGCCGAATAACAGAGACACTGAACTTCTAATGCTACTTAACATGAAACGTGAGACACAAAAAATGTTAAAGAAATAGTGAAAAAACAAACCTCTCCACGGACAATATTTGAAACGAATGGACAGGGTACAGATCAATGAAGATCAATCATTTATGTGACTCAAAAGGGAAAGAATGAAGTCAGAATCAGAAGCACTTGTAATAGCTGCCCAAGATCAGGCATTGAGAACACATTATGATAAAGCGGTTTTTAAAATTTCCCAAGATGATAAATGCCGCATTTGCCACGAACACGTAGAAACCATTGATCATATTGTCTCAGCTTGTCCAATCCTAGCAAAGACCGAATACTTGAAAAGATACGACAGGTTGTGTAGTTACCTCCACTGGCAGATCTGTAACGCCCTCGAAGTTCCAAACACATGCCCCAAGTGGTACGTACACTCACCAAAACCGGTGACGTCTGTTGGATTGTGTACAATATTGTATGACTAACAAATCCAAACTTATCGCACGATAGCGGCAAACAAACCGGATATTGTTATCCGGGATTTGGCGAAAAAATCGTGTTCACTTGTCGATGTTGCTGTACCTTGCGATCAAAACGTCGTTACCAAGGAGGCAGAGAAACGTCTTAAATACAAGAGTTTGGAAATCGAGATCAGCCGAATGTGGGGTGTAAAAGCACAGGTCGTACCGATAGTTATCGGAGCTCTGGGATTTGTTCCGCAAAATTTGTGTAAGAACTTGTCTAAACTCCCAGGTAATTCAAAAGACTGGGAAGTGCAAGAAATTGTTTTATTTGGAACAGCCCACATTTTGTGCAAAGTATTGTAGAGGCACCGATAGTCGCTAGATTTGCTCCTTAGGTAGCTGGTTGCAACCTGGAGTAGATTTTATATTGAGCCGACTCATAACATCTTAAGTCGTGATGTAGTGGAATAAGAAGAAGAATAGCATACAGATATTATTTAAAGAAATAAGTGTTATGTCGCGCTTATCACGGCGCGCATAACTTTGTATGTGGCGCGCTAGCATCGAGGCAGCGCGCCCTGACGGGAGCCGTCGGCGGCAGCAACTTGCTACGGCCACGATTCGGCAGGCTGGAGGCAGGGAGCGAGTCTCGCCGCCGGACGCCGGCCCTTTAAAGGGAGCCGGCCTACACCCCCGACAGGCAGTTGGGAGCGGAGCCCTGAGAGCACCAGGAATAGCGTACACGCCGAGTACGGAGAGCCAGCCGCCGGATGAATGTCGGCATGGAGTGAGGACTACAGCAGCAGCAGCAGGGCATTGGTGATTGCCCGAGAGATGGTAGTCAGGGCATTGGTGATTGCCCGAGAGATGGTAGTCAGGGCATTGGTGATTGCCCGATGTATGATAGGCAGGGCATTGGAGATTGCCCGTGAATAGCTGTATGACTGATTATGTTTGTAACAAATGCATAAATAAACTATTGTTAAATGTGCGTGCGAAGTTTATTTTATGGACATAACAATAAGTGACTAATGACGTTCCACGTAATTACTTTGATTTAAAACGATGTTTGAATAAAATAATGAATGAGGAAATTATATTACATACTTATTCAATACAGTTGTGCTTGTAATCATCCTAGTGCATCCAGTGCAGGATGACCGTTAGAATTCACCGATGGGGAAATATTTTTACTATGTTTTATATGATAAACATAGCCAAGTATAAATAACAAAATTTGTTACTCTGTAGACGCATTCATTCAAACTAGAGAAAGTTGCTCCAAGTGAGGGATTTCGGTGGCAGAAGAAAGCGCTCGAGCGTCCACTTCCAGGCGCAAGATGGCCGGTCGGTCGTGGGTTTTGACTGATTAGTGTGTCCTGGCGCGTCAACTGATAAGGACGTGTGTGTAATGCATATTTTTATCGCTGGAGATAGTGGTGATCTTCTCCCTATGAATGGTAAGATCTACACTTCTTGAGGTTTTTTCCTAACCAGGGTATCTCCTACCAGAGGGGCACCGCTGCAGCCAGAAGAGGCTATCAGCTCCCGCGTAGTCTCCAGACGTTTATGGTAGTATAGTGCATGTGTAATGTAAGTGTAAGTAAGGGTTGAAGATAGTGCAAAGAAGAGAAAGTAATAATCACGCTCGGCTTGTGATCCGTTTTAGGGTACTACTACGGCATTCACCTGTTGTTGATCGGAGAAATCACGCAAAACCATGATCAGAGCAGCATGCCGCTAGATTTTCTCCTCCAGTCAGCGGTTGATTTCGACCTAGTGTTGAACATCGTGTCACCATCGGGATTCGACCCTAGAACCTGAACTCCCGGTCAGAGCCACTCCAGTGACATCAATTGATGCCCTGAATCACCTACGCTGGTTCGGCCTCGGACAGTTATTTTTCCATAGAATGCAGGGCTCAACTCCCCACACATGTCTACGATTTCGACTATTGTCTTTACTAAAGATTGGTCACCACTACCAGCTTAAAGAAATCAGAATGAGCTTAAGAGAATATGAGAAAGGGAATAGTCTCTGAATTACATTCAGTTGTCAACATCATGCCAGTTTTATAAATAGTATTTTTTATCGCATAAATAATAGAAAAAAATGGCTCCTTTCATAATAGCATCTGTATGAGCTACATCCTACGAGAAAACATGCATTTATTGCATTGGAGTAAAATTCATGAAACTCCAGTTTGAGCTTGATTAAAATTATTTTTGTGAAGTTCTAGTGGTACAAACCTTTAACTTTTGTAGCATATCTGTTTAGTATTTAGTATTCTTAGTAAGTAGTTTCGAAAATAGTAGCTTAATAACGGTTTACATAACGTAACATTTTATTAAGAAAATACACTTTTCAATGTTTTATACAATTACACGAGTTATTACACTCATCGTCATAAAAAAGCTGCACCCCGAAGGACCCTACTGATTCGCTGCAAACTCTGAGAGTATTTTACACACCATTCGCTAAGTCAATGATTTCATTTTCATGGTCAGCCTTGCACTGGGGGGGTAGGTGGTAGGTGCGTGACGTCGCGCCCACCAGTCTAGATAACAGGGCTTTAAACGGCCGCGCCGGTCATTGCGATATCGGGTAGCGTCGCCAGAGCGTCGTCTACACGTACACTATGCCTCAGCGACGCTTTCGACAGCCGATTGCCCAGTTAGACGCGTTCGAGAGGGGCTGAATCGTGGGTGTGCCAGAGGCTAGTTGGTTCTGTCACCGTATTTCGCACAACACCGGTCCTACAAACACCATCGCCCGCTGTTGGCGGCAAATGGATTGAGGAAGGCATGCACACACGAAATGCAGGATCTGGACGTCCACCACGCACCATGAGGAGGGAGAACCAACGGATTGTCCGCCACACGCGAACAGATCCAACGGCAACGATTGGTGCTATCTGTGCAGCCTGCACTGTCACATCCTGTAAGTGCCAGCACCATTGGCAGGAGGTTGCACAACGAAAGGCTCGCCGCACGCTGATCGTTACGACGCCTGCCACTCGTCGCTAGAGTCGCCTGGTGCCGGGAATGATGGACCTGGGGCCATGCAGACTTGCAGCGGTTCATCTTCAGCGACGAATCCCGCTTCTGTCTTGTTGGCGACAAACACTGGGTCTGTATCTGGAGGCGCGGTAGGGAGCGCCACGAGTGCTTGTGGTATCTCATCACATGTTCCACCAGGCTGGTGAGATGGTGTGGGGCGCGACATCCCATGGTGCCCGTTCACCGTAAGTGTTAATTGGCGGTACCGTACATTCAGGAGATTCTGCAACCGGTGGCTCTGCCGTTCGTGAACGCCCACGCTCATGCCCTATTTCGACAGCATAACGCGCGTCCAAATACCGTAGCCATCTCCCGAGCATGCCTTATAGCCGTGGATACTCTGCCAAGGTCCGCAGCATTGCAAGACCTGTCCCCTATAGAGAATGTTTGGGGTGCTATGAAGCGTGCGATCAGGATGCCACCCCTACCCACCAATCTGCAAGAACTGCGCGCTCAGGTGCAAGCTGCATGGGATGAACTAGCACAGGACATCATTTGAGATCTGTACAACTCCATGCCGCAATGTGAACACGTGTGTTCGCTAAAATTGCGGCCCTACGCCATACTAACATGTACCGTCTGTGGCCGTGTAGCGCAATAAATGTTGGTCCTAAAAATGTGAAAATGTGATCATTTTGTTTACGTGGTACCCTCTACCAGCCTGCCAACAATGATCGCAATCCGCGTTGTCCTTCTGGGTGCAGTCTTTTTTTATTTAGATGAGTGTAAAGTAATAAGTAAATGAATTATGAAATTTGAAAAAGGATCTTTTCTAAATTTGTTCTTTCCCGTATTACTGTTTTGGATAATTTAATGATTTAATTTCCATTATCTCATAATTATAATTGTTTCAAGCACTTTTGAAAAAGGAATCTATCTATATCTTTATCACAACGCCAGTGTACCAAGTACTTGACAGAGATAAGCCACAGCTTTTCACTGTACCCAACGTTTCCAAATATGATAAACCCTCATACTTAACTCACTTTTCTCTATCTCCAATATCTCAAATAGTTTTCGGAAATTAATAAATATGGCAACATTTAACTAATTTAGTTCTCTTAAATGATTGTCCTTATATTATACAACACAATTATTGAGGTATCCTTTCATTTTTTCGACGATCAAATTAAAAACGATCAAAACATGATGAAAATTAGGCTTCATTCATTGAGTTAAATGAAGGTTAATGCATATTAATTTTTACTTCGTGAAATCTATTCTTTAAAGACACACCTTAAAATAAGATCATGTTCAATTTTTCAAAAATATATGTAGGTTTCTTATAATTTTGCGCGAAATAGAGGCAAAGATAAGCTTGATTTTCATTAAGAATTGAATAAATTTCCAGCACGATACAGCTGACTTCATACGATGAGGAAGCAAGAAACTACAGTTTTCAGTGTGACGTTTCAGAACAGTGTTCGCTGCTCCAGGCTCCCATTTTCCACACACTGGACAGCCGCATTATAGTTGCCAAAGGTCACCAATTGTTCTTTAAATATAAATAATCGCAAAGCTTAAATTTATAATTCAATAAATTACACAAATTTTAATGATAATTTTATAATTGAATTAAGATTTTTTTCATGATTTGACTTTATTAACTCACGAAATGGTACTATAACTTCCTTAATTCGAATACATTCTAATACAAGATCCTAATACATTCTCCAAAACACATGAGTATTTATCATGCATTGACATTTTCCGTAATATTTTTCTTATAAATCAGATCGAAGTTAAAGTTACGTGTACGTTCGTCAATGAATATATATGTAAATAAATAATATTTAAAATTCGTTTTCATGTAACTTCTACATTGTATACTCAAGGAAAAATATTTATATAATAATACAAATACCAAAAGTGTATGATTTTAAATAATAATAAAATTAATAATAATAATAATAATAATAATAATAATAATAATAATAATAATAATAATAATTCCATCTAGGGAGTTCACGATCATGTCCTCGTAGTTGGTCGTGGAGCTTGAGTACTCACATGAGCTAGAGAGAGCTGTGTCAGTGGTAGCCTGCCTACTGGTAGGGCCTCCGTCGCTGAATAGGTTGAAGTTAAGGGGTCAGACGAAGAAGTACTCCATTTTGAGAAGAGTGGGAAATAGAGAGGGAAAGATCATGAACCTTTGGACTTCCTGTTATCGGCCCATGGAGGGTACAGGAGAGAAACTGGGTTGGCACACCAGGCCACTCATTAGAGTGGAGGCCCGAGCCTTGCATTAGCCAGCGAAGGAGGCTGCCTTCAGCAGTCAGTGAAAATCCCGTGGGGTTTAGTAATGCCGACTGGTGATCGGAGGGACCCCTTGCTGGTTATGTGTGATATGTAAACTCAAACATGCTACCTGCGAATCTTCAATCAAAACCAATTAGCAAAATGGATAGAACAAGAAATGCAATGAATCTTAACGTGTCTTGTTCTACCAATGTCCCATACCTGCTCAGAAACGGAGCTAATATCACCATGTCGACATTTGGCCATCCCATAGATGATAGTCCCAGGGACCCAGAGCCAGCAGTAGCTCGACGCCAACGTCAGAGATGGACCTGGGTTGAATTGAAGGAGGTCATATAGTGCTTTTACTATGCAGAAACGAAAAATGGGGGCTCGGAAGTAGAAGTTTTCAAGTATGGAGAGAGCGGAACCCATGTATGAGACCTACCCTAGACTCAAAGAAGCTTGCCAGTCAACGACGATATATACTCAGCAGTGGAAAGTTCACAGCAGAACAACTTGCTGATATTCAGAGAAATAGAAGTATGTTCTTCGATCGAACAACCCACGTGACAAACATGTTGAACTTCAAAAAGTTGTTGAAAACTGTTGAAGGTTCATCTCTTCCCAATGAAATAACCATCAGTGGTGAAAATATATCTGGCAATGAATTACAGGATGAAGACATGATGCGAAATCTTCTTCGACGCGAGATAGAAAGAGTTCGTCAGCTTCCATTTGAATCACGTGCACCCTTAAGAATATACGAAAATGCCAAAGCTAAGAGAGTGACAAAAACAGCGAATTCTGTCTTAAATAATGTGGTACAGACCCCAGGTAGAGATCTAGATATCACTGAAATCAATCACATCATGTACGCAACTGGATATCTGGTATCTCAGAAAATTTTGGGCCTAACCAAGAACACCGACGGCAGACATCAAAACAGAGTAAACAGCCCTGTACCCCCATGGACGAAGAGAATTATGAAACGGATAGCCGACACTCGGCGTGAAATATCACTCTTAGCTCAGACATCTTCTAAATCAACGCACAAAGTTCAACGAAAAATATGCAATGTTGAACAAAAATACCAAATGGAAAATGACAAAAACAGGACGGATTAATTTTTGAAGGGAAGTGTTTTATTATAGTGCAGAGTGAGAGCTTATCTCAGGGTAGTGACGGAATAGTTATTTACATCGATAAAAGTAAGTTCTGCTAAAAGTTTAACTGAAGTAAAAGAGTAGCGGTGAATAGGTATTTGACGGAATTAAACGTGTGTCAACACTGTTTTTCAAGGTTGTTGAAAGAAGAACAAAAGAGGTTTATTTATATAACTAGTTTGTCACGCCGGGATCATCTGTGATATCGGATTTTTTTTAAATATTATAATTGTCTTAGGGAATAACGATAGCTTGTCGCCAGGCTAAGGCTACTACGACGGCCTCCCATCCTGAATGTAATGAATTAAATTGTACCATAAAATTATATATTAAACATGTATCAGCAGTTTTCCACTGACAACACAAAAAATCATCCCTAACATGCAAATTTCGCGCTAAAGTCGACACAGGTTAATATCGTCCTATTGAGATGAAATTTCATTTTTGAGTGAATTTGACTCAATGGAAAATATTTTGGGGATAAGCCTAGCCAAAAAAATTAGCCAACAATTTTTTTTCATTTTTTACTTTCCCGTATACGCACGTATACACGGAGTGATATACGTACTGTAGGGAAAGTTATGTAATGCTGCGCGAAAAAACGGCGAATTTTCGGCGGAAAAAAATGCATTGCCGGGCCTTGATAAAGAAAAAGTGAATAAAACAAATTAAGATTGTTCATAATAAATGAATAAATTAAGAAATCATAATAAATTAAGAAATAATAATAAATTGCTAAATTAACAAAAAAACATAACACGTGGTGTAGCCAGAAACCCTGTTTTGTGGGTCCTTGACAACGAAAAACCAACTGAAAGGAAAACGTCCGTCTGTCCGTCTGTGAACACTGCTAGCGCCTAAACCATACGTACGATTTCTTCCAAAATGGATATTTCCCAGTCGATCTGGTTCTAGTCCAAGCTTTGAGATTTTGAAAAAGATTCTGTAAAATTTGGGAATACTTTACATGAAGCCCTCCAGACATTTTCAAAATTTTCTCAAAACGGCTCCAAATTGTTTCTTTAAATTTCTTGTAAGAATAGAGTAAAATACACTTATTAAGGTGGCACAGGTCCGATTTTCACGGATAACTATGAACTTTCGAAAATTGCAAAAGTTTGAAGTTTTGTTCTCTCACTCACAACTTGCGCTAATCTTTTTTTGTTAGGTGCAGCCAGCATTGCCAACTAATTACTACTTTAATTATCACTAATTTTAATATTCAACACAAGTAAAATAAATAAAAATAGTTTTTACTGTGCTATAATTTGTTTTCACTTCTTGCATTTAAAAGAGGAGGTTGTCGCAAGTGTTACATAATTAATTAGGGGGGTTCATCCGCGTGTTGCGGGTACGTTAGAAGTGGGAGAGGGGGAATGAAAATACTCGAAATTTGTGTTACGTAATTTATGGACGGTCCCTAATCATATAAAATTTCGAAAATAATTGGAACTGGGAAATGAGCAAATGAAGAGCAAGTGCTGGGGCGGGAGACGCTACTTACCAGTCGCCGTCGCCGCGCAGGGCGGGACCGGGGCCGGGGCCGGGGCTGGCGGGCGGCGCGTCGGGCGCGGCCGCGGCCGCGGGCGCGGGGGCGGGCGCGTCGGCCGGCGCCGCCACCACCGCCACCGCCACCACGGCCGCCGCTGCCGCCGAGGCCAGCGCGTCGGCGGGGGCGGGGTCGATGGGCGAGGCGGTGGTGGACGAGGCGGCGGCGGTGGGCGAGGCGGCGGTGGGCGAAGCGGCGGTTGCCGCCGCCGCCCCCTGCTGGCGCTTGGGCGAGCGCGCCTCCCCCGACTGGCGGCGGCGCGAGAAGCTGCCGAATATGGCGCGCATGTGGTCCACTTCCATGGCGGCGCCCGTCACAGCGCACCACAGGCCCCTGCGCACGCCGTTTCCACTTTGGTTATTGTTCCCTTTCCCCCTCGTGGTTACTTACAGGTGGGCAGAACTCATGTTACAAGCCCGATATACATAGTACAGTATTCGTGGAGATTCTTATACAGTTTCTGTGCAGAAACATCAAGATTACAAACTAGAAGTGTAAAAGCCAAAAGTCTGCACGTGTTCTGCACGATTCGTCACAAGCCGCCTCTAGAGGGTCTAACGAGAAACAATTGAATTGCGCCGTCCGAATGGTGGTGTTTCTGTGCGTGCGTTCTGGCTATGATCTGCATTTGGTATTAATTAACCATGAGGAGCATAGAGAATAAAAATAGGAAGGCAGGAATTGGGGAAAAGGAAGTTTATCACAATATATCACTTCATACAATCGCACCTTGACACACCTAACTATAAAATCCACATGCCCGATTACCGTTAGCTACCGCTAGAGGCGCTGGAGTCAAACTGTATGCTTTCTACACCAAAAATTACGAAAATGTTCATAATTTTTTCATGCAGAAACGTAAATTCTGAACTGCACGAAAAATCTGCACGAAAACTGTACCATATATACTGGCCTACAAGCATCTAAAGTATGTTGGAGTCCCGAGATTATCGCTTTTTGCCAAGTAAGATGTGGGACATCTCAAACAACCAAGTTTCAATAGTGACATTTGCCCCGGATCGTAGGCGACTCATCTTGCATTGGTGTCAGGAAGGTACACAAGTTCTCTTTACTGGACCCAAGTGCACGATAAGTTGCCTACATATCAGGGGACACCTTTTTACCAATTGATAGATCTATATACCAATTATGAGAGTGAACACTGAGTGACGACTCACAAAATTTCTCAACAACCACACAGAAACATTAAATATTAGATACACAAATGAAACGATAGGTGCAAAAAAGTGCTTTCTATAATTTACATTTTTGTAAGCAAAGAAATATATGTTGAATTCCGTTGGGTTAAATGAGCCTTCTATATAAGCATATATTTGAGATATCTAGTTTTGTCTAACGATACCGTTGGCTCACAATTTTCTCCCTTCCATATTCTAGACGCACAACTCTTCACAATTATTTCTACATACATCATGAACTCTCACGTATCAGACATGTTCAATGATTTGTTCGAAATAGACCAATGATAGAATGGCAGGCAACTGGCAGAACCCAAAAAGAATCTTGCAGCAAAACGGTTGGTTGCAACACAAATTCCACAAGAGGTGTTTAGCATTTGAGTCCTGCCACTTAATTATGCGAAGCTAAGACGCTGGCTGCCACGCTGCATGTTGTCTGAGCATCAATTCTCCATAATGATGCTATTTTTAAGTTTTATAATGAATTAAATGATCACAGGTGTTGTCAACGCCAACTACACTGTTTATTTGAAAAGCAGCTTTTGATGGCTTACCTATCATCATCAGTTTCTGCTGTCTGGAAGCCACAAAACGACTACTTATAGTCAATTCCTGAGTAAACGAATCATGTTGTTGCAGTATTGATTTATTTTGAAATATAAAGTTTATGGCTCAATGAGAGGCAGGAGAAACGGGAGAAGCCCGAGAGAGCCAGCCAGTTTTGTCCACTACAAACTCCACATGCACCCACTGAGATTTGAACATCGGAACCCGAAGGTGGAAGCAGTGGCGGACAGTGGGTTCAAAACTTGGGGAGGCCCAGACAAATTCAGGCAGGGAATCATAATGTGAAATTTAAAGTAAATGACCTTTGGATTACTGGTAAACTGTTATTGGTGACATTCCAAATAAATGAATAGATTTAATATTTCTCTTCCTTTAAAGAAAGTCACTTCCATTAAAGATTTTTATTGTGTCCACTGAAATACTTGGTGCGCCACGCAATGGTTCTCATCGGCTCCGCAGGTCACCCACTGTCTATGAGCGTAACACGCCTTCACAGGAGGCGGCCGGACGCGCGAGAGCCTGCGTGCCAAATCAACTCCAAAGTTGAAACGAAACTACTCTTTTCTTATTGGTTGACAGACATTGTCATGGCGCGCGTCATCGGGCCGCTTTCGCCGTTATTCTGCAGGCCGAAGCAGTGCTAGTACTTAGTGGTGCTACCTATATGTGACGCATAGAACTAGGGATGGGCAAAATCGTTCATTTTTGTGAACAGTTCTTTATAAGATCGTTATTTTTAGTGAACTAGTTCGTTGAACTAGTTCAAAAGAACGAAATAGTTCATTTATTTTCGCCACGTACACAGGGATGCCATATAGGGCGGAATACCGCCAATTGGGCGAAAAGCAAGCGTTGACTTGCGGGAAGAAAATGCATTTTGGGG
Source organism: Acheta domesticus (assembly GCA_031308135.1). Lineage (NCBI taxonomy): Eukaryota > Metazoa > Arthropoda > Insecta > Orthoptera > Gryllidae > Acheta > Acheta domesticus. Next base: position 60,206,322 of record JAHLJT010004567.1, read on the forward strand.
GATTCTGTCCATTGGGCGTAATTCTTTGTATCCTGGGAGGGCTGTGGGCGGTATGCTTTTTTTCGCTTACTAAATCGTCAATATTGCATTTTCCCACAAATTGTACAAGTACTTATGACTTCTGACAGAAATGGCGTATGTAAAAATGTTTGAGTTTTGAACACCATGCAGCTATTATGAAAATGTCAGAGCCCATTTTTTTACATATATTTTACCCCTTTTTCTAGCAATTTAACAAGTATTTAAGTCATAAGGCTAGGCTTAGTAGGTAGGCTTTGTACACAAGTGTATTTTTAAACTTCTTGTGAACGTGCAACTATTTTGAAATTATCAGAAGCAGTGTCAGACGAGCTTTATTCACCGGTTACCTTTTTTCCCCACTGGGTTATTTGGCGGGTTTTCCCAGAAGGGATCTGGCAACTCTGGACGTAGGTGTTTTTTCAGCGTTGAAGTTGAAATTTTTGCCGACACCGTAGGTCGAGGCCAAAAAATCAACAGAGACCATGAAAAATCACACTTAGCTCAGGATATAAGAATATTTTTCTACATCTGTATAAAAATTATAATATAAAAATATGTGGAAAAGTTCTTAACTTCATTTTGCAATAAAGTGTTTGATATCTCGAGAAAGAGCAATACGTTAGAGAGCATTACTAAGGGATACTTCGTTAAATTCCCGTGAATGAAGTACTTTTTTCACGGTAACAAGACAGTTGTCTTGGAAACAGTCTTTTAATCGATATAAAAAATAGGCTATATCATACCCTGTTAACAAAGCGCAGAATCTGCCTTTATTGTAGACAGAGATATAGAATTAGATTTTAGGTAAATGCTTCATTTTATTTTGCGTGAAATGTTGCAACATGAGGCCGATAAGCCGAGTGACGTAATCCTACGAACTAAATAAAATCACTTTTGCTGCATGTGTCATACACTATTTGTAGACAGTCTTTCTGAGTTTCATTATATTTTAATTCAAACATATGCATTAAATCTACGTTGTATTAAGTAGCTCATGTGATCAGACGAAAGTATTTTTTTTTCATTGTTATATTCACAGTTTTATCTGAATATAATGAATATGTCACTATGTAATGAAATGTTATTTTTGGCGCTAGTGCTAAAAATTTAATTCTCTCTTGTTGCTTTACCCAAAAGTAACTTCTTTTTATAGGTTCTCTCGTGCCCGTGTCACGTCACTTTGGGACAGCTACGTAGGTGGCATTTACAAGAATACCCGTCTCGTATTAAATGGTTTATTTTGATAAGTATCTAACATGCTTCATTCTAGTTCAATTTTCTCATATATTAAACAACCCTTAAAATGTTGCTTACAGCAGAAAAGTGAATTCTACTCTATTTGCCAGTACATGAAAATTCATATTTTAATTTTCATATACTTGCAAATACATGCAGTACATGAAAGATGTGCATTGAATGTGACAGATAGAATATGTTGTCACATTCAACTGCGCACTTCACTAAACCCATTTTACAAGTAGGATTACAAATAAAGAATATTATTTGTAAAAGAAATAACTCCATGGGAATCATTCATCAAAGTAGCTGTTATTACTCTATGCTAGGCATTCTGCCCTTGACAATCCAGATTAGTGACATTTATATTCAGCAAGTTATCAAAATGCAATTCCAGCAATATAAACAGCACTAAAAGGTACATTACACACAATACAAGCAGCCAATATCCCCAAAGTCATGTGAATTCCGACCACTGCATGTTGAAACCTGCGCAGTAAGCTCATGCGCACTGTGACCGCTGAACTACAGGAGAGAACTAATTGAACTACTGAACTAATGAACGATGACCGGCGAACTAAGAGAACTAAATGAACTACTGAACTAAATGAACTAACTGAACTAAACGAACTAGGAATAGTGACCGGCGAACTACGAACGATGACCCGTGACAGATGAACTATAGTTCACTAAATGGTCGTTCCGTATCGTACCGTTCCTTTTCAAGAATAGTTCAATTGAACTAGTTCGTTCGCGATCGACACATCCCTACATAGAACTGCTTGGCTCAATCTTGAATCGTAACGCTATGTTTGCAGCAAGAGAAATGACTTCTTTTAAATGTATATTCGCCAGCTGTTAACATTTATGTCAGTTTTAGACAAAGTTAATTCTACCAATGTTTAGGTTAAAATGTCTTAGTGTTGCTAATCAATTTTGTGGGGAGGCCTCGTCTACCTCGCCTCCTCTGAAAATCCGCCACTGGGTGGAAGGCAAAAGGTAAGATCGTTACAGAATGAATCGCATCACGGAGCATTAACTGTAGTACCGACATTATTAGCAGGAGAAACCGTGAAATTCCGTCGTGCATCAGAAACAAAATGCTCGTTTACACTTCGTCGATTTTACATGCTAGTGGCTAATCGTTTGCTGATTTACTAGCTGCATGCAAATCGAGTGCGATTAAGTTAACCACTGAACTCGCTACTTATTTCTCACTTCCATGCTTACTGTTCGTATAATGATTAATATTTCAAACAAAAGAGACTCGTGCGCTATAATTTATAGCAAAAGTGACCTCATCTGTTGTGTAGAATAAGACACTTGTTCAAGCAACTTATTTGTTCACATATAACCTTTACTATCCAATAATAAGCTTACAAACTCAATTACAAAATGAGAATCATTTCAAGGCGATTATGTCTATTGTTTGGTAGTGGTACATACATCCTAGCTAAGACAATCAAATAAGGAGCAAAACCCAGAAATGAACGGTCTGATGATAAATATTAAAACACTAGCTGAATGTGAGCCTTCGGTTGTTTGTCTTTTTTTCTTTCTTCGTCTTCGTCGTCTTCGCCCTCGTCCTCGTCTTCGTCTTTGTCCTCGTCTTCGTCCTCGTCCTCGTTACCTTCTTCGACGCCGTCGTCTTCTTCTTGTTCGTCGTCTTCTTATTCGACTTCTTCGCCTTCTTGTTCGTCTTCTACTTCGTTTTCTTCGTCTTCTTCGTTGTCTTCTTCTTACTCTTCTTCGTTTTCTTCGTATTTGTCTTCTTTGAATTCGTATGTGTCTTCTTCATCGTCTCTTTTTTCTGTTCGTCGGTATTGATGCTGAAGTTTAATCAACGCCACCTATATCTTGTTAGGAGGCGTTGATTTAGTTCCAGGCATATCACCAAGATTCAGCGTCAAAACACGAAAATACACGTTTTTGAAAATTTCTTAGAATTTTATGGCCGAATCTGAAAACAAATTATCAGTTCTCCATCAGGAGACCGAGACGCGTCGAATGACATCTGGTATGTCTCGATTGGTGAATGGGAGTGTTCTAACCGTAAGAGACTGAACCGCAAATCCGCACGCACGATCTCGAGGAGTTCACTCAAATACTATATAGGAATTGTTTAATGTTTCTTTAAGCATACATACGATCTAAGCACGAATTTCAAGAGATTTTAGTTTATAAATGTTATCCGTGCTGGTTTTGTCTCTTGCGCAATTCTCAATTAAAACTAGGAGCGATGCCTTCATTCAGAAAGTAGTGGTGCTACAGAGAGGCACAGACATTCTCATACTAGTTAGTTTTCTAATTTCTTTGGTCTGAGCTACGTTTTCTGATTTGCCCCAACCTCTTCCTAGCTAATATTTATTGCCGCCCAATAAAAAAAAATTCCAAAATTGCAAAATAATAATTGCAAAATTTTTCAGAATTTCTGTGAATTACATGTCATTGTTGTGACATGATACTGCTGTATGAAAAGGGTTTATAATTGTCAAATGTAAGTTGCTATTTGCTTGAAAATATTTAGTTTTCGCACCAAATTCTCTACCCATTGTAATGAGTAGACCCCGTAACTTCATGCACTAAAATGTTAAAAAAAGCATGCAGCCATGCACTTAAAATTGGCAGTATGTAAACTACTGGCTATTTTAATAGCCACTATACGTACTTAAAACTGAGAATATGCGTTAAACAAAAATATAGTTAGCAACAGACATTTATTTATATAAATCTTTATTTTACACTGTAGTACAAATTGCGTATTATAAAAATATTTTTTCAAACATTACAATAAACAAAAAAGTTATTAAGCAAAGAAAATATCGTGCTTCGACCTACTTCTACGCAAAAACCTGGAATATATGCCCGTAAATATACCGTATAAATAAAAATACGCAGTTAAAGAAAAAAATCCCAATGCATCCCAATGCGCAATCAGTAAAAATATGTAATTCCGCAAAAGTGTAAGTGGTGCAACAATTACATTACGTGTGAAAGTATGAGCCAGTATTTCCATTTGCGATGAATTCCGCAGCAGATTTTTTTAATTACTCCTCAGAATGCCCGGTGAGGTATTTTATGTACCATTTAATTTCATCTGATCCTTAAAAAAATTACTGGGCATTGAATAAACTTCATCAGAGGAGCTCAGACGACCACCCGTACCTCTAGTCTCGCGACCTCACTCAGGTCGTTAGCCTAACGTGTAGGCAGTGAGCAGGCGATGCTAAGCTCCTGGTTGACGGTTCAACCCGGCAACCCACCAGTTGGGCCACTGGCACGTCGACCTCATGGCAGGATTGGGTGCAGGAGACCCCTCGGGGTACTCTGAATCCCACAATTAGAAGTCCGGCGGTTAAACGACCATCCGCTAGGTTGCCTTGGTCACGGTTCCACCCAGATCACGAGCCTGAATGTGCAGGCAGTGGGTAGACGGGATGGGGGCCCCGAGCCGCCCGGAACTTAGTTCGGGTGGCCTCCCAGTTGGGCTCTTGGCTTCGTAGTGGCAGTGGCCCAATACTCTGGGCAAAGAGGAGGGACTTCGTGTCCCGGCGCATGTGAGTGGCGCGTTGTCGTACAGGCAATACTGACTCCGGTACTATCCCGGATAGCTAGTAGCTCTGAGCTGGCAGGGCGGCCTTAGACCCAAGCATTATATGGGGAGGTTGCCGCGACGGCTAACTGCGTTCCGGCGGGATCCGGATGTTGGTCGGAAGGTGTCCTTGTGCACCCGACGAGGGTGCGGATAGAGGCTAACGCCTAGGTGCCCACCCTGGGGCTTCGGCCCCCTAATAAAGTACAAGTGCTGGGGTGCCTATTTAGGTAAGCACGTTTATACACATACAATGTTCGAGTCGGTGTCAACAGAATATAAAAAAGTGGTACTAATAAATTAACTTAATATTATAAATCGTAGAATATTCACTCCGCCTGGGGTGGATACTTGGTGGATCGAGTAGTTAAGCTGATGCCCTTGCTGATCCCAAGCCCGGACAAAGGAGAACGGTTTGGGGGCCAGACTAGCAATATATCCACTGTAAACACACCACAGCTCATAGAACCAAACATAGCCTCGGATTTGGACCAAACAAGTTGACGAAATGGCAACAAAAAAGGACTAATCGATGGAAGAACTAGTGGTGTTACAGAATCGCATAGACTTTCCCGTATTAATATTCTACTTCCTTGGGTCTTCACTAGCTATTCGGAATTGCCACATACTCTTTCTTGCCAGCTGCCATCTATCAATGCCAAAAGCACATATTTTTGTCATTTTCTTCATTTTTCGGTTTCCTATTGGTAGAACGGAAATATTAATTTTAGAATATTAAAGAACACAAAAAAACTAGTCTAAATGGCAATTTTCTTTTAAAAATTATGTGCCGTTTTAAAGAAAATTGCGTTTTAGAGCTACGAAAAATGCAAATTTGAAGCTCATTTTCACAGAAAAGTTTTGAGTTTTCAAAATACTTCATTTGAAGTTATTTCAAGCACGTACACTCACAAATATAATAATGTTTACAAATTGCTGGTAATGTGAATATTAAAGATGCGAGAGATCCTTTAAAAAATTACATATGTATAATTTTTGAAAAAACAAAAAAAACAACTCAAAATAAACTTTACGTCATATTAAAGTCACATCTTTAATATTCACATCACTAGCAATTTGTAAACATTATTATATTTTTGAGTGTACGTGCTTGAGATAACTTCAAATAAAGTATTTTGAAAACTCAAAAAGTTTCTGTGAAAATGAGCTTCAAATTTCACATTTTTAGTAGCGCTAAAACGCAATTTTCTTTAAAACGGTCCAATTTTTAAAAGAAAATTGCCATTGCCAAGGGCTAGGTTTTTGTGTTCTTTAATATTCTAAAATTCATATTTCCGTTTTACCAATAGGAAACCGAAAAAGTAAGAAAATGACAAAAAATGTACTTTTGGCTGTGATAGATGGTAACTGGCAAGAAAGAGTATGTGGCAATTCCGAATAGCTAGCGAAGACCCAAGGAAATAGAAAACTAATATGGGAAAGTCTGTGCCATTCTGTAGCACCACTAGTTAATTTAATTATGGACAAGCTTATTGACAGTGTAAAAGAAATGTCAGTATATAGAATGGGTAGTGAAAGAATATCAATATTGTGTTATGCGGATGATGCAGTCTTATTTGCAGATTCAGAAAATAACTTGCGAAAATTCTTTCAACAATCTTCGAAAATCGCAGAATATTATAATATGTACATCTCAACTGACAAAACAAAATCAATGGTGATTTCCAAAGAGCCTCTACGGTGTAAACTGATAATAAAGAGTAAAATAAAGAGAAAGTAATGAAATTCACTTATTTAGGAGTTGAAATTTCAAGCACACCGAATACATATAATAAAGTTAAACATCAAGTTTGCAGTTTTTAAATAGTTTTTTGAAATTTTCAAAAAATAGGGCCTATCAACGAAAATGATGCCTACGTCATTCCCCTCAACGTTCTTCGCACTATTCAACAACAAAACATAATCAAAAAATTTGGAGCCATTTTTTTTAATTTACAAAATCTCAAAATGGGCTTCATGTAAAGTATCCTCAAATAGTAAGATATCGATTTCAAATTAGAGAGGCCGTGAGACGAGTAAAAACCATTGGTGAATATCAATTTTGAAGAAAATCGACCGAACGGTTTAGGCGCTAGCGTTGACCACAGACGGACAGACGGACAGACGGACGGACGGACGGACAGACGGACAGACAGACGGAATGCCGTCAATCGATTTTCAAGTATGAAGAAGCAACAAATCATGGATTTTGACTACATCACGAGATAGAGGATTTTTTTTTCTAAATTTAGCAACAGGTTTTATCCACTTTTTTGTCACCAGACCCCTGCTATAAGAGATTTTCTGGCGAAAATTCCCCGTTTTCCGCCGCACGATTACATAACTTTCTCTTCTTACGAAGTATTCGTAAGGCGAGAAAGTAAAAATGATAACCTTTCCAGTGTCCCTACAGAATCGGAACTGGCCGAGACATTTTCAGATATTTTCAAACAATTCTAGAAATTTCTAAACTTTTAGCAGTGCTAAAACTAATGAATGTATATAGAAATTGGAATTTAATTTGTATAAAAACATACTTCATCAAGATCATACAAGATCACTTTAAAAATATTTTAATACAAAGAAATATATCTAAACAAGTAACATATCTAAAGTCGGAATCAATGCGCGTTACTAGTGTTGCTAACTTAATGTGAATATTTGTCACTAATTGAACGAGAGAATTGTGCGAAAAATCGACGTCAACACATGGACTCATCTTAATAGTCACAATTGTTATTCAAAGGAAATATAACTAGCTAAACTACGTAATAATAATGGTATGAATATAAAATTGGCAACGATCTTGCTTTCAGGTGTTTGTTAGAATTTAGTTTCGATTATAAAATTCCAATTCAGTATCGGAACTCCTATCAAACTCAATGTTTATTTAACCTAAAAATGCTTAATGTAATCTGTAACAGCGAACCTAATTCGATCATTGAAGTCTGATGCCGGTTCTGGTTTTGTAAGAACGTAAATTAAGGCTATCAACAGGGGTTAGTGGTAAAGATTAGTCGAAAAGATTTAGTGTTAGAGAATTTTAGTTTGGCTGATAAGCGAGGATAGTGTCTGACGCCTAAAATACAGTGGCGAAGCTAGAGTCATGCAGTTGGGTATTCTGAAAATCTTATCTTACATTTTTTTGTAAATTAGCTCCATTCACCGTTTTGTTTATTCAACAAAAACGTCGATGTGTTCTTTAAAGCTTTCGTTTGTGCACAGTTAATTTCCCACGGAATTTCTCAAGAATGTCTTGACTCTTTAATGTAATCGTATTCCTTTCACATAATGCTGTATATAAAGGGAAAGTTGGTTTTGAGTTGTACAAACCGAAGCGTCTCTTGATATTTTTTCTATACCAACTTGTCTAACAAATACTTCAGCAAAAAAACAGCAGGAATGTATTTTGCATTATTAATGTAAACATTTGTCAGTTCATTTCGAAGCTGCTCACTGTCAAGGAATCGATTGTTTTATTAGGAAAGGAAAATTTTCTGAACGAAAGGACGCTTGTAGATGGAAAACTGCTTTTCATCCAGAAATTCAATAAAATGAAAGTTGTCGAAATCTTGAAACATGTAGTCCGTCTGAGTCACTACTGTATCAATAATTTTAAAAGATACAATTTTGTATCTTTCAAATAATTCTCACCCTGAAAGTTCATTCATAGTCATGTCTACTTTGATGCAGATTTCAATAGTCTCTTCATATCTAACACGGTATATTACTACCTATCGCTACTATTTCTATCTCTGCGGCGTAGTACTTAACTCGTGATTCCGCATTGTTGAGCGGAAACTGCATTTCGATATCGTGAATCGTTTAGAAGTTATGAGACTGGCGCATAGTCTTTATTTATTTATTTATTTACGTCAAAAACAGTTAAAAACTGCGTATGACGAGCTATGGGGAGAAGTGAATTTTGTGCACGTTTTCATAATTCTGTGGTCTCTATCCTAAACCATATTCTAGTCGAATTTTGAATACAGAAAAGAGAGTTTTTTTCGAGTTTTGTTGACAAAATATTCGCTCCTATATAATAAAATATATTTTCAAAGGTAAATTAGCTATAAATTTCTGCCCTGAACCCTCATGTTCTTCATGAAAGAATAATACTTTTTGCCGCGATAATATGAAAAACGATAATTTGAATAACTATATTTCCCACTGAAATTCAGAAGACGTGCACAAATAATGAAGTTACATTTATGTCCAGAAGCAAAACAAGGGACCATCTCAGCATTTGCTCAAGGATCAGGGAAACTGGACGAAAAACCTGATCGAGATGGGGGCCATCAACCCAGAAACTGTGGTACAATACTTGTTACAGGTTCTTTAGAATTATACAGTCCAAATGATAAATAATTACATTAACTATCATTGTTAAAATTAATTCTACTTTCCTTTTTGATGCTCGGTATAGTCTCGAATTGTATAGAAACAGTTATGCAGCAGAAAAGATTTTACTTGGGACTTAAACTTTTCTATGGAATTTAATCGTTTAATGTCTTCTGGCAAAGTGTTGTAGAGTAATGTACATGAATTGTATGTGAATTTTTTGTAGTGAGCTGTTGATACTGCCACCTGGTGAATATGATTACTACGTCGTGTGTTATACTTATAGACATCGGCGTTTGCTGAAAATATATTCCCGTCCTTAAGTAAGTCATTTTTGACAAAAACTACTGATTCGTAAATCAGGAGACAAGGTAATGGTAAAATTCCTAGATTAATAAAGAGTGACTTACAAGAATCACGTGGGTTGGATTTGCTTATTATTCGTACAATTCTTTTTTGTAATCTGAAAGTCTGTGAACTATAAGATGTGTTTCCCCAAAATATTATGCCATATCTCAGGCGGGAGTGAACATTGGCAAAATATACACAACGAGCTGTATGAAGGCTGACGGAATTTGAAAGAATTCTGAACGCGTAGCATAATGAGCTTAATTTTGTGTTCAATTCATTTAAGTGGGCATTCCATTTGAGGTTTGACTGAATTGATAGACCTAAAAATTTTGTTACATTAACATCAGTCAATGGCACACCGTTCATTTTCAATGGAGTACAGAATTTTTTATTTGATATGGAAAACTGCATTGAAACTGTTTTATTTTCATTTACTTTTAATTTGTTATTACGGAACCAATTTGAAACGTCTGATATTGTACTATTTACGGTTTCTTTGTTGCAAAGAATATTTGTATCATCCGCAAAGAGAACTGTTCTTCCGTTTCGAATCGCTAAGGGCATGTCATTTACGTATAATAGGAAGAGAATAGGGCCTAAAATCGATCGTTGCGGGACTCCACGTACAATTGGCAAAGAACCGGAAAGGTGTGTACATAAAGTTCCATCATTCCAGTAAGGTATTTCTACTCTCTGAGATCGTTGTTTAAGGTACGAACATAGCCAATCTAGAGCAATACCACGGATTCCATACGAAGGTAATTTTGAAAGTAAAATGTTATGATCAATGACGTCAAAAGCTTTTGAAAGATCTAAAATATTCCAATAGTTGCTTCGTTTTGATCCAATGATGAGGCAACATCCTTAAGAAAAGAAAAAATGGCTGTTTCCGTAGATTTTGATTTCCGGAATCCATGTTGGCAATTTGAAAACGCGTCGTGTTTATTCAGAAAGGTTTCCATTCGCACATAAAAAAGTCTCTCTAATATTTTTGAAAAAACTGACAAAAGAGAAATTGGCCGATAATTTTGAACTTCATTTTTGTTGCCTTTTTTGAAGAGCGGCTTAATCTTAGCTGTTTTAAAAATATCTGGAAAAATTCCGGTGCATAAGGATGCATTACATATGTGAGTTAACGGGTGTATAATGGCTGGCGCGCACGTCTTTAACAAACAATCCGGAAGTTCATCTAAACCGGCCGAATATTTATTTTTTAATTTACCGATTATTTTGAGAATTTCATAGGAAGAGGTTTCGGAAACGAACATAGTGTCTAAGACTTTTAGGGAAACGTCAGATGTTGAATTTTGTGGCTGAAAACCCTTAGTGAGATCGACAGCAATTCTCGAAAAGTATTGGTTAAAGAGACTAGCCACTGTTGGACAGTGGGACATTGTCAGTGGGACATTGTCAGTGGGACATTAGTCAGTGGGACATTGCCTGCAACACTATATCTTTAGCTTCATTAATTGTTTCGTAAAGAAAACACTAACAAAAATCACACAAACGGCACATAAACAACTCTATTTTCCCACAACGTCAGGTGATGAGGTGAATTTGCCTCTGAGACGTGGGTGTGCATCGCTGTACGTCCGTGCCTACCGAGAGCCTAGGCTGTAGCTGGGGTCTCTGCCCAGTGAATGCAATTGGAAGTGAAATAGCGTACGCTCTCTTTTGCCCGTGCGCGGCAGAGCCAGCCGGTGTCTATCCACTGGCAGACTCCTCGCTCAGCTACCGGCCACAAAGTGTATATTTCTGCGGTCCTGCTTATTCCATCGCGCGTAAGCGGAGAAAAGAAGTCGAACACATTTAATTCTCTTCAACGATTCAGTAACAAAAATATTGAAAAATGGTACACAACGACAGAATTTATTGAACAAAATTGGGTATTATAAAGCTCCCAGATTACCCTTCACCTTCGCCACTGCTAAAAGACCTTATTTGAATATTTTGCTGTCGCTGAGTCGGAATCCGGTTAGAGAATTTTAGTTCGGCTATTGAGCGAGGATGGAGTCTGACGCCTAAAATATCTTATTTGAACGTTTAGCTGTGGCTGAGTCCGAATCCAGTATCAAAAGTATCTTTTGACAGCACTCATTCTTGATGAACAGTATTGCAATGATGTTACTTTATTTGGATTTTAATTAAACAAAGCACCAAGGCAATGCAAAAGGAATCAGATCAGTTAATTGAAAAATATTAACTGTTGCATTAAATTCAATTTATGAGATGTTTGCATGTCGCGGTGGAGTTGTCACCAAACTTATAATGAAGTTTACAACATTGTTATGGAAGAAACGCCATTCAAGGAGATTCAAATAGGGTGCAAATTTATTAATGTACGAAAGAGCAATATAAACGAAAAAATGTAAAAAAGGAAAAATTAAAATGAGAAAAATAATTGTGAGAAAAAATAAAAGTATAGTTTAGTTCATTTATTTATTATAGGCATGGATTTATACATTATAATAATTTATTAAAAATTTACTTTTTTTCATTACACACATTTACATGTTTCTCTCATATGCGTTTCTTCACAATTTTTTTTAATAATACATCAAATGAAAGTTATTTTTGATAACTTGAAATTTATTGTTGATAACTTTATAAATTTTTATTTTTTTAAACAAATGTACTGAATAAATTTGACATATTTTTCTAGGCAGAATTCGAATCTGCAACAAAAATTGGAGGTTACCAGTTAAAATTCCAAAGTTACCCCCGCCTCACTCCCAGTGGATATGGTGAGGATCGTAACAATTGTAACCTTCTTGATATCTGATATGTGATTATTGGTGTATTGAATTTCTAATATATTTATAGTATAATAAAGTCAATCTGATATACGAATAGCATCGTAATCAATTCTGATATACGAATAACGTCAAATTTGTTAATACATTCTGTACTCTCCCCCCTTTCCGAGATAAATGCATTTGGGTCTTAACCTGACCCCTCCAAATCTGGATCCGCGCCTGAGAAACGGAAGGGATGAGTGTGGAATTTAAAATGCAAGAGTTATCGCGTTGGTACGCGGAGGTCGTATGGGAAAACTTGTGCTATGGCACAACATAAAGAACGAACTTTTAAAATTAGCTAAAATAAATTATCTTTATGTAAATGAAAAAAATCAAAACGCACTAGTGTACAATACTACGTTAGTTAATTTAAAAAAGCAACTGAATTTAAAATTATAAAAAGAATAGCGAATACTAGGATTTTTATTTCTTGGCGTGTGGGAGCCTGTCTTCACGATGGAATATCTCACGTCATATTTCGCGTTGTTCTCGGTCGTGCCGCTAGGAGACACCTCATCGCGACTGTATCGGGCATTGCTGGCGATCATGCGACTTCTAATGGCACGATGGAGAAATACACGAAATGCCGTGTGATATTGTATTGTGAAGACAAGCCCCCACTCGCCATTAAATAAAAACTGACTCGACACTGCCAACGATCGCAGTCCAAACGCCCGATTTAAATGTTAGCAAGCATGTACAGCAACGCCCAGCTGTAAATTCATATTGTAAATAATACACCGTTTGATATTAAACATTAGAACGCAGATAATCCAGTACTTTTTAGTATAGAAATAATTTTTTAATTTTTGCACCCCAGCAAGCTGTCACCCTGCCACTCCAAAACCCCCTCTGTTCCACATAACAAATCAAGGAAAGTTAAATAATATTGCAAAGAGTAGAGTTATAATTGCCCGACCTGGTATTTTCGCACTTCTTTACTTGGCCTTCTAAAGAGTAAAAACCTTTTCTAATATTTTTGTCACAAAGGGATCGAAAAGCAAACTCTGGAGGAAGATTAAATAATTTCAGTAAATGTTGTTTTTAAATAAGTATGAATTTTTTTCAAGAACATGTCTCTATAATGCTGAGTAAACCTTTATTGATTTTTTTTTCAACATAAATTGTATTATTATTTTTGTTTGATATTTTGTAAGTTCATTAGAAGTTACATTTATACATTTTTAAACAAATAACACGTTTCATTAACAACGGTCCTTCTTAATAGAAAGGATAAACAAAGGGGTAGGGAAAGGATGGAGTTTAACATGCGAGAGTTCTCGCACGGGTACACTAGTTAAAATCTTTTTGGTTGAATAACTATTAGACGAAGCGTTCTAGATCCTTAAAATGTGGACGTTTGAAGCCAAAGGCCGCAAAGAAACGTTCCTCTCCACGTAATCTATAGGACGAGAGCTTCTTACACTCTACAGAACTACAGAGTACATCTACATCTACTCTATTACATTTTTCTGATCGGGCTCTTCTCGATACTACCCTACGTGTTCAGAGACGTGCAGAATCTGCAACTGTATGTGAAATGAAACTAATTACTTGAGGCGATTGCATTGCATGGGTGTACATCTTAGTTCGGTAATAGAGTTAAATAATATTGCACAGAGTAGGGTTATGCTTTCTTGATCCTGTATTTTAGCATCGACAACATTAAGTAGATTTCCGGAGAGTAAAAAGCTCTTGTAATATTTTTGTGACTGTTGAAGAAAGCGAAAATCAAACTGTGAAGGAAGATCGTATAATTCAAATGCTTTCAAGGAAGTGTTGTGAATCGTTCCAAGAACATGCCTAAAATACTGATAATACTGCAATACTGTATAAAATACTGAGCAGAGCTTTATTCAAATTTTGATTCAAACATCAATTTCATTTTCAATTTCATTTGTTATTTATTGTCATTTTAAATTCTATAAGTAAGGGAGAGTTAGGTTAACTGGTCCACTTTTTTATAACTAGTTCTAAAATGTTTTTTACTAGATGTAAATACGTGAAATTTCGCATATTTGAGAGAGGCTTTCTCCTTATATTGTGGAATAAACATCACAATTGTGCTTACAGTTATTGTCAAATACGTAATGTTTTATTCACTAACCGGTAAGCTTAAGTGGACCGGAAATTGAAATAAGCTGTAAAAATAAAATTGTCGTTTAATAGAATGTTTTAATTAAAAAATTCTTCTATACATTGCCATAACCTTTTTCATACGTAAATGAGAAAACGGACAACGGACCGCGCGCCGATTCCCAAAACGTGACATCTAAAATTAGAACTTGGAAATACCAGTGTTAATGAATTAAATAAATAAATAGTGAAATACTTACAAATTATGTAACGTTCCAGATTTAATAATTGCAATTCTACAAATTCCTAAAAATAAAAAAGGGGGTAATCGGACCGGTCCACTTAACCTAACCTCCCCGCGGTTCAGTTAATCCCACAGCACAAATTTTCTTTATATGCCAGAAAACACAAAAACCGCGACGTATTATTAAAAACAAAGCACACTATTATAGAGCATAAATACTGACAATTAATTTGGTGGGATTATTCTTCTTGTAGTTGTTATTCAATCGCAATAAAAATGCAAAGCAGATGGCCTCCGGGAAAACCTCTGACCTTTCAGAAAAAAAAATTCCTTACTGTACGGAACAATTCAAGGCCTGCAACTTTCGATTGTGGTTTAGATTATCAGCCCGATCATCCTACGAGTGCCATCCAGTGGAAAAGGTAATAAACACTTCTTACCAACATTTAAGAGCTTGGATCACTTAACCTAACCGGTCCAGTTAACATAACTCTCCCCTACATTGAAGTTACCTTTTTAAATTTTTTACTCAAATAAACGTTTCGTTAACAACTTCTTCTCTTAATATGGAAAAGGAAAGATAGGAAAGAGGGTGAAATTTAACCCTTAACTGGTATCATCGGGTCACATTTGACCCAGAAGAATTTCTTTTTTGTTTAAACCTCGCAATTTTGCCGCAATTTGCCTGTGCTGCCACCTGATCCCTACACTCTATACTTATGGGCAGTGGTGTTTTAGAACTCATGAAAGGAAGTTGATTTGTCCTTGCAGTGTGTGTTCCGGGTCAGTGGAGACCCGACGATACCGTTGACGTTAGTCTTTTAATTATAGTGTGAAAATCGAAGTCTGTTTTCTCAACAATGGAATATGAAGAACATTCTGTACAAATTGAACAGTAGCTTGCAGAGGTAGATAGTGATCTCAGTGACGCTTCAACAATAGACAGAGACCATGATTCATGCAGTGAAAATGATGAGGGTAACGAGCCGAAGAAACGGAAGCGCTGCTCTCTTTGACCGTCATCAAAGGTCAATAAATATAACACAGTCTGCTGTCAGTGCAACAAAACTGTTTGCAAAAACCACAGTTAGTAAAAGTGTATTGTAATGAGTGCATAGAGTCTGAATAAATTACATCCAGTCCATAATAATTATTTGGCTAATTATAAACAGACAAAAATTAAACATTTGATGTATACCACTTTTGCATGCTTGCAAATTTTATGAATTAAGTAGCATTCTTGTGTTTTTCTGTCCCTATTATGTTTATACAAGTGCTAGCTCTTCATTTTGACCCGTGCCAATGAAACATTTCTAGTATTTTGAAAATTGAATCCCTTTTCAAAGTGATCTCATCTAACCCATGTAAATATATACGAATTCAGAAATATGGTACTATAGACACACAAAATGAATTTAATTGAAGAAGTCTTTCAGTTACAATCCTTGAGGGAAGTTGTTTTAAGATTTATATCGATTTCTAGTTTCATTAAGTAAGAATTAATATGCCAAATTACAAAATTAATTTCTGGGTCTGCGGTGACCCGACAATACCGTTTACGTAACCAAAATCCATGATACCAGTTAAGGGTTAACATGCGAGAGTTCTTGCACGGGTACGCTAGTTGATATTATTCGCCAAGTGAATGCGATATAGTTTTGACAACGTTGCGCTGGCAACAGCGCTTCTGTATAATTTGCTGCGAATACTTTATGAGTGAAATGCATTCCTATTTGTGTCATTTGTCAGTGTAAGAAATGATTCCTGCTCCTGACTATCGAAATGAATACAGAAATGTATCACAAGCGCTTTGTTTGAATTGGACATTTTCAAGTAATAACCGAAGTGTTAGTAGCGCAGAAACTGCAAAACTTCAATAATACGTAGCTGCTAACGCGAGAATAGCACCACTGTTATAGCACTGCTGTTATAGCACCACTAGTTTAAACCAGGCAGAATAAATGCCACAAGACATACAATGTACTTCACTAAGGTTAATATTTACTTCAATTATTTATTTCGCGAAGTAAGGGAAATTGTTTTATGTTTGCACAAAAATATATCTTTTCATTCCAAGCATCTTTCTCCTACATTTTACCAAGAGATGTTTGTAGGGGAAATAAAATAGTTTTTTTTCTACTCCCATTGTATAACGCTGTATTTGGATGGCTGCAACCAGTTGCATAATGATGGTCATTTCGATACAAATTTCATTATGATACAGGTTCTTGGCCAATCACAGAGACGCTTACAAATCAAGTATTGTCACTTCATTAACCATTGAGAATTGTTGCAGTAAATGTTTCGTTCGAGTGTGTATGTTAAAATTGCATTTAATATTATATTAAGCTTCTCAGTTTTAATTTTATTTTATTAGTAGTCATTTTTACGTGAAATATTATTAAAAATAAATTGGATCGTCATTTCACTTTTATCCTATTTGACTAGCGCAGTGGTAGTCATTGAAGAGAACTTTCAGTGAGGTTAAGATCTGAAAGCAAGTCATTTTGTGTTATTTGCTGCTTCTGTGCGGTTGTCCTTAAAAAACCGACCAATTCTTTAGTTTAAAATATTTAGTGAATGGTGGTTCGTTCTGATGTTGTTGACGTTTCCAGAAATGAGAGCAAATGCGAAAATACGGAAGTCGGAATATTATTGCCGCAACTTTTGTAGTCCCTCGCCGGCGCTCTGGTAAAGCACAGCCACCTGTGGGTGTAGGGTAGTGAGTAGGGTAGGGTAGTCCGCTAGGTGGCCTTGGCTGAATCTTGCATGTCGACTGCCAGGAAACGATTCAGTGGAGAAGTTAAACTTATAAAAGTTACCATAAGTCGTAGAAAAAGTACCGTATGAAACTCGATGTAATGGGTATTAATACACTCGTGTGAAGTTTACGATACTCGCTCGTACCTCGCTCGTATCGTAATGTCACACTCGTGTATTAATACCCATCATTACATCATCGTTTCATAATGTACTATTATTGTATATTTCAGAATTTTTAAGTCATAAATGCTTATTTTAACAGCATATTTCAAGATTTTTAGGGCATAAAAATCCTCCCCCTAGTAATGAAATAATGTTAATAAACTAAAATAATGATAATAATAAATGATAATAATTAATGATAATTATAAATAATATAATGTGTTAATAATAAAATATATAAGTTAATAATAAAATATATAATGTGTTAAATACTTTTAGAATATTTAAATGTAACTCTTCGGAGTTTACTTCAAAAATTCATGAATCATTGCTGCCAACTATTCACATGATTTTGTACCCACATTACGTCCTCATGCCCATGCATGGGTTCTCACGAGTAAAAGGCTTGTGGAAGTAGATGTGAATTGCATCAAACACAACCATTTGTTAACGACCTCAAAATAAAGATCTCGTCCTCCTTTCTCGGATGGAATCTGTGTGACAGCGTACTGTGTGGCTTTTACTGAATACATTGGCAAGTAATTTACTGCACTTCGCTGCCGGAGTTCCCTCACAAGGTCACATGGCAGCCAACGTATATGCCAACTCAGAATTTTGCAGTCTCATATAACAAATATCAAAAAACAACGAATACAAAGGCAACGTATTCCAAGCACCGCTCCACTTTATTAGCGTCATCTGGCTCTGGTTGGTGCTTATCAAAAAGCGATCTTGAATACTAAGCTCTATCAAATGAACTTCCTTTTTTTTCTCAGACGACAAACGCAACGCTTCATCAGCATGTTTAGGAAAAACAGAAGTCCGAGGTCACCGCGGCAAGAGCATATAATGGATTCTTGCCAGTTGTTGTTTAGAGAACGTTCTTTGCAGACTCCGGTTCTTGGACCACCTCTGTATGCTTTGCTTTCAACAGCAAACTAAGAAGAGCATATTGAACCGTTCTACAAAAAGAGCGTTAATACTCCCAACTAATTCGATCCAAACCTCGAAATCGTTGACATCTATTTCGGGCAGAAAACAATTTAAAATGAATTTCTGCAAAGTTATTTTTAATATTATTATAATTGGAAGTGCACTTTAAAGGGAATTATGGGGCAAGAAATAAAGATTTTATCTTCAATGAATCGCGAAAATAATGTCATAATTAAGGGGCTGGATTTTAATAAAATGTCATTTTTACTTTCCCCTATACATACGTATATAGGGAGTAATATACTTAATAAGGGAATATAATGTAATGCCTCGGAAAATCGATTTCAAGATTTCAACAGAAATAAAAGTTTTGGGGTCCCCTGACACCCAAAAAGTGCTTTTTTTTTAAACGTCCGCCCGTCCGTCTGGTGTACGTGAACAACACTAGAGCCTAAACTATGCATAGGATTTTGGCCAAATTGAAGAATATCCCTTTCGCTCTGGCCTGATTGGAAGCTCTGAGATTTTGAAAAGCATTCATTAATTTTTGGGGTACTTTACATTTAAAAAGATTTCTTAAAAATGGTTCCAAATTTATTCTTTAAATTTCTTGAAGAATAGAGTAAAAAATCCGTGCCACAAAATCGTGAAAATCGAACATATGCGACATATATAAAGGTGGCATAGGGTCGATTTTCACGGTTAACTCTGAATTTTCGAAATAGGTAGGATTTTGAATTTTTTCGGCGCCTTCCTAAAACAAAATTGAAGATTTTCCTTTCAAATAAAATTTGTTCTCTATAGTGAGTTCTTTCATTAACGTCACGTACGAAATTTTAGTATTTTTCGCGCAATGTTGCGTGTAATATGTGCAATTTAAAAAAATTACAAAAACCAGATTTTCTAAAAAACTACTCAAAATATTTTCTTAAAACGTTTGGTAGTGATAGTGCTAAATGTACTCTATTAGATGACATAAACGCCACATTGCTATATTCTTTTGTTTTCCAAAAATTACAAAATGTAATTTTTTGACTAGCCTCTCGCATCGTTAATATTTACATTACCTACGATTTGTTCACATTATTACGTTTATGAGCACATGTGATTTAAATGTTGTTTTATAAACTTTCTCGAGAACTCAAAAGTTTTCTGTGAAAACGAGCTCAAAATTCTGCATTTTCAGAAATGCTCAAAAATTTAATAAGAACGACACCAAATTCTTTCTTCAAACTTTTTGTACAAAGAGTGACAACTGGACTCTTTAATATGAAATAAAGTTCATTTTGGGTTATTTTTTGTTTTTTTCATAAATTGCATAAATATATTTTTTTGCAAAATCTCTGGCACGTTAATATGCACGTCAGCAATTTGTAAACACTATTATATTTGTCAGTGAAATGCTTCGAATGACTTTAAATTAAATTTTTCGAAAACAAAAGTTTCTGGGAAAATGAGATTCAATCTTCGAATTTACAGTACTGCTTAAACGCCATTTTTTTTAAAAAAAATCCAAATTTTTCAGAGAAAATTGCCATTTAGGAAAAGCTTTTACTGTTCTTTAATATTCTTAAAATAATATTTCCTTTCTGCTATTAAGAAACCGAAAAATTAATAAAATGTCAAAAAATTTATTTTGGGCGGCGATAGTTGGCAGCTGACATGAATATGTGTCAAGTCCGAATAGCTAGCCGAGACCAAAGGAAACAGAAAACTAAGACGGGAAAGTCTGTGCCATTCTGTAGCACCACTAGTTACCGTTTCTTATTACATACTATGTAGAGAAATTTTAAAGAAAAAAATTGGAACGGTTTTTGAAAAAAAAAAATGGGTACATTTCAAGGGAAAATTATGCAAAAACTACTCCTTTTTCAAAAACTGTACATGACTTTTTTAAAGAGTTAATTTTGTACAAGAGACTTCGAGATATAAATCTCTATCTTCAATTTTGTAGTTTGTATTGATTCTAGCAATTTTCGAAAAACCAAGCAATACACGAAAATAGGACACGCACCATATTTTACGGTCTCTTATTATACATGTGGAGAAAATTTAAAGAAAACAATGTGGGGTATTTTTGAGAAGAAAAATAGAAAATGCCTGTATTTCGGGCAAAATTAAATGAAAACTACTCATTTTCGAAAAGTTGAACGAGAACTTCTTTCAATATTTGTGTTTAATGAACACATTATTTTAGGAAAAAATATCTATCTTCAATATTATAGTTGTAGGAAGATGCCGAAAAAATTTTGAATTTTTGTAATATTCGAAAAATCAGGAATTTCAACAAAAATGAGACCTCCCCCATTCTCTTAAATTTCCTTCGCACTATTGAACAACAAAATCTAATAAAAAATTTAGAGCCTTTTTTGAAAATTTTGGAAGTGTCCTTGGGGCTTCACGTAAAGTATCCCCAAAATTAAAATATCGGTTTCAGATTCCAGGGAACATCAGCAAGATCGATTGGGGAATAATAAATTTTGGAGTAAATCGGCTGAAAGATTTATGCGCTAGTGTTGTGCTCAGACAGACGAACGGACAGACAGACGTTTTGCCGTCAATCGATTGTGTTGTATGAAAGATTCATGGATTCTGACTACACCACGTGTTTGAGGATTTTTTTCTACATTTGGCAACTGGATTTGTCCACTTTTTCGTTACCAAGGTCCGGCAATAAGAGTTATTGTGTCTAAAATTCGCCGTTTTCCGGCTCACGATTACAATACTTTCTTTTCTTACGTTAGTAAGTGCGAGAAAGTAAAAAGAAATCGAGGTCCCCCTTTTTGGCTACCTATGTCCAAAACGCTAATAGGAATTGGAATATGTTGAGGCCTACCGGAAGGAAGAAAAATGCCTATTCATCGGGTTGGTTCAGGAATGGAGATGAGAATGAAATGGGATCAGTGTTGCCTCATGAATATTGTCTCGAACAAGAAAGCGCAGATAGATAGTGATAGTGACACACCTCGCGCTACAACGGATGACACAAACTTTTGAGTGCCACTATTGTCGGGAAAATAAATTACAAGTATCACGCACGCAAATGATGTTGATAAAACCTGCAGCTCGTATTCTTTAATCGATATGAAATCTTTATATTCTATGAAAAAGAGAATGTCGACCTAAAAATAAAAATGTTAATAATTGTAATAACATACGTAAAAATGCGTTTTTCTAGCCCTCCCCCAAACGTTGTCCTCGTGTTTCTTCCAGAGCAGTCCTCATGGCAATGTAGTCAACTGGATAATGGGAAATTTTCCTTTGTCGATTCCTGTCCGCAAGCCTTAATGCCGCTCCACACTTTTGGCTTTGGGGAGTAGTGAGCGCCCACTCGCCGAAGTCCAAAAAGCATGGGTGGTTCGTTTGCTATTTGCCGAGCGCCAAACTTTCGGTGCCCTATATGAGGCGTGTCGGTCTTTTGGACACATCAAAGAAAGTGAACATTCGCTGAACACTTTGGCTAACTGGGTTTGGGCGGGCAAACGCTCGCTACTCACCGAATGTGTGGAATCGCTTTTACTGGTGGCAACTCCCTTGAAAGCACTATGGGGCTGTCCATAAATTACGTAACGGAAATTTGGAGTATTTCGGATACCCTCTCCCCCCACTGTAACACACTCGTAACGCGCTCTTGACCCCTCCCTAAATAATCACATAACTCTTGAGAAAACACCCCCTCCATTTACAAGAAATAAAAATAAATTATATCATAGAAAAAACAAATTGTACTAATTGTATGTTTTATTTTTTAAAATTTATGATCATTTAAGTCAGAATTAATTGGCGATGTTGACTACACCTAACAAAAAGATTGGAAACAAGAGTTGGGTGAAGAAAGAACGCCCAGATGTGATAATTTCGTATAAGCCATGCACACATCGTCGTGGATGACGCATGAGCGTCAATCCACTGCAACAATTCGCTTTTCGATACGATAGATCAGGTTTGAATATTTTCTTCGTAATCTTACAGTTTCGTTAGTAAATTGAGAAAAAATATTTCCATTTATTGTAACAAATTACACATAATTTAATATTTTAATGTT
This sequence comes from Acheta domesticus, assembly GCA_031308135.1. Taxonomy (NCBI): domain Eukaryota; kingdom Metazoa; phylum Arthropoda; class Insecta; order Orthoptera; family Gryllidae; genus Acheta; species Acheta domesticus. The sequence goes on from JAHLJT010004567.1 coordinate 60,228,884, forward strand.
TGGTATAAGACAGAAAAAAGTAATGATTTCACATGTCGAAAAATTAAAAATAAATCAATGTTAAGTAACACTAATCTAAGACCCCCTTACCCCAAGTAACGCAGCGTAACGCTACATCAAACGCTTTCCCCCTCTTTAGCGTTACGTAATTTATGGACGACACCTATGTAATGGTAATGTTGGTCTATCGCTACAACACGTGGGCGCTGGCGCGGCGGGCGGGCCTGCGCTCACTTGCGGAATCTGTGGACTGCAGGAGGCAGGCGCTGCGGCGGCGGCGGCGGCGCGGCGGGCGACAGGCCGGGTCGCGGGAGGCGGCGCGTGGTCGCAGCCAAGTGGCCAGGTGCAGACGTCCCCGCGAGAGGTGGCCTCGCCTTCGACTGCCGCGGCGCTGCGCCAGCGCGGGGCGATAGCAGGCGGAGCCGTGGCAGGCGGGGCGGGGCGGGGCGGGGTAAGCCTTGCGCGCGCAAAGAAGCCCGCCGCGATGCGAACCTCGCTGGCGGAGCGGGGTGGAGCAGAGCGTTACCCCGCAGCCGCCACATGACCACTCCTTCACAAGTCGCCTCTCAGCAGTTTGCACGGAGTCGAGCACGTGGGGCTCTTTCGATATGACCTTTCACTTCGTCATACGGAGGTGTTGCCAAAGGGTGAGAGGTATCTAGATATGTCGTTGATTACACTCAGAGAATAAGGCCATATATTAAGCAGTCGTTTTAGATGTTCCAAAACGTCTTCTAATGTCTTAAAAGCAGTATATATCGAATTATTATATAAACACAGCAGCCGTGGTCCGGAGGAGAATTCTAGCGGTGGTCTGCTCTCATCGGTAGTTTTCGTCATTTCCCTGATCAATTCCAGGCGAACGCCGAAGCAGTACTCTAGGAAATGGGCCACAGACTGTGCGCGATCTTCCCTTCTTCGTCCTTCTCCCCCTACATTCACACACACGCACAACATTTTTACACCTGTCTGGAGCTTAGAGGCTGTTTAAGATAGTAGACGTAAATCAGAGCTGTAGTTTGCTGTCCAGCGGAAGAGGAAATCCACCAACCCCCGGGATACGTGCACTACATCTACAGGACTAATGACCTTAGAAATTGACGCGTCCAGAAACAAAAAATAATATTCGTTGACAGTGAATCTAATTAACATTAAATATTTACGCACAAGTAAGACCCAACAGGCCCGATTTTACTTTCTTGCCTAACTTCGTAAGAAGAAAATATATTGTAATCACTAATCATGTACCAGAAATCGGAGAGTTTTCGACAGAAATACTGTAATACCCAGCCCTAGTAACGAAAAAGTCGAAAAGTCCCTTTATATAGTAAAATACTTCCTCTAACACATTGTAAAAATCTATGTTTTATGGGTAATCGATAACGAAAAACCGATTGACAGTAAAACGTCTGTCTGCAGTCAACGCCAGTGCCTAACTCATTGCGACAATTTTCTAAAAATTGCTTTTTATGGATCGATTTGAAGGAACTTGAGGCCGTGTGACTTTGAAACGGATATTTTGATTTTGGGATTCTTCACAATCAATCCCCAAAAACATCTTCATAATTTTCTTAAAAATGGCTCCCAATGTTTGGATTGAACTTTGTCTTCGGATAGCATAAAGGACATATAAAACAATGTTGCATTTTCGTTCAAATCCCTGATTTTCGAAGATTGAGAGAGATTCAAAACTAATAGGAAAATGCAATCCAGGCAGAACGAAGAAAAGAAGGATTGAAAGTTGGATTTCCTCATGTTCTGAATCATCCTGATGGTGAAGTGAGAAGAAATACAGGTGTAACCTTAATAAAAGAACAAGAAGAAAACATGATTCTAAACCTATTTAATAATCATTTTTTCGTTTAGCTATGACTTTCACTGAAGGTCACTTATCTATGCACATATCAGTATGCCACCACCAAAACATTTCATATTGCAGACTTTCAAAATTTCAACGAGTATAAAGCAATCCAATAGTATGTCGATTATCCGTTTTCTTATAAAAAGTAGGTTCGCTTTTTGTGTAAACATTTTGTGAGTTGAAAATTAAACAAGGGTTCTAATACTTAAAGATTTATTTTATATTTTTACATAATAAATACGATCCTTTTTCTCTGCTATAGAACGTGAAAGGGTTCATTTCACTATTTTAAATCTTTATTACATTAGATGAGTTTGGCCACAGATACTAGTTTATTAAAATTGTCAAAATAAACAAACTGAATCACATTATCAAATTCAAAGTTTTATTTTCCTGCGCTTTGTTTGAGGCGATGTCAAGATATAAGGCGAAAATAAATTAACTTAATGTTACAAATCCTAGACAAATCGTAATTTATTTAATTAGTATTAGAGCTATTCATCAACTGTGTGATGTACTATGACTAACACAAAAAAGTTTAAATTTGAATACAGGTAGAAACAAGCGTTTTTGCCAATTGATGATATTCGTCAGGCGAATGCACATAATTTTGACAACGCTGTGCTGGCATCATTGCGTTGCTTGCTTCTGTATAATTTGCTGCGAATATTGTAGTCGAAATATTCCTGTTCGTGTCATTTGTCAAAGTAAGAAATGACTGCTGCACCTGACTATCGAAATGAATGCAGATATGCATCACAGGCGCGTTCTCTGAATTGGTTGAAATAGAGGTATTCAAGAAATAGCTGAGTGTTGGTAGCGCAGAAAATGCAATATTTCAATGTTACGTAGCCGCTTCCAATAATGCGAGAGTATATTCTGTTGAAGCACCACTAGTTTAATTTTCTCTTCGTATGTAGCAAAGAACAGTAAAAAATTTGCTACTCCCATTCCCTGCAAACTCTCTGTATTTTCGAAAATTGCGAAAAAATAATAACACTGCTAAATTATAATATTGAAGATATAGAGTTGTGTCTAAAAAATCACATATTTAAAATGAGTCGTCTATACTTTTCTAATGAGTAGTTTACGCATAATTTTTGCCTGAAGTTTAAAGAAAAATTGTAAGAAAACATTTTCTTAAAAACCGCTCCAATTTTTTTCTTTATTTTTATACAAATCGAACAAGGGACATTGAAAACACTGGTGCAGGTCTCAGAGTCAGTGAACTCTGAATTTTCGAAAACTGCAAAAGTGAAAAACAATGCGAGAACAATACCGTTGTAGCACTACTAGTTACTTTTTCGCATACTACTTACGTAGTACAGAGAAAGTATTGTAATATTGCAGCAAAAACGGCGATCTTTCGAAAGAAAAAACGTGTTTAGTGGATCTCTGATAAAGAAAAAGAGGATTTTTACTGCTCCTATATTTAGCAAATAACTTCCTCTAACACATTTTGTAGTCAGAACCCACGTTTTGTGGGTATACGAGAAGAAATCATGTGAATCAGCATATGAAAATGCTGTGACGGATTTTGTCATGCACTCGACAAATTGTTCTGTTTTTTATAATTCGTTCCGTTTCGTTGATGCAATGCGTCAGCGTCTCTGAGCCCTTGTTGGGCGTTGAGCGCTTGCCATGAAGTAATCCTCCGTTATTATATTTGTCAAGCCTCGTCCGTCAACGGCTTTTATCCCTTTGGGCAGGAACTCGGTGCCATTAGATCCCCGGGTTCCTACACGAGACCCAACCGCACCTGCGAAGTCTCGGATTCGCTTAACCTCCGTGAGTTCATGGAGCGTAGCAAACGAATTCGGCTAGCGACGCCGTCCGCGGAGTTCAAATAGTAATACACGACAATGAAAATGATGATCTTAGAATAAATCTGTTAACTCCTATGTCCAACAGTATTCTTTTCTCCCTCTCTTTTACTCTATCTCCATCGTTTATTATATTGAAATAATAACAATACTTGTGGGAGAAAAGCGGTTAATAGAAAAAATGTATTTGAACGGGTTTGACAGGCCGTCTATACAGATTCTCGCCATGTAATATTTACGTACGTATTTATTTATGTCCGGGTCGGGATTTCTCCTTACTATGACTAATAATAACAACAATACTTACTTCCACAGCATTTGCTATTTATATACTGTAAATTACACACATAAACATAAAAATATCCAATGTATGACGTATTGCAACGACCGCCACACTTTGCCGTTTTAAGCCGTTTTGCAACGACAGCCGCGGTGGGAAGCCGTTGTAACCCAGCTCCAGCGTTCCAGTCGCCATCTACCTGAGTTTTGGCGCCTGCCAGGCTCAGCGGTAATATGCGATGGAGAATGAAATTTAGTTTGAGAGGATGGACGTGGCTCGACTTTTCACTACTGAATAATAACACATGTCATTGCTGATTTTAAATAACTAACTTCTAATGAGAACGATTAAGAATGATAATTCAGCATTTTCAGTGAAAAGATTAGAATGAAACCATTAATCAACTTCCGTCGCGTGAGCTCAGCGAACGTATCTTTGCGTCATCTTAAGGTGCATTAAAAAAACAAAAACACAAATTTCACACTTGATCTTACAACTAATAAGCTTAATGGCTATAATACAATTTTAATTAGAAACATTTACTGGGGAAGAATGGCCAGGCGCGGCCTTTCGTTCCCGACAAAGAATTTACGCCGAGCAGTAATAAAAAAATCTCCAGTTCAGTGGGTCGTCGTGAAAACGCGATTGTCAATGGGCCGTAGCACGGTGGGAAGTCTCTGTTTTACAGTCTCTGGAGCGGGCGTTGAACTCCTGGGGTGGATGTCCGTGGCAGTCCATTCATTCACTGCAGGTGCTGTGCTGACGAGGTTTCCCCCGTCCTCGTAGTATGATGCTGTCCAAGGCGTGTAGGCGGAAGCGACACACCAGCGTTCAGACGATGCCGACACTCAGTCAATTTCATAAAATTAATTGACAAGTAACAAGATGACGGATAGCGCGTCTGATTTTAATGTCAGCAGAATAAACTTAATAAACAGGTACTCGCCATACACTTAACGAGTTCCAGTTTTAATTACTAGACAGGATTCACTTTCCCGTGAATTTCTCTGACGGCTGTCCGCCACATCAGGAAATAAAAAACAAGTAAAGTTTTTTGATTTCGCCTCCAAGTCGCGCTCGGACGCGCTCCGCCCACGACACGACCGTCTCCTACCGAGGCTCTCACCCGAATCTCTTCTCTTACCAGTTCAAATCATGCACAGCTCCTCTCTCCCCTCTCCCAATTTTCTGGAAGCTCCTAGAACATTCTACCAGAGATCCATAAGGCCGCTCGTTATTGGCTCGAAGCTACTACGTCTCAATATGAAAAGCGCCAATCGCCTCGTACGTACTCCAAATTTCAGTAATGGAAAATTCCCAAAAACGCTCTCTCTCTAGCAATGTGATAGTGCACTCTCTCTAGCAGGGCGGTCGTCTGGCCATGTGGAAATTTCCGCTACTATCCCCTAAGGGATTGCGCTTGCTTCGAGGGCGGTGGAGACCTCCGTGCATCCCCGCGACTGGCGCCGATCCGGCGGGCGCGGTCCACTGCGCCTGCCTGTAACGAATTATCCCTCTCGCCCGCCGCCTGCAAGAAAGGGCGGCGGCGCGGACCTCCAGCATGACTCAACACACAGTGAAAAACACACAGAATTATCCACATATTCCCCGATTATTCTGTACCGTCACAATATAATGTGAACCCTTCCTTCAAATATTAAATTCATTCTAAATTTCAAACACAACTTGATCTTCCTACTTGTGTTAATTTTGAATAATTCCCCATCGTTTACATCCCTGTAACAGTCGAGCAGCACACTTGACCATCGCGTCGTTCCTCCCAGCCGTGAAATCTTTCCACCTCCAATTTTCAATTATTCCACACCAAAAAATGTTCTTGTTTAGACACGCACTTCAACACTTCCCATCATGTTTCTTCGATATCACTACGAGATCAACATCTTACGTCTTACCGTCAGCACCCCTAAAAGCCATCTCTCTCGTTGTTTATTTTTCGCCCGTGTCATGAATCAGCTTCATGCGCGAACTGTACCCAAATACGTTCTTTTTTTCTTCCGCCGCCTCTTTCATTCGACTATCGCACACTGATAATCCCACACAAATTTTCTGATTGGTCAACTTGCTTTACTATTGTATTTTATCCCTCCCACGGAATTTACTCACGTGTCCTTTAATTAATCACATTGTGATGATAAACTTTCACACTCCAATACCTTGTTTATCAAACTTATTTAATTTTATTTTTACCAATTATAACCAGTGGCGAAGCTAGAGTAATGCACTTGGCAATTCTGAAAATCTTATCTAACATTTTTTGTAAATTAGCTCCATTCATTGGCTTTTTCATTCAGCAAAAACATCGATAATTTGTTCTTTAATGCTGTCGTTTCCGCACAGTTCATTTAGCAGACACCTGTCTATAGCCAGTGTACTGAAATCACCGATGCTGATACTTCCCATGGAATCTCTCAGGTATGTCTTTACTCTCTTTAATGTAACGATATTCCTTTCACATAATGCGGTTGATAAAAGGAAAGTTAGACTGAGTTGTATCAACCGAGTAGTCTCTTGATAATTTTTTTCAAGACCAATTTGTCTAATAAATAATTAAGCAACAAATCTACAGGCATGTATTTTGCATTATCAGTATATACATTTGTCAGTTCATTTCGAAGCTGCTCACTGTCAAAGAATGGATATTGTTTTATTAGGAAGGAAAACTTTTCTGAACGAAAGGATGCTTTGTAAGTGGAAGACGTTGAAGCTCCCGTTTGGATTAAACCGTCAACAGCTGATTCCTGTCAGAGGCAAAGTTACGAAAATCGTAGTATAGTTCCAGTGTATCTGCCTTCTGTTGCGGTCGTCTGTTAGATGAAGTAATTGATAGTGACATTTTGTGTGTTATTGTTGAGCATCCCCAAACGTGCGAGTCACGCTACGCCACTGGTGAACACAACTGTGAAGCAAACCTAACATTATTGGACATAGTAAAAAATATAGATATAAACTTTATTCTACAATGAGGCAGATGTTGCCCGGTGGCAGAAAGTAGAAACATGAAAGTACATTTACAATTACAAACACAACTACAAATAAAAACAATATATGAAAAATAACAATAAAAAACAAATTAACTATGTCATTACCTAGAACATACAAATACATTTATATATACACACTAGCTGGTACCCGGCGCGTTGCTGCCGCAGAAGAAATAATTGAGGAGATATTCCTCTCCCCCTCTCTTTTTTCTTCTCTCTTCCTCCCCCTCTTTAATTTTCTCCACTCCGTCTCTCGTTTCCCCCTGTGTCTCTTTTCCCCCTCTTTGTGTCTCTTTTCTCCCTCTCTCTGTGTCTCTCTTCCACCTGTGTCTCTTTTCCCCTCTGCGTTTCTTTTCCCCCACTGTGTCTCTTTTCCCCCTCTGTGTCTTTCCCCCCTCTGTGTGTCTTTCCCCCCCTCTGTGTGTCTTTCCCCCCCTCTGTGTCTTTCCCCCCTCTCTGTGTCTTTTCCCTCCTCTCTGTGTCTTTTCCCCCCTCTGTGTCTTTTCCCCTCTCTGTGTCTCTTCTTCCCCTCTGTGTATCTTTTCCCCCACTCTCTGTCTTATGGGTGAGAGAGAAACGAATTGAAATACGAGCCATTCCACGTCAAGTGGCACAAGAATTTACACGACTATTTTTTAAATGTATGCAATTTAAAAATAAACGACACGAATATATAGCATTCATTCTGGCCATCAAAAAAAGAGGCACGTGATTTTTATATACCTGATAATTGATTATTTTTGTAGTTATGTCTGTATTAAATTTTGGAATTTACGGATATTTTGCAAAATATGATTGATTGTTGCACCGAATGTACTTAACATAAAAATTCCAGGTTTGTTTCGCTTAAAACTTTGATATGTGTATTTTGTTCCTCAGTAAATTACTTTCTCAAAAAATATATATTTTATTAAAAAAATGGAATTTTTAAAAAAAAGAATAATTCTATATGAACTCTCTCAGATACAAATTTGAAAAAAATATAGGCCTATTTCTTGCTCAATTTTCTACAAAACACAACACGAAAAAAAAGTAGCACTCTACACGTATAGATAAACAAATTTATTGTAAGCATGCGGGAATGTGGTTCCTGCCCCTGCACTGACGAATTGTGTTCGATCAGTCTTTGATACAAGTGCCGACAAAAAATAAAAAGAATGGCCATCTTCCTTATTTTCAAGAAACACTCAATGTTCACTCTTTCTCCAGAAGGGATGGGTGACAGCAAAACGAATTCTACCACTGCTTTTCTTCGTGTCAGCGAAACGAATTTTACTGCATCCCTTTGCGTCCTGGGGATGTGGTCCCCTTCTGACCTTGCTCATGAAATACAATCAACCCCTTGTCAAGGGGCATGAGTAAAATGTTCTCAATATCAGTCACAATATGCACCTTATGAAGACAAGAGTGCTAGTGTTTGTTCTGTGAAGGTTTGTTCTGTGCTAGGTTTGCGAGTTGGTGATAAGTGTCAAAATATATAAACAGATCAGTTTTATTTTCGATACTATATCACTGTGCTAACTTCATTACTGAAAGATTTATTTTATTTTTGTGACGAGTGGCAATTCAGTTTATTTGAACGTAACGAGGACGGTGTATCGAGTAGTTTTGAATTTGGTTAAAATCTTATTCTATATTTTCAAGACACATTTTCAGGTAATATCTTTATCTATTTACGGTAAAGTATAGTCGACAGGTTGTATTAAACAGTTGCAGCTTAAGTGAACGAAAATACGTAATCACATAGTCAAATTTCGTTAAGTACTACCTTTCCATAGATTTTGTAGTTAGCATACCTTCTCATTCTTGTATCGAATCTTAATTTTTAATTTATCGAATACACATAAATCTTGCACTTTTAAAATATTAAGCTAGGTGAGGCAGATATAGTTGGATGGTGGGGCTGCCACCTTACAGCTTCCCAACTTGTATGGTTTATATCGGGCTTCCTTCCCTAGACAGATCGCCTTCACTACGGCTGGGAGCTCTGTCCGCCCCTCAATCTGCTGGTCCTCTTCTGGTCTTGCTGAGGTCCCCTTCTTCTTCTTCTTCTTCTTCTTCTTCTTCTTATTATTATTATTATTATTATTATTATTATTATTGCTCCATATCACGACTACAGATGTTATGAGTCGGCTGAGTATAAAATCTACTCCAGGTTGCAACCAGCTACCCCTAGGTAGCTGGTTGGTCAGCTACCTAAGGGTAGCTGGTTGCTACCTACCTAAGGTTAGCTGACCAGTACCAGCCACCCTTGGGTAGCTGGTACTGGCAGATCTAGGGACAGTTGGTGCCTCTACAATACCTTGCGCAAAATGTGAACTATACCAAATAAAGCAACCTCTTGCACTTCCCAGTCCTTTGAATGACCTGGAAGTTCAGCTAAGTTCTTACACAAATTTTGCGGAACAAATCCCAGAGCTCCGATAACTATCGGTACGACCTGTGCTTTTACGCCCCACATTCGGCTGATCTCAATTTCCAAACTCTTGTATTTAAGACGTTTCTCTGCCTCCTTGGTTACGACATTTTGATCGCAAGGCACAGCAACATCCACATGTAGACACGATTTTTTCTCAAAATCCCGGATAACAATATCCGGTTTGTTTGCTGCTATCGTGCGATCCGTTTGAATTTGTTGGTCGTACAATACTGTACACAATCCAACCGATGTCACTGGTTTTGGTGAGTGTTCGTACCACTTGAGGCATGTGTTTGGAACTTCGAGGGCATTACAGACCTGCCAGTGGAGGTAACTACACACCCTGTCGTGTCTTTTTAGGTTTTCGGTCTTTGCTAGAATTGGACAAGCTGAGACAATATGATCAATGGTTTCTACTTGCTCCTGGCAAATGCGGCATTTGTCATCTTGGGATATTTTGAGAACCGCTTTATCATAATGTCGTGTTCTCGACGCCTGATCTTGAGCAGCTACTAGAACTGCTTCCGATTCTGGCTTCATTCTTCCCCTTTTAAGCCACATAAATGATTGATCTTTATTGATCTGCACCTTGTCCATTCTTTTTAGATATTGTCCATGGAGAGGTTTGTCCCTCCACGACTTATTTAACATTTTTGTGTCTCACGTTTCATGTTTAGTAGTACCAGAAGTTCAGTGTCTGTGTTATTTGACGTGTCTTGCATAGTTTTCTTTGCAATGCTTCTTGCTACACTAACAATGCCTCTGTTTCCCATTCTTCGGTCACATTTCAGGACCTGCCTCATTAAAGGGTCATCTTGATGACTGGCTACATACTTTCCCATCCCAACTATTGCATTGTGCCAGAAGGCTTCAATTTGTCTGAGGCCTTTTTCTCCTTCCTTACGTGATACATAAAGTCTATGTACATCAGCTCGAGGGTGGGCGACATGATGCATTGTTAGTGGTTTTCTGGTTTTTCGATCCATGATGCGAATTTCTTGCTCAGTTCAGTCCACTAGTCCGGAACTGTACTCTTCTACAGGAACCGCCAGTCTACCAATTGCAGATATTTTATTCCTGGAGTTCAGAGCAGACTGCAGGACAAGTCTCAGTCTTCTGTAATACTCCTTGCGAATTCTCTCTTTCATTGTGTCGTTCGAGATGGTCTCACATTCTTCAATGCCCAGATATTTGTAGGTTTTACCAGGCTCATGATCTTGAATCACAGTGTGCGTATCAACTTCAATGCTCTCTGACGTTGTCAGTTTGCCTCTTCTTAAACTGACTTTTGGACATTTGTCAAGACCAAACTTCATGCAGATGTCATTGCTAAAGTCATTCACGACAGACAGCATTTGGGAAGGGAATCGCTTCATTCTTAGCAAACACTTTCAGATCATCCATGTAAAATAAATGTGATACTGGCCTTTCATCACCATGGAGCTTATAACCAAAGTCAGCTTGCGACAACTGTCTAGATAGTGGGATCAAACTAATGCAAAACAGCAGAGGGGATAGTGAATCTCCTTGAAAAATACCCCTGTTAATCTGAATACTTCTGGTTTCTACTGCTTTCTTTCCGCTGTGTATTAGTAACCTGGTACTCCACGACTTCATACTAGCCTTGCAAAATTGAAGTCTAGGATGAAATCAATAGATCTCCAGGGTCTTCAAACTCCAATCGTGTGGTACACTATCAAAGGCCTTTTGGTAGTCAATCCAAGCCATGTTCAAATTTGCGTTTCTTTACATCATTCAAAATGACTTTATTCAGTAGCAAGATTTCCTTATAGCCATAAGAACCATTACGACATCCTTTTTGTTCAGGTGGCATAAGATGATTCTTATCTAGATGTCTGTACATTTTGTCACATATGGCTGCAGTTATAACTTTGTACAGTACTGGTAGACAAGTAATTGACCTGTAGTTCTTCGCCAAAGAGCTGTCTCCCGCTTTGGGTAGTAAATACGTGATGCCGCGTGTGAGCCTTTCCGTGAGTTCCGTTGGGTTTTCTAAAATTTTATTAACAGCCTTTGCTAGATGAGAATGTATTGCTGTTAATTTCTTAATCCAATAAATCTGAATCTTATCAATCCCAGGGGACTTCCAGTTTCCCATGTTCTTAATTGCCTCTTCTGAGAATTGGTGAACATCTTCCATTGTTTACACAAGTTCATTGGCAGCATCAACTTCAGATTGAATCCAAGATGCGTCTTTGTTGCAGGATCTGCTCTCCTCCCAGATTCCTGACCAAAATGCTTCGATGTCATCTTTTGAAGGAGTGACAGCTTTGCCATTCGGTTTTTGAGTCGGATTGCGATAGAATCAATTCGCGTCTGATTCAAACAACCGGTTATGTACACGGAAATCTATTCGACGTTTGTAACGTCTAATTCTTTGAGCCCATGCTTGAATTTTCTCTTTTAGCTTCTCAACTACCATTAGCCTGCTTGTGTCATTTTCAATTCGGTTTTTTTTTCAACATTAAATATCTTTCGTTGAACTTTAGTGGTGTGCGTTGATTTAGAAGATGCCTCGGCTAAGAGTGATATTTCACGCCGAGTATCGGCTATCCGTTTCATAATTCTCTTCGTCCTGGGCTGTTTACTCTGTTTTTCTGTCGGCCGTCGGTGTTCTTGGCTGGCCTCAGAATTATCTGAGATACCAGATATTCAGTTGCATACACGATGTGATTGATATCAGTAATATCTAGATCTCTACCGGGGGTCTGTACCACCTCATTTAAGAGAGAATTTGCTGTCTCTATCACTCTCTTAGCATTGGCATTTTCGTATATTCTCCTCAACGGTGCACGAGATTCAAATGGAAGTTGACGAACTTATCTATCTCGCGTCGGAGGAGATTGTGCATCATCCCCTTCTCGTGTAATTCACTGCCAGATGTATTTTCACCACTGACGTGTGTTTCATTGGAAAGTAATGAACCTTCAACAGGACCATCGATTGAAAAATTTGAACAAACTTTGAACAAAACCATACCTTGAAAACTTCTATTTCTGAGCCCCCATTTTTCGCTTTTGCATAGTAAAAGCACCACATCACCTCCTTCAATTCATCCCGTGTCCATCTGGTTGACGCCATCTTTTGAGACTGACGCATCTGGTTGTGCTCTTGATTTTTTGAGATTTATCTAGTATTTTTAGCGATCTGACAGCATTTTGTGTGTTTAAGTGCTTTCATTACTTGTTGCAGGTTAGCTGGAAACAGTTTTGGCTGATTTTTTGCTCTAACCAAGACGAACCAACAACTTACGAATTTTAAACATTACTGAACCTTAACGAACTTCAGAATTACGAGTTGGTGATCAAGTGTCAAAATCTATAAACAGATCAGTTTATTTTCGATTTTATATCACTGTTTTATCTTAATTACTGAAAGATTTATTTTATTTTTGTGACGAGTGACTATTCAATTTATTTTATTTTTGTGGCGAGTGACTATTCCGTTTATTTGAACGTTACGAGGACGGTGTATCGAGTAGTTTTGAATTTGTGTTTCGAATCTTATTCAATATTTTGAAGACAAATTTCAGCTAATAGCTTTATCTATTTACGGTAAAGTATAGTCAACATTGTATTAAACATTTGCAGCTTAAGTGAACGAAAATACGTAACTGCATTGCCAAATTTCGTAAGTACTAGCTTTCAATAGATTTTGTAGTTAGCATACCTTCTCTTTCTTGTATCGAATCTTAATTTTTAATTTATCGAATACACATAAATCTTGCACTTTTAAAATATTAAGCTAGGTGATTGTTGCTCTTATCTGAGTTTTCTTGTATTTATTCCAATTTTATCACGTACTTTAATACGCATTCGTGACATGGCTACTGTTCGTTCTACTCTTTTTACTCTCTACATCCTCAAAGCCGACCTTCTGAAAGCCTTCACACACGTAAACAGTAATTTAGATAAACATATCCGAAGGCTGGAAGAGGTCGTTCTCTACAATGACGGTTGGGCACAAGTAGGCAACACTGCGAATTTTCCCAACCGTGCACCCGTGACTGCACATAAGACACAGACACCACATCCAGTCGCAATTCAAAACAGATTTAGTGTTTTAGATTATGAAACAGATTTTCCTCGCCTTCCTGATCCTCACAACCCTTCCCTTCCATCGACAAATACATTCACAAACCAACGCAAACAGGCTAGGAAGTGTGTCAAAACCAAAACACGTAAAGCTTCGCATCCTAGCCCACTTGAAAACAAAGCCATTCCTACTGAGCCTAAAAAACAGGTACTTCAGGTAATTTTTACAGGTAATTTTAGCTGACAGCCATGGTCGCCATCTTTCCTCCATTCTCAGTAGAAAGTTACCCCCCAACTACTCAGTCTCGTCTATTTTTAAACCTAACGGGAGGTTTGCAGACGTGACTGCAGTTGGACACTCACACAAAGACAATGACCAATCAGGACACAGTCATTATCATAGGAGGGCAGAATGACATTAATTTGGGCAGTAAATTTACACCTGAACAACATGTAAACAAATTACAATGTGCCGCCCAAAATACTAACATTGTAGTCTCGACTCTGCCCTTCTGGTACAACAGGCCTACACTATGCAGCGAGATTAAGCACGCAAACCAACAACTAAAACTGTAACTGAGATAAACAGATGTAACACTTTTTGAAATGAATTTCCTCTCAGTAAAACACTTCACCCGGCACGGTCTCCACGCTGGAAAACATGCAGTCGGTGAAAAGCTTGCACAATACATCATCAACTCCAGTCCTACGCAGCCTCCTGCCAAAAATCCATCCCTTTCACCTTCCTTACGTTCTCCACCCCCCACCCTTATTCTGAACCCTCTTACCCCCTCCTGTGAACCTACTCCCGTTTCTTCCATTCCCACTACCAATGACGCCTCTATTTCCTCACAACCTGTGACTGCTGGGACACATTACAACCTTCGACCACGCACTCGAGGTAAAAATGGAGTAAATATGTAACAACTACAGTCAGATGCAGCAGAAAAACATTCGTGTAGGTACTTGCAAAAAATAAAGATATTGCACCATAATGTTCAATCCCTTTCAAATAAAACTGAGTTTATCGAGGCAGCTCTACAGAGCGATTTAAATCAAATTGATGTTCTTTGCTTTACAGAACATTGGTTATCTCCTAATGAACTTGGCATTTTCCAAATTCCAAACTTTTACCTCGCAGGCTATTATTGTAGAAAAAGAGAATCTCATAAAAGTCCTGCATATGGAGGTTCTTGTATTTACGTTAAAAATAATATTGATTCTATCTCCTTGACGGAATTCAATGAGTATTCCGTTGAAAATGTTTTGAAATTTCTGTTGTACATCTTCCTGTGCTAAAAATGATATTGCTTTGCATCTACAGACCTTAAAAAAAAAGCGGCAGATTACACTTTGTTCTTAGAAAAACTAGAGATAACACTAATCAAAGTCATCAATCGCTCTTTTGAATCCATTGTTGTATGCGGAGATTTTAACATTGATTTTCTGGTCGAATCTTGCGAGAAAGAGCAGTTTCTTAACTTAATTAATTCCTTCAATTTAGATATTACAATAAAAGTACCTGCACGGATCAGAGTAAATTCAAAGAAGGCAATCGATCAAATTATAATTAACAAAACCACTACTCGACATGAAATTGAAACAAAAGATTTAGGATACAGTGACCACGATGCACAAATTCTTACCATTATACGAAATGCGAACACTGACACAATAAATAATACACGTATGAGTAGAGTGTTTTCTAAAAGTAAAATAAAATTATTCATTGATTACTTGCTGCAGCAGTCATGGGACGCGGTTTATAATACTATTGATACAAACAATAAATATTATTCTTTTTTTAAAACGCTTTCATTTCATTCTAACACTTGCTTTCCTCTTCAGAAAAGAAAATTAAATACTTCACGCAAAAGCAATTCTTGGATAACACAAGGGATTAGAACATCATGTAAAAACAAACGAGTTCTTTCTTTCATTTCTAAGCATCATAACGTATCTCAAGATTTCCTCCTGTACTTTAAAAAATACAAATCATTGTTAAGAAAAGTCATAAGGCAGGCTAAAATCATGAAACACGATCAGGATATTTTGAACTCAAATAACAAAACAAAATCAATGTGGGATATAGTAAAATATGCGACCAAACCAACTAGAAACCTTGTAGAGAATGTTGTTTTAAAAGATAACGATAGAGATGTGAACGATCCGGCAACAGTGGCTAGTCTCTTTAACCAATACTTTTCGAGAATTGCTGTCGATCTCACTAAGGGTTTTCAGCCACAAAATTCAACATCTGACGTTTCCCTAAAAATCTTAGACACTATGTTCGTTTCCGAAACCTCTTCCTATGAAATTCTCAAAATAATCGGTAAATTAAAAAATAAATATTCGGCCGGTTTTGATGAATTTCGGGATTGTTTGTTAAAGTCATGCGCGCCAGCCATTATACACCCGTTAACTCACATATTTAATGCATCCTTATGCACCGGAATTTTTCCAGATATTTTTAAAACAGCTAAGATTAAGCCACTCTTCAAAAAAGGCAACAAAAATGAAATTCAAAATTATCGGCCAATTTCTCTTCTGTCAGTTTTTTCAAAAATATTAGAGAGACTTTTTTATGTGCGAATGGAAACCTTTCTCAATAAACACGACGCGTTTTCAAACTGCCAACATGGATTCCGGAAATCAAAATCTACGGAAACAGCCATTTTTTTCCTTTTCTTAAGGATGTTGCCTCATCATTGGATCAAAACGAAGCAACTATTGGAATATTTTAGATCTTTCAAAAGCTTTTGACGTCATTGATCATAACATTTTACTTTCAAAATTACCTTCGTATGGAATCCGTGGTATTGCTCTAGATTGGCTATGTTCGTACCTTAAACAACGATCTCAGAGAGTAGAAATACCTTACTGGAATGATGGAACTTTATGTACACACCTTTCCGGTTCTTTGCCAATTGTACGTGGAGTCCCGCAAGGATCGATTTTAGGCCCTATTCTCTTCCTATTATACGTAAATGACATGCCCTTAGCGATTCGAAACGGAAGAACAGTTCTCTTTGCGGATGATACAAATATTCTTTGCAACAAAGAAACCGTAAATAGTACAATATCAGACGTTTCAAATTGGTTCCGTAATAACAAATTAATAGTAAATGAAAAGAAAACTGTTTCAATGCAGTTTTCCATATCAAATAAAAAATTCTGTACTCCATTGAAAATGAACGGTGTGCCATTGACTGATGTTAATGTAACAAAATTTTTAGGTCTATCAATTCAGTCAAACCTCAAATGGAATGCCCACTTAAATGAATTGAACACAAAATTAAGTTCATTATGCTACGCGTTCAGAATTCTTTCAAATTCCGTCAGCCTTCATACAGCTCGTTGTGTATATTTTGCCAATGTTCACTCCCGCCTGAGATATGGCATAATATTCTGGGAAAACACATCTTATAGCTCCCAGACTTTCATATTACAAAAAAGAATTGTACGAATAATAAGCAAATCCAACCCACGTGATTCTTGTAAGTCTCTCTTTATTAATCTAGGAATTTTACCATTACCTTGTCTCCTGATTTACGAATCAGTAGTTTTTGTCAAAAATGACTTACAAGTACTTAAGGGCGGGAATATATTTTCAGCAAACGCCGATGTCTATAAGTATAACACACGACGTAGTAATCATATTCACCAAGTGGCAGTATCAACAGCTCACTATAAAAAGTTCACATACAATTCATGTACATTACTCTACAACACTTTGCCAGAAGACATTAAACGTTTAAATTCGATAGAAAAGTTTAAGTCCCAAGTAAAATCTTTTCTGCTGCATAACTGTTTCTATACAATTCGAGACTATACCGAGCATCAAAAAATAAAGTAGCATTAATTTTAACAATGATAGTTAATGTAATTATTATCATTTGGACTGTATAATTCTAAAGAACCTGTAACAAGTATTGTACCACAGTTTCTGGGTTGACGGCCCCCATCTCGATCAGGTTTTTCGTCCAGTTTCCCTGATCCTTGAGCAAATGCTCAGATGGTCCCTTGTTTTGCTTCTGGACATAAATGTAACTTCACTATTTGTGCACGTCTTCTGAATTTCAGTGGGAAATATAGTTATTCAAATTATCGTTTTTCATATTATCGCGGCAAAAAGTAATATTCTTTCATGAAGAACATGAGGGTTCAGGGCAGGAATTTATAGCTAATTTACCTTTGAAAATATATTTTATTATATAGGAGCGAATATTTTGTCAACAAAACTCGAAAAAAATCTCTCTTTTCTGTATTCAAAATTCGACTAGAATATGGTTTAGGATGGAGACCACAGAATTATGAAAACGTGCACAAAATTCACTTCTCCTCATAGCTCGTCACACGCAGTTTTTAACTGTTTTTGACGTAAATAAAAATAAAAAATAAAAGAAATCTCTGACGATGGCTTCGAGCTTCTGCCGGCTCTGGTCCCTGGGACTAACAAAGGACTAACATACGTGAAATGGCCAGACGTCGACAAGGTGACATTAGCTCGGCTTCTGAGCAGGTATGAGACATTGGTAGAACAAGACACGTTAAGATTCATTGCATTTCTTGTTCTATCCATTTTGCTCATTGGTTTTAAGAAAAGATTCGCAGGACGCAAGTCTGAGTTCAAGATCACCCTTAACCCTTGGGTTGTTTCCTGCCTTCCGTTACTGAAACCTTCGGGATTTTCATTGACTGCTGAATGCAGCCTCCTTCGCTGGCTAATGCAAGGCTCGGGCCTCCACTCTAATCAGTGGCCTGGTGTGCCAACCCAGTTTCTCTCCTGTACCCTCCATGGGCCGACAGCAGGAAGTCCAAAGGTTCATGACCATTCCCTCTCTACTTACTTCCCACTCTCCTCAAAATGGAGTACTTCTTCGTCTGACCCCTCACCTTCAACCTATTCAGCAAGGGAGGCCCTACCGGTAGCTAGACTACCACTGACATAGCTCTCAGGCTCATGGGGTACTCAAGCTCCACCACCAACTGCAAGGTCGTGTACTCCCTAGGTAGAGTTACGAAAGGTGGAGTTGTTGTTGTTGTTATTATTATTATTATTATTATTATTATTATTATTATTATTATTATTATTATTATCTGATGGAATACGTGTTACGAAGCAACGTGTGTTGTGTGGGGATTGACGATGTACAATTGTTTTTTTCAGTAAGTCGAATAAGTGATTGTACGTTTTCATAAGGATAGAACTTACGATGTGTACAAATTAATTTCAATAAATTAATGAAATATATGGGGTCATTCCACGTAAAACCGGACAGAAAAAAACCTGACGTGTTTCAAATTCTCTAATATTTTTTTACACTATCTATTATGAAAAGTAAGAGACACGTATTTTTTTGTTTAGCCGAAAATACATTATTTTTGAAGTTACAATTATTGAAATATATTAATTTTTCTCCAATGTTAAGATGTTTAATAATTTTTAACTCCAAATGTATTGCTTGTAAAATCTTAAACTTGATCTCAAATCAAAGCTAAAAAAGCAATCTTTCAACAAGTGTTTATAAATAATTGCATATTTTTATAGTGTGTTTTTTAAATTGTTTATAATTTTTAAAACGAGTTTTTTAAGATGATCCCCATGCTTTTTTGTTTTAAACTCGACGGCAGTAAATTCTTTAGACTTTCATCTCCATCCCTGCAAATTTTCAAAATGGCTTCTGTTTTGGATCTCACGTAAAAAAATAATATTCAACGGAGCGCAGAGTATTTTCTCGACCGCCGCGGCGCGCCGCTGCCATACCGCTTTGTCAATGCTCCCTGTATCTTCCTCCACTGGACTTGCTGCCTAGCGCAACACTGCCCACTTCCTTTCATCGATGTCAGCAGATCGGTTACCACGCAAGGCAATGGCAGGAAGTCGACCAAGCAATACAAACATTGGGATCAGTTTACATCCAAGAGTGTGTGACACAGTGCACATAATATCCTCGTTTGTGACGGGTGTGTGAGTGCCCGTGCGCTGGTTTTTTTCTAGGAGAGTGACATAAAATAATTGAAGATGTCAGGTACAATGAAGATACGCTTTGATTCATGTTTCAATCCTTTCAATCTAGAAAAGTATGGTAGAACTGAATGTAAAAATTTAAGACATGTAATACGAAGTATCCTTCAAAAGTTGGGCACACTATACTTACAAATTACGGCGAACTTGAAAATTTGTAACATGTGCAGATGGAGAACTTCAAAATGGTTTATAAAATGAATGTCAAACTTGGTACAAGTCATCAGAGTAGAAATTCAGAAGAAGACAATAATTTGTAATGGAACATTGAAATGAGAGATAATGGTGATCTATCTCCTAGTGAAGAATTTTGATATAGAAGAGGTAGAAGAAGAACAAGAAAATGAATACATCATAGAAGAATAGGAAAAAAGATATGAAACTACTGATGATGATGATAAAAATTAAAATTTTAACAATTTTCGAAGATTGGTCTTTTCCTAAAGTTAAAAAACATTTCGATGCATCTACTCACATGACAACTGTTTGCAAAACCACTAGCAACAAAGGAATATTGTCAACTCCACATGTGAAATCCAGAAGAGCTATCGTCGCTTCTGTACACCAATATGTTGTGACTTTTTATTGTTCAGATGACGTTTGCCGTATAATGAGTAAATAAAGGAAAAAAATAATTTTATTTCAGTAAGAGAGAATGGGGGATAGATTCACAAACAAAAAAGGATTATATTGAGCAACATGAAAGAAACCTACTGACATTTTAAAGAAAAGTTTCCGCATCTAAAGATCAGATTTTCAAAGTTCGCTGAATTAAGACTGAAACAATGCATTTTACCAGGAGCTAACGGTGCACATACAGTATGTGTTTGTGTGTATTACGAAAACGTACGAGTAAAGTTACGTAAAGTTACTGTTTGACGGAGGAGGTCTCGCCAAGTTAACAGATGTTAATGCATTGAAGGATTGTTGGTACTTCCTAACAAAAGTTAATTTTGACACTCCAAGAGCTGACTGTTACTTTAAAAAGTGTGACAAATGTCCTGGAATAGAACAACTTAAAATGTTGCAGGAAAAGTTTGAAGAGAGGATGATTGACAGAGTGACGTGTCGGCAGTGGATTCACGTTGAACTATTCAAGTACATCATGATCCTATTACGACTCCCAAGAAGCTCTATGAGTGGTACAAAAACATACAAAGCATAGTGATTTTCTTCTTCACCAATGAAGATCATGAAGAAGAAAGAATTCACTCAAAAGTCATAGAAATTCAGCAAAATGGCTATGTGGTACACGTTCGTTACATTCCTTTGTTCCTATTTGTGAAGATAAAGAAATAATTAAAACATGTTCCTTGAAAGAAAGTGCACATCTTGTCCAAGTTATATAAAGAGAAACTTAAAATGATGTAAATCTGATACAACTTCATATTTTATATGTTTTGGAATATTAACAAGAACTTTAAAACTCATTGCTCAGTGAACATTTCCACTTATCTTCCTGTTGTGAAGCTTGTTCCCCCCAGCGTTTCATTCGATAGCGGCACATACAAGAACGGGCGCATGAGGTTGTCGCGGCGCTGTAAACGAGGAAATATTTAAAAAATTCTCAAAAAATTATTTTAACAGAAGCCATTTTGAAACTTCGCAGTCCTTTAGAAGAAAGTATGAACTTTCTTTTCATTTTTTTTTCAGATTTTTAATTCGTGGTAAAATTAATAATTTTATAAACAAAAATTTATAAACAAAACATTAACATTAAAAAATAAAATTTTATAAACAATAAGATAAATTTCATGAAAGGTACAGATATAAGCTTTGATTTAAGAGGAACTCAAAACCGAAATTTTAAAATGATTTTGAGATACAAAATATGATACACGTCAGTGCGTATGAAGTTACGGAAAATTAAAAAAAATAAAATGATGAAAATATAAATATTTGAGCAAAACTAAAAAACACGTGTTGTATAGTTTGTTTTCATGAACCTGTAAAACAATAATCAGAAAGATATCAGACATCGAGGTCAATTTTCCTTCAAATTCGTCCGATTTTGCGTGGAATGACCCATATTAAGATTTTTTATCTACAACAATTTGGTAGCGGAGCGTGCAGCATACAATTTGAATTATAAAAAGACACAGAAGAAGTGAAAAAATATGGAATAAATCGGAAGAATAGAATTGTTGACAAGTACGAATTATGCTTTATGGAGTATGAGAATGATGGCTCTTATTAAATCAAAACATTTGTATTATGATGTTTTAATAAATGACGAACCAGAAAAGAAAGAAGGAGATGAGACTTCAATGAAAACATGGAACGAATGGAACAAGAAAAACGACGAGGTATGTGCATTAATTATTTTAACTTTATCTTCTGATCAAGCGATGGCGTGTCGTGGTATAGATAATGCTAAGGAATTATGGAATATATTGAAGAAGAGACACGAAGGTGCTGTCAGTCAGAGAAAAATTCAATTGAAAATTAAACTAGCGAAAATTGAGAAATTGGAAAGACAAATTATTAACGAGTATTTGACGCGTGCACATACGTTAGCTACAGAAATTACAGAATTAGGAACTAAAATTGAAGAAAATGAATTGATGAAATGATTACTTGTATAATTGAAGGTCTTCCTGATAAATATCGCGAAGTTTCAATAGCAATATCATCTAATCCGTCAATTAATTATGAAACTATGAGAGAAACGCTTTTACATTTTGAAAGGAAATATGATAAAGGAGCAGAATCAGAAGCTAATGCATTTAAAGACAAGGAAGAAAAGAGAGGTGCTTGCTATAATTGTGGAAAGCTTGGTCACTTAGCAAAAAATTGCTGGAACAGAAATAATTATCATAAAAGTAATGTGAATAATAATAATAATAATAATAATAATAATAATAATAATAATAATAATAATAAAAACCCACCTAGGGAGTACATGACCTTGGAGTTGGTGGTGGAGCTTGAGTACCCCCATGAGCCTTAAAGCTATGTCAGTGGTAGCCTAGCTACCGGTAGGGCCTCCCTTGCTGAACAGGTTGAAGGTGAGGGGTCAGACGAAGAAGTACTCCATTTTGAGGAGAGTGGGAAGTAAGTAGAGAGGGAATGGTCATGAACCTTTGGACTTCCTGTTGTCGGCCCATAGAGGGTACAGGAGAGAAACTGGGTTGGCACACCAGGCCACTGATTAGAGTGGAGGCCCGAACCTTGCATTAGCCAGCGAAGGAGGCTGCTTTCAGCAGTCAGTGAAAATCCCGTAGGGTTTAGTAATGCCGACTGGCGATCGGAGGGACCCCTTGCTGGACCCTGCGGGGGGATGCCCCGAGGCCACTGTGGGTCGCAGTAACGGATGGCAGGAAACAACCCGAGGGTTAAGTGTGATCTGTGAACTCGAACTTGCGTCCCGCGAATCTTCAATTCAAACCAATGAGCAAAATGGATAGAACAAGAAATGTAATGAATCTTAACGTGCCTTGTTCTACCAATGTCCCATACCTGCTCAGAAACCGAGCTAATGTCACCTTGTCGACGTCTGGCCATCCAACGGATGTTAGTCCCAGGGACCCAGAGCCGGCAGTAGCTCGAAGTCATCGTCAGAGATGGACCAGGGATGAATTAAAGGAGGTAATGTGGTGCTTTTACTATGCAAAAGCGAAAAATGGGGACTCAGAAATAGAAGTCTTCAAGGTATGGAGAGAGCGGAACCCAGATATGAGACCTACCCTAGACTTAAAGAAGCTTGCCAGTCAACGTCGCTACATACTCAGCAGTGGAAAATTCACAGCAGAACAACTTGCTGACATTGAGAGAAATGTGGAGTATGTACTTCGCTCGAACTATCCACATGACGAACATGTAGAACTTGAAAATGATGATCCCGTGGGAGGTTCATCTCTTTCCAGTGAAACACACGTCAATGGTGAACATTCATCTGGCAATGAATCACACGATAAGGACATGATGCGAAATCTCCTTTGGCGCGAGATAGAAAAAGTTAGTCAACTTCCGTTTGAATCTCGCGAACCGTTGAGGAGAATATACGAAAATGCCAAAGCTAAAAGAGTGATAGAAACAGTGAATTCTGTCTTAAATGAGGTGGTAGAGACCCCAGGCAGAGATCTAGATATTACTGAAATCAATCACATCATATATGCAACTGGATATCTAGTATCTCAGATAATTTTGGGGCCAGCCAAGAACACCGACGGCCGACAGCAAAACAGAGTAAACAGCTCTGTACCCCCATGGATGAACAGAATTATGAAACGGATAGCCGACACTCGGCGAGAAATATCACTCTTAGCTGAGGCATCTTCTGAATCAAGGCACACCTCTAAAGTTCAACGAAAAATATTTTATGTTGAACAAAAATACCAAATTGAAAATGACAACAGCAGGCTAATGGTAGTTGAGAGGCTAAAAGAGAAAATTCAAGCATGGGCTCAACGAATTAGACGTTACAAACGCAGAATAGATTTCCGTGTGCAGAATCGGTTGTTTGAAACAGACGCGAAGAAATTCTATCGCAATCTGACTCAGAAACCGAATGGCAATGCTGTCACTCCTTCAAAAGATGATGTCGAGGCATTTTGGGCAGCAATCTGGGAAGAGAGCAGATCCTACAACAAAGATGCATCTTGGCTTCAATCTGAGGTTGATGCTGCCAATGAACTTGTGTAAACAATGGAAGATGTTCACCAATTCTCAGAAGAGGCAATTAAGAACATGGGAAACTGGAAGTCCCCCGGGATTGATAAGATTCAGATTTATTGGATTAAGAAATTAACAGCAATACATTCTCATCTAGCAAAGGCTGTTAATAAAATTTTAGAAAACCCAACGGAACTCACGGAAAGGCTCACACGCGGCATCACGTATTTACTACCCAAAGCGGGAGACAGCTCTTTGGCGAAGAACTACAGGTCAATTACTTGTCTACCAGTACTGTACAAAGTTATAACTGCAGCCATATGTGACAAAATGTACAGACATCTAGATAAGAATCATCTTATGCCATCTGAACAAAAAGGATGTCGTAATGGTTCTTATGGCTATAAGGAAATCTTGCTACTGAATAAAGTCATTTTGAATGATGTAAAGAAACGCAAATTTGAACATGGCTTGGATTGACTACCAAAAGGCCTTTGATAGTGTACCACACGATTGGATTTTGAAGACCTTGGAGATCTATCGATTTCATCCTAGACTTATTG
The DNA here is from genome assembly GCA_031308135.1 of Acheta domesticus. Taxonomy (NCBI): domain Eukaryota; kingdom Metazoa; phylum Arthropoda; class Insecta; order Orthoptera; family Gryllidae; genus Acheta; species Acheta domesticus. The sequence continues at coordinate 60,253,532 of JAHLJT010004567.1, forward strand.
AATTTTGCAAGGCTAGCATGAAGTCGTGGAGTACCAGGTTACTAATACAGAGCAGAAAGGAAGCAGTAGAAACCAGAAGTATTCAGATCAACAGGGGTATTTTTCAAGGAGATTCACTATCCCCTCTGCTGTTTTGCATTAGTTTGATCCCACTATCTAGACAGTTGTCGCAAGCTGACTTTGGTTACAAGCTCCATGGTGATGAAAGGCCAGTATCACATTTATTTTACATGGATGATCTGAAAGTGTTTGCTAAAAATGAAGCGATTCTCTCCCAAATGCTGTCTGTCGTGAATGACTTTGGCAATGACATCTGCATGAAGTTTGGTCTTGACAAATGTGCAAAAGTCAGTTTAAGAAGAGGCAAACTGACGTCAGAGAGCATTGAAGTTGATATGCACGCTGTGATACAAGATCTTGAGCCAGGTAAAACTTACAAATATTTGGGCATTGAAGAATGTGAGACCATCTCGAACGACACAATGAAAGAGAGAATTCGCAAGGAGTATTACAGAAGACTGAGACTTGTCCTGCAGTCTGCTCTGAACTCCAGGAATAAAATATCTGCAATTGGTAGTCTGGCGGTGCCTGTAGTTGAGTACAGTTCCGGACTAGTGGACTGGACTGAGCAAGAAATCCGCATCATGGATCGAAAAACCAGAAAACTGCTAACAATGCATCATGTCGCCCACCCTCGAGCTGATGTACATAGACTTCATGTGTCACGTAAGGAAGGAGGAAGAGGCCTCAGACAAATTGAAGCCTCCTGGCACAATGCAATAGTTGGAATGGGAAAATATGTAGTCAATCATCAAGATGACCCTTTAATGAGGCAGGTCATGAAATCTGACTGAAGAATGGGAAACAGAGGCATTGTAAGTGTAGCAAGAAGCATTGCGAAGAAGACTATGCAAGACAACCAGAATGACAGAGACACTGAACTTCTGATGCTACTTAACATGAAATTTGAGACACAAAAAATGTTAAAGAAATCGTGGAGGGACAAACCCTCCATGGACAATATCTAAAAAGAATGGACAAGGTGCAGATCAATAAAGATCAATAATTTATATGGCTTAAAAGGGGAAGAATGAAGCCAGAATCGGAAGCAGTTCTAGTAGCTGCTCAAGATCAGGCGTTGAGAACACGACATTACGATAAAGCGGTTCTCAAAATTTCCCAAGATGAAAAATGCCGAATATGCCAGGAGCAAGTAGAAACCATTGATCATAGCTTGTCCAATCCTAGCAAAGCCCGAATACTTAAAAAGACACGACAGGGTGTGTAGTTACCTCCACTGGCAGATCTGTACCGCCTTCGAAGTTCCAAACACATGCCCCAAGTGGTACGAACACTCACCAAAACCGGTGACGTCTGTTGGATTGTGTACGATATTGTACGACCAACAAATTCAAACGGATCGCACGATAGCAGCAAACAAACCGGATATAGTTATCCGGGATTTAGAGAAAAAATTGTGTCTACTTGTGGATGTTGCTGTGCCTTGCGATCAAAACGTCATTACCAAGGAGGCAGAGAAACGTCTTAAATACAAGAGTTTGGAAATCGAGATCAGCCGAATGTGGGGCGTAAAAGCACAGGTCGTACCGATAGTTATCGGAGCTCTGGGATTTGTTCCGCAAAATTTGTGTAAGAACTTGTCTAAACTCCCAGGTAATTCAAAAGACTGGGAAGTGCAAGAAATTGCTTTATTTGGAACAGCTCACATTTTGCGCAAAGTATTGTAGAAGCACCGACAATCACCGGATCTGCTCCTTAGGTAGCTGGTTGCAACCTGGAGTTGATTTTATATTCAGCCGACTCATGACATCTTTAGTCGTGATGTAATGGAATAATAATAATAATAATAATAATAATAATAGTGAAATAAATGGTAGAAACAATTATTCAAACAACTATAGAGGAAATTATAGAGGTAGAATTAGGAATAATTCAAGAAATAATCATAGAAATTATTTCCTCAATTCGAAAAATGAACATGCTATGGTTATGAATGAGAATTTTGATGAACAAATAATGAATAATGATAGTAAAAAGGAAACAATTTGGATGTTAGATTCTGCTTGCACATCTCACATGAGTTATCAAGAAGATATTATTTCAGAAAAGAGGCTAGATAATACAGAAATAAATACAGCAGAAAGTGGAAGAATTATTTTTGGTGAAAGTCGTGGAATTGTTAGGGGATGTACAAATAGAAACAAGAGGAAATATTTGTAAAAATGGAAAATGTATTGTATGTTCCTCATATTAATAACAATTTAATGTCAGTTCCTAGCTTAGTGAAAAATGGCAAAAAAGTTGTTTTAGATGAAAATGGAGCAAGAATATTTGAAAAAGATACTGGAAAATTAATAGCAAAAGGTGAATTTGAAAATGATGAATTTGTTGTTAAAGTGAATGTTCAACATGACATGAATATTCCATAATCTGAAGTTTGTTTAAATGTATTGGAACCAAAAGTTCAATTATGGCATAGAAGGTTAGGGCACATTAATTTTAAATATTTAGAAAGGATGATCAGTAATGATTTAGTAAATGGTTTGCCTAAATTAAAAATAGAAAAACATAATGATTGTGAATCTTGTATAAAAGGCAAAATGTCAAGATTGCCATTTAATAAGGTGGATACAGAACGAAGTGTTCAAGTTCTTGAAAGGATCCATGTTGATTTGTGTGGTCCAATGCCTGTAGCATCACTTGGAGGTAATAGATTTCTGATGGTGATTGTGGACGAATTTAGTAGGAGATACTTCGTAGAATTTTTAAAAAATAAAAATGAAGCTGGAAATAAATTAAAACAATTTGTAGAACGACGTGAAAGGGAAACAGAGAAGAAAGTAAAATACATACATTCAGATAATGGACTCGAATTTATAAATAAACTGTTAACGGATTATTATGAAGAAAAGGGAATAAAAAGTGAGAAAACTACTATACACACTCCTCAAAGCAACGGGATTGCTGAGAGAGCGAACAGAATGTTACTGCCGAAGTGTTGTTAAAAGGAAATTCAACTTTGGAACTTAATTGAGGCATGTGATGCTGACGTAGTGATCGGTACGGAGTCATGGCTTACTGAAGAAATATTAGATTCAGAAATTTGTCGAAACGACTATAAAATATTTCGCGGGACAGGGAAACTAGAGGCGGGGGGGGTCTTTATTTTAGTTAAATCACATATAAACGCGAACTTGAAATGGAAAAGCATTGACTATGAAATGATAGGAGTAGATATAAACGTAGACAACTCGCAAACAATAGATCTTATTGCATGTTATAGGCCACCAAACGGTAATTATTCCATTCTTGATAATATTCTCGAATTGGCGGAAACTTTGAATGGAACCAGTAATCCGATTATTATTGGGGGTGACTTAAATATCAGCGATATTAATTGGCAAGGCGAAGTATGCGATAGAAAAATACAGTTAATAATAAATAAACTAGTTTGGGATGCAGGAATGACGCAAGTTGTTGACAAGCCAACGCGTCAAAATTCTATGTTAGATATTTTTCTCATTAGACCGATAGACATGTTATACTATTGCGATGTTATTCAGGGAATAAGTGACCACAATGCCGTAGTTCTTGAAATAAATGCTACTATTTCAAGGGTAAATGATAAAATCGGTAATAGAATTTGGCAATATCGTAAAGCTGACATAAATGGACTGCAACATTTCTTAAAACTGAACTACGCGGTTTTCGAAAAGTTAGGCGGAGGATTGGAAGGTATATGGAAAAAATTCAAAGAAATTATTGAAGAAACTCGGCAATGTTTCGTTCCCTTTAGGTACTTAAAAAAGAATTCATACCCAGAGTATTATAACACGGCAATTTGCAAATTGAAGAGAAAAATGAGAAAAGCGTATAACAATAGGCATCGCAGCGAGGCACATTTACAGAAATTCCGACAAATTAGGAAAGAAGTAGAAAATAAAAAGAAAACTGCGCAAGAATCATATCTTAAGTTAATTTTAGATGATAACGAAAACGCTTGGGCAAAGTTCTTTAACTATGTACGTCACCGTCGAGGTAAACAGGAGGATGAAACCTGTAAGATGAAATAACGTAGATATCGTAGATGATGAAGAGAAAGCCAATGTATTTAATAATTATTTCTGTTCCGTATACAAACAAAAAGCTAACCAAATTATTATAGGGCACAACAACGTGGATCATGTATTCAAAATTGATCAAAGGGAAATACGTTCACAATTGAAGAAAATGAAAAACTGTAAGTCTTGCGATCCGGATGGTATTACATCCGATATGCTAAAAATAGCAGGGGAGACAATAATACCATATTTGGTCAGACTTTTCAATGTATCAATCAACAATGAAAGTGTACCGGATGATTGGAAATCTGCTTTAATAGTGCCAATTTTTAAAAGTGGACAAAAATGTGAAGTGCAAAATTATAGGCCAGTTAGTCTTACGTCAGTAGTCTGTAAATTGTTTGAAAAATTATTATCTAATTCGATTAGAAATCATTTGGATCAGACAGAATGGTTTTTTTCGTGGGCAGCATGGCTTTAGAAATGGCTTGTCTTGTGAAAGTCAAATTATTTCCCTTACTCAAGACTTGTCTGAAGTAATTGATTTAGGGGGAAGAGTGGATGCAATAGTTATTGATTTTGCCAAAGCGTTTGATGTAGTACCGCATGACATACTGATATTGAAACTTATTGATGCTAAAATTGACAGGCGGGTAATAGCATGGATAAGTGAATTTCTTCGCGATAGAAATCAAAAGGTTCGAATTGGACAGCATTTATCGGAAAAGGGTAACATTACTTCCGGAGTCCCTCAGGGCAGTGTCATTGGCCCGCTGTTATTTCTTATCTTTGTAAATGATATATCGCAAAATATAACGTCAAAAATTCGACTCTTTACCGACGACTGTATATTATATAGGGAAATTACAGAACAGCACGATATGATTCAACTACAGGAAGATTTAAATAAGATTAATGATTGGGCAAGAGCTAATAAAATGACTGTAAATGGAAATAAAAGTAAAGCGATCACATTTTGTAGGGCTAGAGACTTTCATACATTGCCTTATCAGCTAGGTAATGACGTAGTTCCGCGAGTCTCAAACTGTAAAACCTTGGCATCCTCCTGGATAGCAAGTTGGGATGGGAGAAACAAACTAACTACGTAGTGGGTAAAGCTTGGAGGTCTTTGCATTTCGTCATGAGAAATCTTAAAAAATGCAATACGAAAGCAAAAGAAATCGCGTATACCTCGCTTGTTAGGCCAGTAATGGAATATGGAGCTAGTTGTTGGGATCCGTAGAGAATAGGACTTAAGAAGAGCTTAGAGAGGATACAAAACAGAGCGGCAAAATACACTTTTCGGAGGAACATACCTGCACGTTGGGAATCGTTAGAACATCGGAGAAAAAGGGCTCGACTTTGCATAATGTATAAATCTTACACTGGTGGCTCTGCATGGCAGGAAATACGGGGAAGGCTAGATAAACCAGATTATTTTAATAGATTTGATCATAAATATAAAATTAGAACTAGAATTAAAAGAACGGACGTAGGCAAATTCTCCTTTGTAAACAGAACAATCGTAGATTGGAACGATTTGCCTACGACAGTTTTTGAGCCCTTTCCTTGCTCAGCGCGTGGTTTTAGAAAAAAAAGTATAGGAAATTAATCAATAGGGTGAAAACGTGCAGTGAAGTGAAGTGAAAGGTGCGATTATGGGTAGTAAACTAAAAAGTATTGAGCTATTAGTATTTATGTAAAGTTTTATGAGGTGCAGTGACGTGAAGTGAAGTGCAGTGAAGTGATTTCATTTCGTAGTTTATTTCGCTAATCTTAAGCGTCTTTTATAGGCTATTCTGACAAAAGTTGGTATTTATTGATTGATGTTAACGAGTATTTTACGTGTTAGAGATGTAAAAATTATTATAAGTATTGTATATTATTGTGTTGTAGGTAAAAGTGATTATCCATATTTGTCTGAATATGATTGTGAGTGAATACTTGTAGGATGGTGTGTATGCGAGTGTTCCTTTGTCTTTGTATGATATGTATGTAAGCGTGTATGTTTGTATGTATGAATGTTGGTGGGATATGTAAGTAAGTTTATTTACTTAAATGTTAGTATGTATGTAGTTTCATTTGTTGTATATGTATGTAAATGGATTTGCATGTTCTAGGTAATGACGAAGATAATTTGTTTGGTTTTTATATTGATTTTTTTATATATTGTTTTTATTGTTAGTTGTGTTTTGTAATTTTAATGTACTTTTGTGTTTCTGTATTCTGCCACCGGGCAACATCAGCCCAATTGTGGATTAAACCTTATCTATCTATCTATATGGCGAGAACGATGTTAATAGATGCGGGACTATCACCGAGATTTTGGGCTGAAGCTGTTTGGACTGCCGCTTACGTTCATAACGTTACTCCTACGAGAAGTAAGATGAAGGTACCAATGGAAATATGGACAAAAAGAAAACCATCATTACATCATTTTAGAGTATTTGGATGTAAAGCGTACTATAGAAATGATGATATATCCAGGAAAAAGTTTGATAAGAGAGCAAAAGAAGCTGTATTTGTTGGTTATTCGAAAAATAGAAAAGCTTATCGTCTATATGATGTAGAAGATAAAATAATTCATGAGAGTAGAGATGTAATGTTTCTAGAAAATGAGAAAGAAGTAATAAAAGAAGATTGTCATTTAGAAAATTTTAATTGGTTTACTACTTCTAATAATAAAGAATCATCGACTAAAGAAGAAATAAATGTTGAAGATAGAAATGTTAAGGAAGCTGAAGAAATAATTGACAAAAATATTCAAATAATTCGTGATTGGAGTTTAAACAAAATAAGTCATGAAGAAAACGAACACCGAAATTCTGAAAGAAAGGGTCGTAGTGAGATAATGGAAAGTAGAATCATTGAAGATAAAACTGAAACGAATTCAAGAAGATCTAGTAGAGAAAGAAAACCTGTCTCAAGATATAATGCTCAAATGTCACGTGAAAATATACCTAAGACATACGAAGAAGCTATGAATTCTTCAGAAAAAGAATTTTGGAAAAAAGCTATAGAAAATGAATTGTATACGCATAAAATATATAAAACTTGGGAAATAGTTGAGAAACCCGAGAATGTGAGTATTATAAATAACAAGTGGGTATTTTCTAAGAAAATAAACAGTGGCAAATGTAAATATAAAGCTCGTTTAGTGGCTGACGGTTCCAGACAGAAATTAGGTATAGATTATGAAAATGCTTATAATCCTGTTATGAAGTTAGAATCTTTCCGCATGCTTTTAGCAATTTCAAAAATAAAGAAGTATAAAGTTCGTTTTATTGATGTAGAAACAGTATATTTAAACGGTAATTTGGATAGAATTGTATATATGAAACCTCCTAAAGGGATTAATATTGAAGAGGGAAAAGTTCTTCTTATAAAGAAAAGTATTTATGGTCTGCCTGAAGCGGGAAGATGTTGGTTTTTAAAACTGACTGAAATTTTGAAGCCTCTTACGAGATCGTTGGCATCATTCATCTAAGATGGTTATAATCGTGACCCGTTCCGAATTTATATTAAAATTTTGGGCGCCAGGAACAGGTTACGTTAATTAAAAACCAATGCTTCCACAGCTAATTTAAACAAATGTATAAATGTCCGGCTAGCTGGGTCAATGGGTCCCGTTATGGATAATCGCTATCGCCTAGATAGCTGATTACTTGATCTGCCAACTGTACAGTATGGCGAGGAATCTGAAAGGGAATAATTATCTATTTCTAGCTATTTAACAATTTTGATTGACTAAATGAAAATCTTTTCATTTCCAAAAGAAAAAAATCCAACAATTTATTCAACACTATTAACAATTGTTTTTGTCCTTAGGTCGTTTTAACCCTTTCACTGCTACGCGTTAGGAGCGCCGGCCGCCGCGCTGTGCTGAGCCTTCCGGCGGCCGCCGCACGCCCTGTGCTGAATACTTTTTCGTGCGGTCTTCTCTTGCGCGCGCTCTCAGTTATCAAAACAACGTACACTTTCCATCTTTTTAGATTCAGGCTTTGGACCGGCACCTGATCGTACCAAAAAACAATGCCAAATGTCTAATTTATAAACAATGCCAAATGTCTAATATATAAGACACGTACCGTACACCAGGAAAGCAAAGTCACAAGTGAGAAGCAGTCCCCGGAAATGTGTTGAAGTAAACACGGAGGGTGGATAGACAAAAGGGTTTTCTATTCTTGTACTGAAATAATCTTTTGACCTGCTCCTGCTTGGCCGGAAACGCGCGCGGGCCCCAGGACGACCCGCGCTCGCCTCTCCTCTCCCTGTCCTCCGCGCGCTGGACGCAGCGGCCGGCGGCAAGCAGCCCATGCCTTACAAAACACGAGAAAAATCTCGCAACAGAAGCATTGAAACGCTATTTAGTGGGCACCAAAATAGAATTCAAAGTGTCCAGAACAGGACCCATGTAGTGGCAATCGCCTAATTTCGAACGCGACCGAACAACAAACTCGAGAACCCGAAAGAGCAGCGCGACGCACCGGTGCGTCGTTAGCAGTGGTGGCACGGCGAAGTCTGACACACCAGTGCGTCGTTAGCACTACGGGCACGGCAATGCTTGACGCACCGGTGCGTCGTTAGCAGTGAAAGGGTTAAAATATATCTTTTGTACTGCAGTACTTATCTAATATCTTGGTCGCCGACGCCCCGCAGTCTCTTCTCACTTGAATGTAGGTGATCCCAAGTCCCGCTTCTCTCTTCTAATCTTGCGACGCTGCCGACGCATCCGGCCCTCACTGACTAGAATATCTACCGGTTCTTACTTGATATTCAGAGTTCCTAGACTTCCCCAACTAGTGGTAAAATATTAAAGTCCAAAACCGCAATATAAGAAAAAACTTTCAAAGTCCTAGTCGAACTTCCCGTTGCACATCAACATCCAGATTCCGAAAAACTATTGAGTCTCACTCGAAACTTACAAGTCCTACTTCACTAATGTTGATCTCGCGATCTTTACTACTCGACGACCACTATCAGAATGTCCAGTTCTGACTGTTCTTTCGCCCTCAACGCTTCGGTATCCGTCCTTCGTTCCTCTTTTTTAAAACAAAACGACAAAATTAGACAGTCTATTCTCCCTTAGCCAATCCATTCATCTCTTATCAAACCAAGTAGCCACGCCCTCGACAGTCATTCCTTTTCAGACCAACCACACATTATTTTATCTATCTAGCCAGCGCCCCCACCTCTTCAAGGTCTGAATGCAGTTTGTTGACCTTGCCAACCACTGCGCCGGCGTTGCTAAGGCTGTATATCGCCATTTGCATACCCTTTTATCCAACCCATTTACAGCAAATGTTCTTGACAAAAATATATAATATTTTGGTATATCACAATATGTTACTACTATATCTTCGGGAATACACCATATACAATGAATTAAATGCCAGAAATATATTTTTACTTTCCCGCACTTTTTAATTAAGTTTTGAATAAAAAAATCTTTTTCTTGAAACCATTTAATTTTCGTACCAAACGTTCTACGCTTTCAAATGAATTTTACAAAAACGATGACTGAGATATGTTAGAACGGAGAGAAATTGTGGTATACGTAGTATTACATGGCCAATACTAATGGTGAGAAAGTACGTGCTGTTTCAGCACCACTTGTTTTTAATACAATAATTTAATGATAAATTTAACTAGTGGTGCTACAGAATGGGACAACCTTTCCCGTATTAGTTTTCTATTTCTTTGGGTCTGGGCTAGCAATACGGAATTGCCACATACTCGTACCAGTTGTCATCCAATGCTGCCCAAAGTAATTTTTTTGGCAATTTCTTAATTTTTCGGTTGCCTAATGGTAGAACGGAAATATTAATTTTAGAATATTAGAGAACAGTAAAGCCTCATTGTTATGTCGCGCTTATCACGTCGCGCATAACTCTTGGATTTGGCGCGCGAGCAGGAAGACAGCGCGCTCTGGCGGGAATCGGCGGCGGCAGCGGCAAGCCGTGGGCACGGTCTGGCAGGCTCGAGGCGTGGAGCGAGTCTCGCCGCCTAGCATCGGCCCTTTAAAGGGAACCGGCCGACACCCCGGGGGCACTCTGAGAGAGTCCCGAGAGAGTCACGAGTGACGTTCCGAGTCCAGTCCAGAGAACCAGCAGCCAGGTGTCTATAGTCGTGGGGCGACGATCTCAGCCAGCGTCAGCGGGAAACGTCCAGGAGCCGGATGTATAGAGAAGCTGGGCATTGGAGATTGCCCAGGACTGGATGGCTGGCAACTTTTGTAATTAATGAATCAATAAATTTTTGTTGAGTTAGCGTGCGACTTTCATTTATGGACATAACACTCGTCATAAATGGAAATTTTCTTTGAAAAATTTGTAGCCGTTTTTAAGAAAATGGCGTTTAAGCGCTACTCAAAGCGAAATTTGAACCTCTTTTTCACAGAAAATTTTTGAGATACCGTTATGTCATATCATAGAGTACATTAGGTACTATCCTTACCAAACGTTTCAAGAAAAATTTTGGGGGCGTTTTTGAGAAAATCTTGTTTTTGTATTTTTTTAATTTCACACATTGCATGCAATATTGCGAGAAAAATACTAAAATTTTCAAAAAAATTATAATGAAAGAACTCACTATGAAGAACAAATTTGATTTGAAGGAAAAATCTCTAAATATCGCGACGATGTACGACCAGGGGCGTCCAGGGGGTGGGCAGCTGGGACAACTTGTCCCAGGACCCGCTAAATTTTAAAATTTTTTCACATTTTGCTAAAAAAATATTTCAACAAAACTGGTATGACAAACATTCACCAAGTGTATAAAAACGCTTCAATTGAAATAACAAAACGCAGAACCCCAAGTAATCAGGTGGCCGAGCGGTCCAACCCCTGCATATCAATCTATAGATTTTACGAATTAATTTAATTACAGATTAATGCTTTACGAATATATTTTTGTTCTGTTTTGAGGCTGCGGGTCGCTTAGTGTTACGTTTAAAAAAATACAAATGCAGTAAATGTTATCTTAAAAACTTTTTTGATTTATTTATTTATGACAATCATTTATTAGCAGCTATGCCTGCAATAACTTTGATTAATTGGATCGTATTCTTCAATAAGAAAGCTTTGCTATGAATATCACAAAATTAACACAATTTTATACAAATTTTGCAGGCAGGTACTCAAAAAATGGCAGTCAATTCTACGAGCTCTGCTAGCTCCGTGAATTATGGCGCACTCCCCACCAACGTTCCACTTTTACAGTTCTCCCCGGCCACGGGGCGTTGACTATATTCTCGCAGTTCGCAGCTCACTGTAACCTTCGCCGAGTCTCGCCAGCAGCGTGCCTCGGCCTTGGAGCGACGGGCACAAGCGGCCGGTACACGATCGCGCCGTCTACGTCTCGCTGAGGCCAGGTGCGCCCGGCGGCGGCGTTGCGAGCCGATCCGCGTCGGTCGTCTGCTGCTCGTCGCCTTCTGCGTCGTTTCCTTGTCTTCTTCTTTTTTCTATCGCCGGATTCCCATGGACCCTCGCGACCACGTCTTCTTCTTTCTTCCATCGCCTGAGTCCCATGGACCCACGCTACTACGTACTCTTCTTGCTTCTCTCCCGTCGTCACGATCAACCCGCGTGCGAAAGTCTCATGCACGACGCAACTGAATGAAGTGACGTGTTTGCTCAAAATTCGGGCGTATACGTCGCACAAATTATTTATGTCTATTTAGCGCCTCTCAACTGGTAACTGCGCGTTATGAAATCACCGTCCCCTCTCGTGAACCACAGACTCTTTCAACTACTTCACGGCACTTCCCCCCTCCTCGATTACTGTGCACGTTTCTCAAAATTATATGCACACCGTGCCTAACTACGCGTCTCTCTACGCTCAACACTCCTATCTACGAGTAACTTACCGAAGAACTCAAGTTGATGTCGCTCGGACGGTGATCGGGAACAGAAGGGATAGTCTTCCGTCGTCCGGCGTTTTTATGGGTCGAGTCATCCCTCTCTCGAAGGGGTAACAACGCGTCATTTCCCTCTCCTTCGACCGCCATACGTTATTGTGCTCCGCGCTATGCCGCGGGCATTGCGCGTATCAATTTAGAAAGCGCGCCCCTTTTAATCCGAGCCGCGCTCGCTCGCCCAGTCTGCAGCCGATGATTATCTGTCGTGTGGGCGTGTGAGACGAATGTGGGCATTCGCATTTCGACACAATATCCATCAATTTTTACTTTCCCGTACACGTACGTATACACGGAGTGATATACGTAGTTTAGGGAAAGTTATGTAATGCTGGGCGAAAAAATGGCCCATTTTCGGCGGAAAAAAATTAATTGCCGGGCCGTGAAAACAAAAAAGTGGATAAAACCAGTTGCTAAATTAAGGGGGAAAAATCCCCTGACACGAGGTGTAGCCAGAAATCCTGTTTTCTAGGTCCTTGATACCGAAAACCCAATTGAAAGGAAAACGTCCATCTGTCCGTCTGTGAACACTGCTAGTGCCTAAACCATACGTACGATTTCTTCCAAAATGGATATTCCCCGGTCGATCTGGATCTACTCGAAGCGTTGAGATTTTGAAAAAGATTCTTCAAAATTTGGAGGTTCTTTATATGAAGCCACCCGGGGACTTTCAAAATTTTCTCAAAACGGCTCCAAATTTTTTCTTTAAATTTCTTGTATAAATAGAGTAAAATACACTTATTAACATGGCATAGGTCCGATTTTCATGGATAACTCTGAGGTTTCGAAAATTGTGAAAGTTTGAATTTTTTTCGGCGTCTTTCTCCAACTACAAAATTGAAGATAGAGATTTTTTCTTCAAATAAAATTTGTTCTGCATATTGAGTTCTTTCATAAAGGTCATGTAAATGTTTTTCAAAATTTTACTAGTTTTCGTGCAATATTGCGTGCAATATGTGCAATTTTTTAAAAATTACAAAAACAAGATTTTCTCCAAAACGGCTCCAAATTTTTTCTTTAAATTTTAAGTACTCTATCAGATGACATAAAAGCCTTATTGCTCTTTAGATTGTTTTTTTCACAAATTACAAAAATGTAAATTTTTTCACATGTTTCTCACGTCGATAATATTTACATTAGCGGCGATTTTTTCACATTATTATATTTACGAGTACATGTGCTTTAAATAATGCCAAGTAAAATTTCTCGAAAACACAACCGTTTTCTGTGAAAAGTAGCTCGAAATTTCGCATTATCAGAAACGCTCAAATGCCATTTTCTCATATATGGCTGCAAATTTTTTCTTGAAACTTTTGTAACGGATAGTGCTAATTACACTCTTTAGTATAGCGTAAAGTTTATTTTGAGTTATTTTTTTTGTTTTTTTCAAAAATTACGTAATTGTATTTTTTTTAAGATCTCTCACATCTCTAATATGTACATTACCAGCAATTTGTAATGATTATTATATTTGTGAGTGTACGTGCTTGAAATAACTTCAAATAAAGTATTTTGAAAACTCAAAACTTTTCTGTGAAAATGAGCTTCAAATTTCGCATTTTTAGTACGCTAAAACGCCATTTTCTTTAAAACGGCACATAATTTTTAAAAGAAAATTGCCATTTAGGACTAGTTTTTTGTGTTTTCTAATATTCTAAAATTAATATTTCCGTTCTACGAATAGGAAACGGAAAAATTTAGAAAATGGCAAAAAAATGTACTTTTGGCGGTGATAGATAGTAGCTGGCAAGTAAGAGTATGTGGCATTCGGAATAGCTAGCGAAGACCCAAGGAAGTAGAAAACTAATACGGGAAAGTCTGTGCCATTCTGTAGCACCACTAGTTATTTATTTATTTTGAAATATTAATATTTTGGCAATTGGAACATTTATAAGGCAATGTTTACACAGGCGATGAGGTAAATGATATTATTACAGAAAATAACTGTTATATTAATGGTAGGTTGATTACACTCTGAAAAAAAATTTTGAGAATTGAAAAATAGCGTTTTCGAAAATCTGTAGCTCGCTTGGTAATTGATTTCGATAAAAATTTTTGTACAAAAGTTGTAGGAAATTTGGTCATTTTTAAAATTCATTCGAAACATTTTTCTTCACGACTATCTTCCTGGAGGTAAAAATCACGTTCCTAAGTGTAATTAGTTGTTGAGTTCTACAGTAATTATAAAATCCTTTCTTTACATTACAAATAAGCATTTTATTTATTTTGTTTATTTTTTCTCCTTCCCGAATTTTGTTCGGATTATCCGAAATTTCGGATTTGTGAGGTTCTTATTAGTGGGGTTCTACTGTAATGCTGCAGCCAAAAAAGGCGATTTTTAGGCAGAAAAAATCGTATTGCAGAAAAAGTTGACAAGTCTGACACTGAAAAAGTGAACAAGTCGTGTTCGTAGTAAATTACTCAGAATCCAAGTTCTGTGTGTCCTTGATATTGAAAAACTGGTTTACCGCAAAACGTCTAACCGTCCGTCTCTTCATCTGTGCGTCCGTCACACCGCCTGTCCGTACGTCATTCCGTTGGTCCATCCGTTGGTCTGTCCATCTATCTGCCCGTCGGTCCATTTGTCCGTCCGTCCGTTTGTCCGGCCGGCCCTCCATCTAAACGTCTAACGTCTAAACGTCTGTCCGTCCGTGAACAACACTAGGCAGAATTTTCACAAATGTTGATATTCCCTGATCGATGTGGCGGATGTCGCGAAAACGGGTGTTTTATTTCTTGTGGATACTTACTATGAAGCCCAGGGGCGGATGCAGAGGCGAATTTTGGTAGGGGAAATTTTTGTATTCAAAATGTTTTGGTCGAATGTATCATATTACAGTTTATGTAGAATAACTCAGACTAAACTCAGCTCATGTTTCAATACAATTTTATTCGTTTTAATGCTTATACGAAAATATTTTTGCTTGAAAGTGTCGTGACAAGTTAAAATGAATACTTACTGAAAAATTTTGGGAGGGGAAATATCCCTCATTTCCCTCCCCGTGGATCCGCGCCTGTGAAGCCCTAACATTTTAAAAATGCCAAAACTGGTTTCTAATATTTTCTTTTTTTTTTCTTTCTCTGATAGAGCAAAGTACGCTTATAAAAATGAATTTCGTTGAATTCTCTGAATTTTCGAAAATTGAAAAGGTTTTAAACCTCCGCGACGTCTTCCTATGGAACTACAATATTGAAGATTTTTTCTCAATGAAATCTATTACTCAAAATTGGATCTTTAAATAGGGTCTTTTATACTTTTTGAAAATGAGTAGTTTTCCCTTATTTTTGCGTGAAATCATAGCAATGTTAGAAATACGATTTTCTAAAAAACGGATCCTCACTGTTTCTTTGAACGTTTTTGCGTGGAGCTAAATGCACTGAATAATATTACATACACGTTATTTTAATTAACCTTTTAATTTTTCAAGAATTACATATGTGTGGGTTCAAATGGTATTAGAATGTGTCAGTTACTAATAATACGAGAAAGTACGTTCTGTTGGAGAACCACTAGTTTGTTGTAATCCTCAGCCTCTGTAATTCTAAAACCCCCAAATAAATGAGCGACTATACCATAAAACAAATGTTTTTCTCTTGTGATTCGACTTATGGAATTAGTATCATTTCAAGAAAGACGATACTGTTCTTACTATTAGAGTTTAATTTGTTTAACATCCAATTTTTTTCTCAAAACTCAAGTAGGATATTTAGCACTAGTACGTCCATCTCTAAAGACAAACCATTCTGATAATTACAAATTTTGCCATTTTAGTAAGCATGTACGTCAAGAAACAGTTGTTACCTTTGAATGAATGACAAAAATAAAATTTTCGTAAACGTATGTATACATTTTATTGACATTAGTCCATTTCTAAAATTAGTGTGTTTGTATACACTACATCTATTCTTAGAAGTGGCAGGCGCCACAAATCGCAGCAGAAGCAAATAATCACAAAAAATGTATTACCATTACTTACCAAGAGGCAATGTCTTCCTGAGAAAATGTGAAAACACGTGGCGACCCATGGGGTGAAGACGTCCATTAACGAAGTCATGCCTTCTCACAAGCACGCATGAATGCTATTAATAATGATTGGCATCGCAACTGTTTGCAATCACCGTCATGTAGTGATTTTTTGCATGGGTTGGCTAGTCTGAAAATTATTTCAGTTTCTTGGCGAAACTTTCATTAATTCAATAGGCACTCCGCTAATGTGCTAATATTTATTTACCATGTTTATCTGTATTTTGCTGGTACCTTTAAAACACGGACTATTGGAACAGAGGGAAAATTACGTTTATGTTCATTGACGTTTGTAGTGCTGTTATGGTAGTACTGTAAAAGTAGGTATGGTAATACTGTAAAAACAAAAGAAAAACATTCACGGCAATTCACGGTCTGTTCCATCACCAATTCACAGTGATGCAGTAGTGTGCAGTAGTGATGACCTGTATATGATGGTTTCATTTGACCAACAACGGTTCATACGATAAACTGGCCCATAAATTTACATAAACCAAAAATAAATCTACCGAATATACCGTAATTGGCAGTATAAATAAATGAGTTGAATGCACCCAACTAATATCTGTAGGTGGTTCAGAAGGTTTTAATCTGTTATACAGGGATGTTGGTCCAGTGCGCAGTGCGGCGACTTATACTCTCTGGCGCCGTGTTATTGCTCCGTGGCACGTGTTCGGCGCGTTCACTCCACTTGTGATTACCCTATAGAAGCGAATCTGGAAATTAGGAGTGGATGTGGAGGAGAGCGAGAAGAGGACATGAAAGCAAATTAAATAAATGCTTGACATGAGTGACGTGTTACGCACAACCTTGATAAAGCAGTATCTCACTGTTCAGATAAACACAACGAACACATGAGCGCTTCGGCAAGAGGCAAGGCCAGTAGTTCATTCAGTCTGAGACATGTCTCGGTTAGGATCACATTCATTCGTTAGGCTTTTAAAATGCAATGTTCGCAGTGTTAGAATATGTGGTGGTCAACGTTTTAAATCGAATGAACCCTCGGAGTTTGAGCATCCAGTATCGAGGACTATTAGAGTACTTAAGGACGATGTTAAAAATTATTTTTCCCTCCCTGAGGGAGAAAAACAACCATTTCGGGGTCCACATTTTCTATCAGGCCATTGCGATGTTCTTGTAATAGGTGGTGGAATAATGGGTTCTTCCATAGCATATTGGTTAAAGCAGAGGGCGCGCCAAGGGCTTCATGTGGTCGTTGTTGAGAAAGATCCAACGGTAATACCCAATAATGTTCCTTGCGTAAGGACTCCAATAATTTCACTTTTATTCATTAAATATATTAATAGAGGTTATATAGGTGTTTCTGTTTTACAGTACACTTCTGCATCTACTGTTCTCTCAGTAGGAGGAATACGCCAACAATTCTCAGTACCTGAAAGTATACAAATGTCACTGTTTGGAGCTGAATTTTTGCGAAATGTCAAAAAACATCTTTATGTTGAAGGGCATGATCCTCCCGATGTTCAGTTTACACCAACTGGTTATTTATTTTTGGCCACTGAGAAAGGTGCAACACAGTTGGAGGAAAATTATAAACTTCAACAGTAAGTATTTGTGACATTCTTTTTAGTGCCAGAAACTAACATGTATCTTTTCAAATAGGTTATTTTTATTTGAACAGGGAGCTTGGAGCCAAGAATGAATTATTATCACCAACAAAATTAAAAGAGAAATTTCCTTGGCTTAACACAGAAGATATTTCATTGGGATGTCATGGACTAAGAGATGAAGGATGGTATGGAGTACAATTTTGCACAAACCTGAAAATAGCAGAAAAAAGAAGAAAATTCATAATGAATTTTTGAAAGAATTTCCCATTTCAGGTTTGATCCATGGTCATTGCTTGATGGATTTAAAAGAAAGCAATTAATCTTGGAGCTGAATATATTCAAGGAGAGGCTGTAGGATTTAAATTTAAATCTATGCCTGACTTCATGGTTGAAGGAGTAGAACCAGGCACATATGAAGCACTTGATTCATTATTAGTATGTATTGTTAAAAAATGTTTATATGTTGCTACACAATATTACATTTATTACATGATGTGTAGCAAATTTTCATTTGTGTCTTTTCTGTAGATAAAAACTCCATCTGGAGACCTACATCCCATAAAATTTGGCCTGTGTGTTATAGCCGCAGGTCCACAATCTGGAGCAGTAGCTAGAATGGCACGAATTGGGAACGGACCTGGTTATCTACAATTCCCATTGCCTGTAGAACCACGGTATATTTTTAACAAATTATTATAATAATTAACGATATGACATTGATTTTTTTTTATATATATATATATTTTTCCACTGTAATAGGAAGAGATATGTATATGCCTTCCACTGTCCAAATGGTCCTGGTCTCAACACTCCCCTTACAATTGATCCTACAGGAGCATACTTCAGGTGGGTCAACGTTCTCGAATTTTATTTTTTATAACAGTTCAACACAAATTCAGTTTTTATGGCTTATACTCTAGTATTGGTTCATGCAATTGGTATCAGAAATGCCTATGGAAATGTATCAGAAAATAAATCACAACAAAAGCTGACATACTCACCTACGTTATTCCAGGTTTTTATACTCGCCTACGATATTCCAGTGATAGTGTTTATAATTAAACTTACATTTTTACTTTCTTACCCTTACTTCTTAAGAAGAGAAAGTATTGTAATTGTGCACTGGAAAATGGCAAATTTGTAACACGAAAACTCTTATTGCCAGACCCTGGGAACGAAAAAGTGGATAAATTTTTCATTTTTGTTGAAATCCCTGATTTTTAAAAAATTGCAAAAGTTCAATTTTCAAGAGATCTTACAATCTCTGAAGCTAGAGACTTTTTTCCTTCATGAAATCTATTGTTTAAATACAGATCTTGAAATAATGTCATACAATTTTCTAAAAATTAGTAATTTCTATGTAGTTTTTTGTGAAATGTAGGCAATTCAAAAATTTTTTTAAACAATTATTTTCTCAAAAACAGCTCCAAATTTTTTTCTTTAAATTTTCTCCTCATATGTATCAAAAGACAGTAAAACAATTAGTGCTAGTGTCATTTCCAGCAAACTCTATATTTTCGAAAGTTGCAAATATTTAACATTTCAAAACCACAAAATTAAAGATAGAGATTTTTGCCTGAAACAAAATCTCTTTTAAAAACATGAGCTCTTTATAAAAAGTCACATGCCATTTTTTTGAAAAAATTAGTATTTTCGCACAATTTGTGCTTAAAATTAGTGCAATTAAAAATTAAAACATTTTCTTGAAAAACACTCTAAATATTTTCTTCAAAATTTTTCCATGGATTTCCAAGGAATGCTTAAAGGAATGGCACAAGTCTCATTTTCACTGACCTCCCTGAATTTTCAGAAATTGTAAAATTAAAATAACGCAAGAAAGTATGTATACTTGTAACACCATTAGTTATAATTTGCAATACTCATACTTCCTGGAGTATGATTACATTTGATATCAGTGATGTTTACTATTATTCAATTTGTGCATAAAAATAATTTTAGCAATGTAAATATTGCATAAAATTTACATAGATGTGTTGTACAGTACATATACAAGTACAATTACATATGTCCAATGATAAAAAATGCTTCATTGCTAATTATTTTAGTGAGTGTTTCTGTTATATTCCATATTTATTTAAAAAGAACAAGCATGTACTCTGATTTAAATGTAAAGGGGCCTCATGACCATAAGCAGGTACGGAGAAGGGGACTCTTATCAAATCAGGAGCTGAGTTACGAGATAAATTTTTGGTATTGGAGCTACTGATTGGATGTCAATGTCCCCCTCTCCTACTAGCTTGTGACCTTGAGGTGTCACTATAAATAAATCATGGTGTTAGATGGTTTTGTTGAGGGTAAGAATAGAGCTAGAGCACAATGGCAGAAAATCGCATTCGTTTGAGCTTTTGAATTTTCAAAAAATGAAGGATGTGTGTGTGTGTGTTTAAATCTCTCACACTTCATTTGGTTGTTAGTTTTTAAAGGGATAGAAGTAGTAAAATTAGAGTACAAGTTGTAATATAATAAAATTACATAGCTGTCACCAATAATTTAAGTACATGTTATTAAAACACCTCCTGTTTGAGTAATGAGGACATAAAAATAGTTTCCAGCTAAAAGAGATAAGAGTTTTTATAGATTATAATTTGTAGGGGTGCCAAAACTGGGGAGGATGACAGAGAGGTCAAAATTCTTTAAGGTGGACCTGGTCATGAATGTAATATAATCCCTTTCTATTCTATCATTATTGCATTCATTGATTTTTGCAAATAGTTTACTGTCAGTTACTGTTTGATTGTATTCAAAATCCAATTCATGCATCTCATGGCTACAGTTCTATGAAATTTTTAACAGTTAAACAGGCAAATTGTGTGATTTTTGGAATAAAACTGGCAGGACCCATGTGAATGTTCTGCACTTTGTAAAATCCATTCTATGAAATTTGGTTTCCCAAAAATGTAATAGAAAGTTCAAAAAGGTTTCTTTTTGTAAAATACTGCTTAAAAAATAACTTAGGCCTCTCTCTTGACTCTTGCCTGTCTCCCAAAATATATGTTCTCACAAAACTCATCTGCCCCTCAAAATTTGCCCTTGGAAAGCAAAAAAACTGGTTTTAAGTTCCTAGATGCATTGTTTCCAGGCAATATGTAATTTTGATGTATGTTGTTGTAATTGTGTTCCCTGTGTCATAATCTACACTTATTTTTCTCATCTTATATCTGTTTGATGCAGGACTGAGGACCATTCAGCAGTAGCACACTTACAGGATTTTGTGTCAATGGTTTCTTATAAATGATCAAAACTGTAATTCATCCATAGCATATTATATACACACAGGATTTTCAATTGGTAGCCCTTCAGGTGGCTTGGTGGCAGCATACTAGTGGTACATTCCCAGGTTTGAATCCCAGTCAGAACAAAAATTGAGTTGTAACTTTCCAATAAAAATTGTCTCGGTTTCTGTTCTGGATTAAAACGTAAAGCTCATGCAGGCAGAGTTTGCTAGATATGGTGAAAAGAATAGTTCGTGCTTGCCTCATGTCACTCTTTTCTCTAGGCATAGGAATTAAACTAGACACAAGCAAGGGAATGCCGTTATCTAGCCAGGAAAGTTGAACAATCAATCCAAATGCCAAATATACACATACATTTTTTATTCGTGTCGTGTGGGAACCCCCTTCCTGTAACTATGTCACTGAGCTATGCGTAATGTAAATATCGCAACCCACAAAGCAGAGCATGTAGGACTAATGCACCTAACTTGCCATGTACAAATTTCCTTTTAATTACATCAACATTGTTAAAACATTTTTCTTCTTTTCAGGAGAGAAGGCCTTGCAGGCAATTTTATTGGTGGTAGGTCACCAGATTCAGACAAAGAACCTACCACAGAAAATTTAGATGTAGACCACCAATTCTTTGATGACCATGTTTGGCCACATATAGCCAAAAGAGTAAAAGCTTTTGAAGGCCTTAAGGTAAATTCTTCTTTCATGTTGTGAAATGCTCAAGTTTTTACTCCTAATGATTTTATGAATTACAGGTGAATTCTGCATGGGCAGGGTTTTATGAGTACAACACCTTTGATGCCAATGGTATTGTGGGACTTCACCCTTATTACCAAAACTTGTATTTGGCAACTGGTTTCAGTGGCCATGGTAAGTTCTGAATGAAAAAAATAAAACATTATATGTACATAATATGAAGAGAAAGTTAGGTAATTTGCCAAAACTTGATCTCCATATTTTGATAGAAATGTTTTGGGGGAGTACCTGATTCTGCAAAAAGTGGTCAGGGGATCCACCTTCAAACATTTTTGAGCCATTCCACGTCAAATTGCACAAAAAAGACCAAAATTTGACCTTCAAATTTTTAATTATTTTCTAATTTTTTCTATTTGTTATATGGATCAAATGAGTTAACATGTGTAGTTTTATTTTTTTCTAACTTATTATTTTCGGAAATATTGCATAGTGAAATTTGCTAAAACTGACACGCATCACTAACTTAAAAAATCATATATTTCAATACACTAATTGTAGAAATTTCGTTCAAGTTCCATTTAAAATTTAAAAACGTGCTTAAATTTTAAGATTTTGCAAAATATTTAATATCCTGAATTTTCAATTTTTTTTAAACATTTAAATTTTGAAAATTAAATAATTTTGTAAAGTCGATAAGCTAAAAAATGTTTAAAAAATATTTATAATGGCACTAGAGTATTGATGATAACTCCAGCAAAAATCAAAGTGGGATCTCAGTAACTTTAAAAGATATTCATATTTTATGAACCAGTGTGTAGTAGATTGCTGCAATAGATACGTTTCTTGCGTTACTGGCCGTCGGCTTCTTTAGGAGAAGCAGTACTTCAAGTTCTTCTTGAGGTAGTGAAACTTCACGATTCATATTTATGTGTGTGTGTGTGTCCGTGTCTCCGTGTTGTCACTGCTCAGTTTTAATGCCTTACCAAATTTACTTCAGGTCTGGACAAAATTCCATTTTCTTCAGCCAACTTTCTAGACATGTTTATCATACGTTCGGTTTGCTGCAAAATGTTGTTTAATTTTCTTGTATGTCCAACTTTCAAAAATTGTCAACAATTTATATTTTCAACATGTGATCTGTTCAGTGAAAGGAATCGATAAGTTTCTTAATAGTATATTTGTCTGATTTTTCGATGGACGTCAAAGGATCTTGAACACTTTTCTTTTCTTGGTGTTGTTGTTGTTCTTTTTTTTCCATATTGCAATTAAACTCTCATTTATCTTCTCTTTATTCATTTTGCAGACACTTGACGAACTATCTGAAAAGCTTAAATTCTACTCTTTTCACTACATTCAGTGGATGTTCCATTACTTTCGTTGAGGCCATGGTAGCCACTGATCTCAATGCTGTCTTCACTAACAATAGGCCATTTTAGAGGCCGATTCCCTTTCTTACGAAATGAATCACAAATTCGCCAATCTAATGACTCTTGTAAATTCACCAGCAAATCGTGGTTCACGCATATTTGAGATTTTCTTTTCTAAAACTCGTGATCAGAAAGATTAAAGGAATTGAAATATCTGTTATAATCTCATACGGTGATCGCCACTCATGTGGAACAGTGTAGACACGATTCACAGAACAAACACTGGCACGCTTGTCTTCAAAATGTACGTATTGCAACTGATGTTCAGAAAATTTTACTAATTTCCCTTGAAAAGTGGTCGATTGTATTTCACAAGCAAGGTCAGGATGGCACCACATCCCTAGGACACAAGTAAAATTCGTTTAGCTGACACAAGGAAAAGCAGTAGTAGAATTCATTTTGCTGTCACCCATCCCTCCTGGAGACCGAATGAACATATGAGTTACTAATATTTCTTGAAACCCTAATCAAGCAGACGTTCATTCTTTTTATTGTTCTTCTGCACTTATATCGAAGACTGATTGAACAAATTTTGTTAGGAGAGGGGTAGGAACCACACGCCCGCATATTTACAATAGATTTTTTTGATTTGTTCCTGTTCAGTGCCCTTATTTTTTCTTGTGTTTTGTAGAAAACTGAACAAGAAATTCGCCTATATTTTTTTCAAATTTTCATCTGACTGAGTTCATATAGAAATTTTTATTTTTTTAAATCATAACAATTTTTTATTGAAATATTTATTTTTTGAGAATGTTATTCACAGAGGAATAAAATACACTTATTAAAATATTAAATGAAACAAACAAAAAAGTTTTGTGTTAAGTACATTCAGAGCATCCATCAATCATATTTTGCGAAGTATGCATAAATTCCAACATATAAAATAGGCATAACTACACAAATAATCAATTCTCAGATAAATAAAAAGACACGTGCCTCTTGTTTTGATGTCCAGAATGAACGATACACATTCGTGTCTCTCTCTTTTTTCTTTTTTTTACATTTAAAAAATAGTTGTGTCAATTCTTGTGCGATTTGATGTAAAACGGTTCTTATTTCAATTAGTTTCGGTCACCCATAAGAACATAGATGACCCACAAATCACCTACAATGTTACCCACAAAAACATGTATGACACAATGTCATACATTCTGGGGGCAGAGTGAACAACTGAAATACTAATAATTCTTGAAACCCTAATCAAGCCGACGATCATTCTTTTTTTAGTACTTCAGCACTTGCATCAAAAACTGACCGAACACAATTCGTTAGTGCATGGGTAGGCAGAGCGCGCCCTCATACTTACAATTGATTTTTTTAGAACTGTATGTGTGGAGTGCCCACTTTTTTTCTTGTTGTAGTTTATAGAAAATTGAACAAGGAATACGCCTATATTTTTTCAAACTTTTATCTCATCGAGTTTATATAGAAATTTTAAATTTTTTGAAAACAATACATATTTTAAAATGAAAAAAATACTTTTTGAAAAATTTATTTGCAGAGGAATAAAATACACATTTCAAAGTATTAAATGAAACTAACCAGAAACTTTTATGTTTAGTACATTCAAAGCAACAACTGTTTTTATTTTGTGAAGTATCTGGAAATTCCAAAATTTAATATAGCCATAACTACACAAATAATCAATTTTCAGGCAAATAAACAAATGCATGTCTCTTTTTTTTATGTCCAGATTTAAGAAAAAAAAATATCATACATTTTTAAAAAAGTTGTGTCAACTCTTGTGCAATTTGAAGTGGAATGGCTCATTTGGGTCTTGTATACCAAATTCCATGAACAATAATGTTTTTATTTAATTATCATTTTTATTGTTTGACTGTGGTACTTGGTACTCAAGTTTTAAACAATATCAATATATATCAAAATCTTATATTTCCATAATTCCAAAATTTATCGTACAATGTGATCATTGTTCATGTTGTTATTATTATTATTATTATTCCTCTAAATCACGACTTAAGATGTTATGTGTCGGCTGAATATAAAATCTACTCCAGTTTGCAACCAGCTACCTAAGGGTTCTAGGGACTGTCGGTGCCTCTACAATACTTTGCGCAAAATGTGGGCTGTTCCAAATAAAGCAATTTCTTGCACTTCCCAGTCTTTTGAATTACCTGGGAGTAGGAGTTGGATTACCTGGGAGGAGAGGGATTACCTGGTTTCTACGTGTTCCTGACAAATGCGGCATTATTATTATTATTATTATTATTATTATTATTATTATTATTACTACATAGAATGTATTTTTTATTTGAAAACACAAAATCGCTCATCAAGCTTCTTGAAATTTCAGACGTTTCTGGGAATAAGTCAAGAAATATGCATTTTCAGTTAAAATATTATTAGAATGGAAATATAAGTTTTTAAACTATTGAATGAAGTGTGGAAGAAGGGCCTCTAAAGAGTGACCACCAGTGACCCAAATTTATTTTCCCTGTACTTTCCCTGAGTTATTTTCATGTTTTCCTGTGTTACATGTGCCATTGCATTACTTTTATAATTGCACTATTTATTTTGTTTTAATTATAATTTCAAATAAATAGAGAATTCTCATTGTATTTCACGTTTTATACATATATTTATAAAATATATGTGTAATATTTCGTAAACAAAATAAATTACAATTTTCTTTAATCACAAGATCACTGATCTATATTAAACGTCTTTTTGATCATGTTTCCTTCAATGTTTTAATTTTCATTTTGAGGTGAGCTTGCTTAATGGGCAGTTCTTCATTTACTTTCTCGCTACCGCTCACGCGGTAGACAGAAAATTATGTAATGAGGGAAAAAACGGCAAATTTTCGTCAGAAGAATTCTTATTGACGGGCCCTGTAACGAAAAAGTGGATAAATCCAGTGGCTAAATTTAGAAACTAGTGGAGCTAACAGCACATACTTTCTCACCATTAGTAATAGTTATGTAATACTGTTTATACCACAATTTTTCTCTGAATTAACACATTTCATCATGTAAAACTCATTCCAAATCTTACAATATTTGGTGTGAAAATGAAATATTTTCAAGCAAATATCAACACAAATTTGACAATTGCAATTTCATACAGGTAAATATGCAAGCAGTCGACTATGTTTATCGCAAAATTATAAAAAAAATACACAATTTTCAAAAATTCAACATAACCTTATTTGAAGATCTGTTTTTGATGAACACATTTCATTATGAAAAAAAAACTGAATCTTCACAATTTTAGTTTTAGGAAAACGCTGCATTTTTTTAATTTTTAAGGCTTCAAGGTCATTTAACAGAATGGCGTATGTCTTATGTTGGTTAAAAACACTGATTTTTCGAAAATTGAAAAAATTCAATTTTTATTTCGCCATCTTCCTACAACTACTATTATGAAGATATAATTTTTGTTCTTAATGATATGCTTTCATAAAAAACAGATCTTCAAATAAGGTCGTGTTCAATTTTTCAAAACTATAAGTATTTTTTTTTTCGAAAAATTGTGTCAGACAATTTTTTCTTTTCTTTAAACCATTTTGTCTTACAAACCACACAACGTTTTTTGATTAAATTGGGACCTGAGATAGCATAAAGGAAGCTTAAGAGAATGGTGCAGTTTTCATGTCCATGAAATGCCTGATTTTGCAAACATTTTTAAAAATTAAAAAAAGTTGTGGCATCTTTCTACAACTATGATTAATGAAATATGATCATCAAAAACAGATCTTCAAATAAGGTCATGTTAAATTTTTGGAAAATATGACTAGTTTTTCTATAATTTCCTTACATATAATAGCCCGCTCGGAATTACTGCACTTCATTTTTGTTGTTTTCTTACAACTACAATTTTAAAAATACAATTTTTTCTCAATTTAATCTATTTATCAAAACCACATCTTCAAATAAGGTCATGCTTAATTTTTTCAAAATACGAGTAGTTTTTCTACAATTTGTGACAAACATAATAGCCCGCTGTAAATTAACTGTGCTTCAGACAGCTGGGTGCATCGTAAATTAGAATGTGCAATTTTGTATATTATTTCTGTCTTCATTTCTTACACTCGTACTTATGTAATACACTTACACGTTATGTTTATTTTGAAATATTTGTAATAAAAAGTAAAACAAATTAATAGCTCTAAGAATAGTGACAATGAAGGGTCTGCAACAATGGAATTCACTTTGCACTCGCGAATATCTGTAACTTACGTGTTATTGTTGTGACCTGATGGAGCTGTATGAAAAGGAGTTATAATTGTCTAATTTATGGTGATATTTGCATGAAAATATTAAGTTTTCGCACCAACTGCTGTATCATTTGTAGTGAGTAGAGTATTTGTTGCATGGTTTTAAAATACTCTTCTCTAATCATGGCCCTATGGAATGCATTTCTATATTGTCCAGGGTATCAGGCTTCTTTTTCCAATACAGATTTACAATACCTTTGTATTCTATTTTTGTGCAGTTGTAGAATTCACATAGTTCTGACAACACTGCGATGGAAACAGTGAGTTGTATGCTTCTTGGTTGAATTCGACGTTTTCAAGTAATAGCTAAGATGTTAGTAGCGCATAAAGTGCAATATTTCAGTACAATGTAGCTGTTTCCTGTAATATGGGAAAGTAAGTGCTATTGTAACACCACTAGTTTCATAAATACATTCCATTAATGAAAAAAATGTTTATCTTCATAATTGTAGTTGTAGGATGCAATTGTAGTTGTAGGTAGCATAATTGTAGTTGAAGAAATTGATCTGCTCCGTACTAATAAGCATGCAGAAGCTCGTTCAGCATCAAAGATGTCCTTCTTCCACAGACACAGATTTCAAAAAGTCATGTTAAGGTGCCTCCACACATTCATTATTTGGCAAACCGTGAGCAACCGCTTGCCAAATCCCGAATAGTGTGATTGAGTTGCTTGCTATTTGACGAGTGACAAATGTGCGGTGCTCACCTTACCCACCGTACGTCAGTCTTTTGGACACATCAAAGGAAGTGAACATTCGCTGAACACATCGGCTGTTTGGGATTGGGCTAGTAGAAGGTTGCTGCTTGGCGAATGCTGAATGTGTGGAGCCACCTTTATACCATCTTCAAGAAACCTATTCATTTGTTAGTTTGTGTTAGGTTGTAGCACCCCTAGTCCTATTACACTGTTTAATGATACTTCTGTATTTCTCTCTAGTAGGAATGTTTTGCAGGTATTCAACATGGACCAGCTGTTGGGCGTGCGGTAATGGAAATGATTATTGATGGTGGTTTTAAAACTATTGACCTCAGTAGATTGAGTTTTGATCGAATTATTTCTGGAAACCCTATTTTAGAAAATAATATATGGTAAAGTTGTCATTAGTGTAAATAAACATTGTATACAATTATTTGTTTTATTGCATTGATCTGATGGCACAGAACCTGAAGTTGTGTTGTTTATATCACTAACTAGTGGACCCAGCAATGCTTTGCTATTGCAATGTATTACACTTCACAAACTGTTGGTAATGTCATTCACATGATGATCCTGTGAATCTCATTTTACGCTTCACTCTGCAAACATTTTAATAGATGAAATGAAGGGAGTGTGGGTTTGTTCTACATCCTGGTTTGGACATGGTTGTCAAGTATCCTATTGTTAAAATGTTCTCCCTTAAGTTTGGGCATGTGTTCGCTCTGACACGGTCATGGAGAAATTTGATTTATTTGTCCAAGATAACATTCAAGTAATAATTCCAGCCAATATTTCATAATCACCAGGGCAGAATATACAGTAAAACTGCGCTTAATACTCGAGGATGCAGCACGTTGCATAGAGTTCTGCTCAGGCATGATTGAGTCAGCATAAACATAAAAATCATCAATAATGCCCCCATTTCATGTCTATGTGCAACAAACATATGCACATTTCCATGTACAAGGCCTATATTCTTTGCACAAGTGCAATCAATAAGTTGACAAAGTTTTATGGAAATCAGATGAACAGCACATAAAATATGAACAAGGAAACAATGATTTTGATATATTAGATTTCAACCCCATTTAAATAAACATTATGAGAAGAACTTTCTGATCTTTCTCCACCTTATAACATTGTCCTTAGAGGGCAGAAAGGTGCTGCTGAGCCATTCCACGTCAAATCGCACAAGAGTTGACACGACTATTTTTAAATGTATGATAATTTTTTTCTTAAATCTGGACATCAAAAAAAGAGACACATATTTTTTTATTTGCCTGAAAATTGATTATTTGTGTAGTTATGGCTATATTAAATTTTGGAATTTATAGATACTTCACAAAATAAGATCAATTGTTGCTCCGATATACTAACTATTAAAATTTCTTGTTTGTTTCATTTAATACTTTGAAATGTGTATTTTATTCCTCTGTAAATAAATTTTTCAAAAAGTTTTTTTTTAAATGTATTTTTTTCCAAAAAAGTTAAAATTTTTATATAAACTGGATGAGATGAAAATTTGAAAGAAAAAAAAAATAGGCGTGTTCCTTGTTCAATTTACTATAAAATACAAGTAAAAAAGTGGGCACTCCACTCATACAGTTCTAAAAAAATCAATTGTAAGTATGAGGGCACGCTCTGCCTACACATGCAGTAACGAATTGTGTTCGGTCAGTCTCTGATGCAAGTTCTGAAGAACTTAAAAAAGAATGACTGTCTGCCTGATTAGGGTTTGAAGAGTTATTAGTATTTCAGGTGTTCACTCTTCCCCCATTATGTATGACATTGTGTCATACATGTTTTTGTGGATAATATCGAGAGTGACTTGTGAGTCATCTATGTTTTTATGGGTGAGACCGAAACGCATTGAAACATGAGACATTTCACGTCAAATCGCACAGGAATTGACATGACAATTTTTTATATGTATGTAATTATTAAAAAATAAATGACATGACTTTATGGCATTCATTTTGGACATTAAAAAAGAGGCACATGTTTCTTTATTTACCTGAAAATTGATTATTTGTGTAGTTACGCCTATATTAGATTTTGGAATTTATGCTTACTTCACAAAATATGATTGATGGATGCTCCGAATGTACTTAACGTAACATTTTTTTGTTTGTTTCATTTAATATTTTGATATGTGTATTTTATACATGTGTAAATTTCTTTCTTAAAAAATAAATATTTCATTAAAAAATTGTAATTATTTTTAAAAAACGAACATTAAAATGAACAAGAAAATCTCCAAGACGCGTAAACCACGATTTGCTGGTGAATTTACAGGAGTCACTTGATTTGCAAGGCGAGATTCTTTTCGGAAGAAAGGGAATCGGCTTCCAAAACAGCCTTTTGTTAGTGAAGAGAGCGTCGAGATCAGTGGCTCCCGTGGCATTAACGAAAGTAGCAGAACGTCCAGTGAATATAATTAAAAGTGAGGAAATCAAGAAAATAACAATTTAGGCTCTTCAGATAGTTCGTCAAATGTCTGCGAAATGAATAAAGAGAAGATAAACAAGAGTTTAATTACAATAGGAGAAAACCGTACCAAGACAAGAAAATTGGAACAAAAAAGGTATCCCCATGAGAAATTTCAGAAAGTACGAAGTGCCAATACAGATACATTTTTCACATTGAAAATCTGTCATTTAATTATTTATAAATATATTAATATTATTTGTATACATTAATATACATAAATATTATTACTTATAAATTCAATTGTGAAGTTTCACCACTTCAAGAAGTAGAGATCTGCAATCTGGCGAAAACAACCGCTCGAGACTCTCGGGCTCCGCGCCGACGCTCGGTGAAGGGAGGGGGACCTTGCTTGGGGGGGGAGAGATGGCTGTTTAACGGACATTTCGACCGGCCGCCTTGCGGCTCCCGCCGAGACTCAGGAGTCGCCGAGCGCTCGGCCGCTCGTCCAAGCGCCGGACTGCACAGTAGCTTCGCCCCTCAATGCATGTACAGGATATAAAGTCGCCGCATGTAGTGATCGCAACACTTTCAGTTCATTGTAATCATTGTAATTCTTTGTACAATTTCAATTAAACGATTAATTTGATGAAAAGTAACAATTTATCGATTGACTGGAAATAATTTTATAGAGACAAACAATACATTTTTTTGAAAGAATTAAGGCAAACAAAGACTCTGAAAATAAATTTTTATTTTTTTTCTATATTTATAGTGCTTAAGGGAAGATAATTCGTTGCGTACCAATTGCAATGTCATTGAAGTTTCTTACAAACTCGAATATAAGGCATATTTATTAAATACAATGAATAATCATAATTTCACGAGTATATAAGAAAAAAGCATATGCTAAACAAAAATGAGGTGGGTACTATTTTCCTTGCGTCAGAACGTCTTGTCGTCATTGGGCGTACTAATTTATTGTGAAATAGTTGATGTAAGCCGCCATGGCCTCTGTATTTGTCGACTCAGTCGGCGGCCAAAGAACAGCGGTCACGGCACATCAGCCTATTCAACTTAATAATTCAAAATACATTATTTACTATTATATACACACGTTTAACATTATTTTAAACTCGGCAAAAGTATGTATTCACGAAATGATGCATTTAAAGTTTTATATGTACGAGTACAATGTTTTTCAATTACTCCATTATTTTACGTTTCAATGCAAGATAAGCGATTAATTGTAATTAAAAAATCGTAAAAGCTGAAATTATGAATCATTGGCTTCTGTGGAGTAGTATTGAAGCTCCACGAGACCCCCTTCCTTTGGGTGAACTATTGCTCAGCGTGGTAGGAAGAGATAACAAAGGTTGTGCGCGGTGACTAGGTGGCTCCCACGCAGCGCGCCATCGCCTTTGCGACGAAATTTCCAGGAAAGGACAGGAAGCAGTTGAAAGAGAAGGGTCGAGATACGTGCACAAAGCTTTCCTCGAAAGGTATTGAGAAGCTCGCAAGATTATAAATAAAACTAAAAGTACAATGAGCTCAAAACAATGCTGGGGTGACTGAGGCATACCGCGCGCCTACTGCCGGGTTAAGAAACTAAGACCTGCGTCTCAGATGCCTGAAAATTACAACAATACCAACAACAAAAATATTTGGAAAAAGAAAACAAAAATACAAAGGTGGAAGGGAAAGGTACTAATATATTTCATTGCACTTGCATCTAAATTTAGCAGAGCATTTGTATTTACACCATATAAAATGAAGGAAAATTAATGATTTTATGTTCATTAGAATAAAATAGGCAATTTCCGAAACATCCGATGCCTAGTCATTACAAAGAACGGAATTTATCTCTAAAACTTTTGAATGCCTTTTCTTTGAAGTCACAGGCAGAACTGCAATAGATCCACTTGAGGTTCTCCAGTGCGTCCGGGGAGTCGATTTGTAAAGCTTTTTATTCTTTTTTTATATTAAAATTTATTATTTGAAAATTAATATTAAAATTCGTCTATATTTAAATTTTGAAAAAACGAAATTATTGGTAATTTATTTTACAAACCATTCAATACTCCTTCCTTTTCCTGAAACTTGGCATTAGATATTTACTCCGACGTGTCGGCCGATTGTTACGTGGCGCAGTTCCCGTGAACGGGGTCCGCCGGTTGTAGAGACCGGCCGAGTCTCGGTCGGTCGCCGGCTCCCGGGAGTCCGCAACCGGCTGCGGACAGTCGAGCGCGTGGTCTCGAGAGAAGAGAGGCGGGCGAGCGCTGGTCGGTAAAAATCGCGGAGAATGCAGACCTCTATCAAGAAGTACTTAAATTACTGCTTCATCTAAAGAAACCGATGGCCAGTAACGCAAGAAACGTGTCTATTGCAGCAATCTACTACACACTGGTTCGTAAAATATTAATATCTGTTAAACTTACTGAGATCCCACTTTGATTTTTTCTGGAGTTTTCATCAATACTCTAGTGTGCTTATAAATATTTTTAAAAAATTTTTAGCTCATCAAGTTTACAAAAATATTCAATTTTCAAATTTTTTTTTAAAATTGATAACTCTGTAAATTAAACATTTTGCAAAATCTTAAAAATTAAACTTGTTTTTAAGTTTCGAATGGAATTTGAACGGAATTTCTATAATTAGTGTATTCAAATGTATGATATTTTTAAGTTAGTGATGTGCGTCATTTTTAGTAAACTTCGTTATGCAATATTTCCAAAAAAATAAAGTTAGAAAAAATTAAAAATACACATGTTAACTTATTTGATCCATATCACAAATAGAAAAAAATAGAAAATAATTAAAAATATGAAGGTCAAATTTTGGTCATTTTTGTGCTATTTGACATGGAATGGCTCTCCTACGAAATCGGGCTCTGCTGGCAGAAACATAGCTACAAGTATGTATATAGATATATCGACAATTTATAAAGTAAATAATAGATACAATATATTGAAGGACTTTCATAAGTATAGAAAATTGGTATAAGCTTAATTGTTGTAGTATGTATCAATGGCTTCTGGGTGGATTTGAAGCCCTACGAGCTACTCCCCACTCCTTGGTTCACAACACATTACACTTTAGTCACACACACTACATTTACAATTGTTTTTTTAATTTAAACATTCAGTAAATTCTCAATAATAAACATAAGGACATTGAACATTGTTCAGAGTATCTCTTACCTAATGAGTTGGATTGGAATGGCAAGTCAAGCAAGTGATACCTCTTGTGTCGTTCCAAGGTTTTCACGATTGTCCAGAAAATTGATAGCCAGGGTATTTGGATGTTCATTCAGGCATTTGGAATTTGATGCTATATTGTATTATTTCTTTGTGTAGGGAGGGAGTTTGTATGGTGTTGTTAGATACTTACAGGGGACATTGACTGACAGAGGTATTTTGATTCAAATCTGCAGAGAATCTCGATAATCTCAATATTTTATTTACTTACAGAACCTCATATAAGGATTCTGAAGCTGTGTACTGGTCGGATTGTTACTTTGTAATTACTTTGTTTTGAAGAGAGAAATTTGAACAGCCATTGATTAACCATGTTATCTGATGGAATTTTAATTTTGCTTCTTTCTGTGGTGGTAGCAGAAATCTTGTGGTTATCCATAATGGGAGATAAGGGATAATTATCCACAACAATAAATTATTATTATTATTTTGGATGAATGATAAATTATTATTGTGGCTGATTATCCCTTATCTCCCATTTTGCTTTGTTTTTTGTTGTGATTTGTTTATTTCAAAATATGCAAAATAATCATTTTTCCATTACCTTTTCATACCTAATAATTATTGCTGCTGTTCAATTTACAAAAGACCTTTTATAATTTTAATGAAACTACACATGGCATTTTAAAGGACAGTTAATTTTCCTCTTAATACCATTCGCCATGTCATGTCAATACATTAATCCCTCTTTCCACCAGGGTTCAGATTTGAGTCAAATGACTATTTTTTCATGTAACCAGCCTTTTGCCTACATATTTTCTGTTTTGATTTCCCTCCGTTTTCTTGTTTTTTGCAATAATTATTTACCCTCTGTAGGAACATGGATTGTATGGGATCTCAGATTTGAAACACTCAGAAATCTTCAGAAAACTATGGATATGAAAAAAAGAAAGCAGTATAAAGGAGGGGGGGTTAAGGGATAGAGGAAGTTAAAGATTACATTCATATTGTAGTGGGATAAACAAAGGAGTGTCTATTTAGAAGACATTGATATAATATTAATAGCTGAACATTCATCAGTGAGAAATCAATAAATTTTTAACATTAGATTTCAAAAGAAAAGGAGTAGAGATGGTTTTTACAAGTATGCATGTTCCAAATGACAATACTCTTGAAGTGGTGCATTTGAGAAGATTTGAACTGATGCACGTCATGAATACTTCCTGGCCAGGAGCAAACAATGCTTTAGCAACTTCTGTCATGTTGACACCGTAGAATGCTGGAATTTCAAAACTTGCTAATATCTTTTGATATCTACATCTATTGAAGAAATAAAAGTCACAAATTAGAGCAAAAGAATCGATTTTAATTGACCAGTCAATGCCCACCCTTGGCAGGTTAGCCATTTGGTGACGCACTGACCAGTATAGACGGGCTGTCTCTCTGTATAAGTCGTCCTCTGCTGAGCTTGTGTTGGCACTCAGGGCTGGGCACATCGGAAGGTGTGTTGCATCCATCTTTGGGCCATTACGTAGCACACAGGTGTTGGTTTCGAAGACCCCTATGCGGTGCAGGTGGCTGGCAAGGTAGTCGTGGCCTGTAGTTGTTCTGAACATTGCGACACTAGTGGCTCGAGGTAGATTGTGGGGGATGGGTGTTTCCATCAGGCTGAACCAGTTTTCCAGCGGCACTCTCGATTCGTTGTGCTTTTACCCAGACATTTATTAAGCGCTTTATGCAGGATTTCGCAGAGGAATACGACTGGTGGCATTGTGACTGGTCAAATGTTGTACCTTTCTTGGCCAGCTTGTCTGCTTTTTCATTCCCTGGAACACCAACGTGGCTAGGAATCCACTGTAGGACGATTTGACGCCCATCTTCTATGAGTTTTGAGATCTTGGCACAGCAGGATAAGGTTTTTGCACAGTCTGTATGGCAGTTGCCAGACAGTGCCAGTATTACCGCTTGGCAGTCAATGAAAAACACTATCTTTTGGGCGGTATGAGCTTCTAGGGATTTGCAGGCTTCGTGGACGGCGGCGAATTCGCCATCGTAGTTGGTCAGTGGTGCCCCCACCACCAAAGAGCCCTCAAAGGCATAGGAGACATACCCTGCTCCAGTGTTCCCAGTATCTGGCATGGAGGATCCATCACAATATATGTACATCCATTCTTCTGGAGGGTATTGAGAGCTGATTGTTTCTAGAGCGACATTTCTTGAGGACTTCACTTGATAAGTGTTTTGGTGTATCGTAGTCCCTTAACCGTGATACAGTGATTGGTAAAAACCGGACAAATCGTTGCTCAAGGAATGGGGCGGCCACAGACTGCAGGATGTCATATGTTTTCCTGGTTATGGTGGGTATGGTCAGAGGCGTTGCCTGGGTTTTTAGGTGCTGTGTCACTTGTCTATACTCTTCCCACTTCTTGGGTAGTACTCTTCTTTGTCTTTCCCAAAACATAAGGTGAGATTTATCTCTGCGGCATTGCATTTGTTCAATGTTAGTCTGAGCTTCCATGGCCAAGATTGGTGTAGATTTAAGTGCTCCCATGATAATGCGCAGCACTGTGTTTTGAACGGTGTCCAGTTTAGAGGTGGTAGTGGCACTGGCTGTTATAGTGGCCTTGTTGCAATATTCTAGAATAGCCAGATATATGTTTTGTATGTTGTTGTGAGCATGTCTTGCGTGGATCCCCACTTTGTAGCAGTGAGGCGCTTGAGCAGATGACACCTTTTGGTCGAGCGAACTCAATTGAGTACAGTGGACATTAATAAGTTTAACAAAATGGTTGAAAATGTGCTTCAAAAGCACTGGAATGGGCAACCAGCTTTACACAGAAGACAAGGAATACTTGAAGTATGTGGAAGGAAGTGTAGAAGGCAATGGATGCAATACGATTAACTGCAGAGACAGACTGAAATTGATACTCGAGATCCAGAGATGCCTAATTGTGTAAAATGCTCGTAGAACTACTACTTTTCTGTGAAGTTAATTTCATATCAACAGAACAGAGCTTTTTTTAGTTAATAATTCTTGTGGAAATATTTTTGTGCTGAACAAGTAACATTTTCAATTGTTCAATAGAATATTGGCTGGCCTGGACCTTAAGTTATTGTCAAGGAGAAAAATGGTGAAATTTGTTTCCACGAGTGTGAACTTTGTTTTTCGATCCTTGACAGAAAGAATTAATATATTTTCATATTAATTTTTTTATTTAATTGAAATGAGTGTTTAGTTTTTATTTAATTGTGTGATCCAATCTGCTTTGGTTGTGAAGCTGCAACTTTTTGCTCATCTAGGAACATTACGTTCCACTATCTCATTTTGTGACAGTGGTAATTTTCACTTCTCACTTGCTAACTGCAATTTAGGAATCTACTTTAATTCTAAACATGGTGTAAGAACAGAATATGCCTTTCACTAAGTAGTTTCAATAACTTAAAAGCAGGCGGAGTTTGAGAACGGATTTTTTGCAGCACAAGAACACAATTGGAAATTGGTAGGTAACTAATTCTATTGCTTTATCATTTATTAAATTACTATGAAATTAAAAATTAATTACATCCGTTGTGTCACATAAATTAGGAGTTGTGCACGGCTTTGTGGATGGAATGATCAAACCTTCTAGTAAAACAAACAAATAAATATTTTTCAAGTTTTGTTCATATCCTGAGAGATTTGTTGACAAACACATTAAGAAAAGACTGAACTGCCTTATGCACCACACAAAAAGAAGGTAAACAAATAAGGCTTCCTGCACAAGTTTCTTCTTTAACAAACAATATTAAGACTAGACCAAGATATATCAAATTTCTAGCCTGATATATCAAATTTCTAGCAAAATCTGATCTTGTGTCAATCTACAAGAAAATTAGGCCAAATGTCTAAGAGCATAGAAACAATAAAAAAGACTTGCCCAACGAAGACAAAATTCCCATACTAAAACACCTAGCACTTGATCAAGATTTCAAATTTGAAAATGTATGTACAAACAAAGAGGAGGAAAGAATGAATTCCAGAATGACATCAGAAAATATTCCAATTGAACTCCACCTCAGTATGAACTCAGTGACAGAATGTAGCCAAATTTTTAATACATTTCATAATGTATTACGTAAAATAAATTAATTACTCCAGTATTCACAACTACTTCATTAATACGCCCGAAAATACTTCTTGTGTGTCTCTCCTTCACCTCTCTCCCCCCCTCCCTGCATTCACAACAACTCTTCTCCCCAGTCCCCTCTAATTTTCCCAAATTCCAAATTATTTCTTCCCAACCACTCTTCCCCCCCCCTGTGCTATTCCCAAAGCCTCCATTCATATTATTTTGAATCAATTTGAACTTCTTTGAATCTCTTTTTGTGTGTGTATGTTTGTGTGTGTGGGGGGGGTTGAAGTGTAATTGAAGACTTAAAATAAAAGAGGATGTAAATGCTGTTTCTGTTCAATTTAAGTTTCTACCAGAATAATGATGATTGAATCAAGCCCTATAACACAAATAAGAACAACCAGCAGAAGTCCAGACGCATTTCTTGATAATTGTTATAGGGTGATTATAAATGGCAGGTTGGTTCACCATAACCAAAGATGTCAAAATCAAATTCTCCTCAATGATTGACTTTATTAATATACGATTTTCAATATCTTTATTTGTCCATAAAAATAATTTATTTTCAATTGTTTCGTAAATTTTTCTGTCGTAATTTCTCTATATCCTTCTCCAGATTTTGTGGTCTCTCCAAATTGGATTTTGCATTGTCCTCTTTCTCTAAGTATGCAGTCTTGACACACTCCAATGCCTCTTCCACTGTTGGAACACCGTCCCACTATCCAAAGGCCCTTTTACTTGCTTAAGGCTAAATGTACCGAAAAAAACTTGTAGGAAAATTCAATAGATGGCAGCACTATCATAGGGAATTTACTTTACTGATAATGTATGAACAAACGGCATTTGACTCCTTTTTAAAATAGAATTCACGCTACGAAGCCCTTTTTCCAAAAAAATTAGCAGAAACTCGATTTTGAAATTTTTTCTCGTACTTCTGGGAACAATTTAAACTAGTGGTGCTTCCAACGCACATACTTTCTCGCTATGCCTCTATACGGTCCTTATTGCTATTCCACTACTTCATCAACCAGCAAAAGTGTATTATACCAGCAAACGTTTTCCGTACCGAGGCACGACTCAAAGTCAACGAACCAGCACTTATAACACTACGCCACACCAACACCGCCTATGTCGAACAGAGCCACAAAAGAATAGAACCGACTTATAAAATGGTAAATGCATTATAAAGAAACAATCGATACGATGGTACATACGCTTTACAAATACAAGAAGAGAAGTAAAAAATTGTTAAGGGTTAAAAATTTGAACAAATATATACAGACATTTCCAGTACATTTCTCGCAATTAAATATATTTTTGTTAAACGTAATTGTTTGGGTTTCATCATTAGAAGCCGGTAATTATCAACATGCGAAAAACATGTCTTTCAAACATGACCAAGAAAGACAGCGGTGAATCGCTTAACGATGTATAAGTAAGGCGAAAAAGTAATAAGAATTTTTTGGAACCGTTAGGGATATCAAAGTTCATCGCATGCCTTCTGGTTATATTGTATTACAATTTAGCGTTAAAATGCTCATAATTTTACTTAAATTGGTTCATACAGATATATACTAGACAACGGTTGATTTGACATGTCATACGCTTCAGAAATCAAATAACAGAGTTGAAAAATTGTTTAAAAGACGCAGTTAGGGAAAACACAAACAAGTCCTGTCTATTTATCTATATTGAATCTATTCGTGAGTAGAAGTACTTCAAATGATTTTCAATAAAGTATCTACACTCTTCAATGTTTTTTTCCTGCAACATCACATTCATCAAATTAAAATTCCCCTCGGGGATCGAACTCGGTACCTTCCTTATTGAACATCTCAACCTGAACGTGCATTAACCAACCGCGCTACGAGACCCACTTACGGAACAATTCTTAATATTTCAGTCAAAACGTACTTGTATCAGTTCTATCATTAGGAGGGCGGTAATTGTCA
Source organism: Acheta domesticus (assembly GCA_031308135.1). Classification (NCBI taxonomy): domain Eukaryota; kingdom Metazoa; phylum Arthropoda; class Insecta; order Orthoptera; family Gryllidae; genus Acheta; species Acheta domesticus. The sequence goes on from JAHLJT010004567.1 coordinate 60,293,117, forward strand.
ACATGCGAAAAACATGTCTTTCAAAAAACGTGACCAAGAAAGGCAGTGGTGAACTGCTTACTCCACACAATTTATCGGATGATCGGCATTTGGAAAATAACTACTGCGAGAAAGTATGTGCCATTCTATAGCACCACTAGTTTATTTATATATTTACCTTCCCTTCTTACACACGTGCAGAAAATTTAAAGAAAAAAATTGGAGCGGTTTTTGAGAAATTTGAGGCGCTAGCGTTGACCACAGACGGACAGACGGTGGAATGCCGTCAATCGATTTTCAAGTATGAAGAAGCAACAAATCATGGATTTTGACTACACCACGAGATAGACGATTTTTTTTTCTAAATTTAGCAACAGGTTTTATCCACTTTTTTGTCACCAGACCCCTGCTGTAAGAGATTTTCTGGCGAAAATTCCCCGTTTTCCGCCGCACGATTACATAACTTTCTCTTCTTACGAAGTATTCGTAAGGCGAGAAAGTAAAAATGTGGGCTTGTAGCGCGATGGCGACAAGCTTCCATAATCCAACGCCGTGTCAATCATGCAAATCGGATGAATAGGAGCGTAGTAAAGTCAAATTTGGAAAAAACACCTCACACCCCTTCCACGCCGCGCCGTCGCGCCTCCCGCCCTGCGCCCACGCGCTCTCTGCGCGGCCACAGGCAGCCACGGTCTCTGGCAGGCCAGTCCAAAGAGTATTTCCTGGGCCAGTCTCGGTTGCCTGCGCGGGGCTGGCAAGCCAGGCAGTCATGCTTTCGTCATTTTCCATCTCAATATATTTTCCCCCATAAATGAAACTAGTGATGCTGTAACAGAGGTAAACGGTCTCATATAATCTTTAATAGCAATTAGTTCTTGTTTCATTTGGATAGTAGTATAGATAGATGGAAAATTTTAATAGTAATATAAAACTATCTTGTTCACATACTCCCGTCTTCTTTCAAATAACATCAAAAAATAATTTGAAGTATTACTCAAAATATCGATAACCGTTTGGAACCGATTTCAAAAAGAAAATGGAACTAATTGTGTGCATATCACTAATATTCCATTTCCTCAATTATTATTTTAGATATATGTTCCTTCTAAGATCTTCCGTTATCATTCCACTATCGAAAGAATGAGCAGAGATTACGCACGAGCTCTTTTATCCTACGACTCGATTTTTACTTTCCCGTATACGTACGTATATACGGAATTGTTTACGTAGTATATGGAAAGTTATGTAATGCTGCGCGAAAAAACTGCGGATTTTCAGAAGAAAAAAATTTCTTGCAGGGCCCTGATAACGAAAAAGTAAATAAATCTAGTTGCTAAATTAAGAAAAAAATCCCCTAACGCGTGGTATAGCCAGAATCCCTCTTTTGTGGGTCCTTGATACCGAAAAAACAATTGAAACCAAAATGTCTGTCTGTCCGTCCGTTTGTGAACACTACTAGAGCCTAAACCATACGTATGTTGTTGTTGTTGTTTTCCCCAAAATGAAGGCCCTGTCGATCTGGCTCGAATCAAAGCTTTGAGATTTTGAAATAGAATCTATAAAACTTAGGGGTACTTTGCATGAAACTCCCCGAACATTTTCGAAATTTTCTCAAAAACGGCTCCAAATTTTTTTCTTTAAATTTCTTGTAAGAATAGAATTCACGCTACGTGTATACGAACACATTTATTAAGGAGGCATCGGTCATAATTTCACGGTTAACTCTGAATTTTCGAAAATTCTAAAAGTTGAACTTTTTCGGCCTCTTCCTACAACTACAAAATTGCAGATAGAAATTTTTCCTTCAAATAAAATTTGTTTTCCAAAGCGAGTTCTTTCATTATGATCAGGTACACTTTTTTGAAAATTTAGCATTATTTATTAAAAAATGAAAATTTTAGAATTTTTCGCGCAATATTGCTTGCAACATGTGCAATTTGAAAAAAATATAAAAAGTTTTTCTCAAAAATTGCTCCAATTTTTTTAATCTTTTGGTAGGGATTGTGCATAATGTAGTCTATGATATGACATAAACGCCATATTGCTCTATTCTTTTGTTTTTGCAAAATTTACAAAAATATTTTTAACTTCTCTCACGTATGTAATATTTACATTGGCGACGATTTCTTTACATTATTACATTTATTAGTAAATGTGATTTAAAGAATGTGATATAAAGTTTCTCGAATACTCAACAGTTTTCTATGAAAACTAGCTCAAAGTTCGGCATTTTCAGAGACGCTCAAACACCATTTTCTCATAAATGGCTCCAATTTTTTTCTTCATGCTTTTCGAACGTTTAGTGCAAAGTGCACTCTTTAATATGGCGTGAAGTTCATTTTGGGGTATTTTTTTGTTTTTTCAAAAGTTTCACAAATGTAATGTTTGTGAAAGAACTCTCACACCTGTAATATGCACATTACCAGCAATTTGTAAACACTATTGTATTTGGGAGTTAATGTGCTTCAAATGACTTCAAAGGAAGTTTTTCGGAATCTCTAAAATTTTCTGTGAAAAAGAACTTCAAATTTCGCATTTTTAATAGCGCTTAAACCATATTTTCTTTAAAACGGCCCCTAATTTTTCAAAGAAAATTGCCATTTAGATTGAGGTTTTACTTTTCTTTAATATTCTAAAATTGATATTTCCGTTCTACCGCCAGGAATTCCAAAACTTAAGAAAATATCAAAAAATTTACTTTGCTAGACGATAGATGGCTGCTGGCACGACAGTGTAGCAATTACGAATAGCTAGCCCAAACCCAAGGAAATAGAAAACTAACATGGGAAAGTCTGTGCCATTCTGTAGCACCACTAGTTGATCTCAAAACGGCTTGTCCCCTTCATAGAATTCACCTGGTTAATCCCATTTTCCAAGGAAAGTAGCTGAAGATAATTTTAAAAATGTTTTCGTACTTTCGGACAAATTTGAAAAAGTGATGCAACAGAATTTCACCGACCTCTCGTAGTAAAGTATTCTAATGTCCTAGTTTTGTGCCAGCTTTACCATTTTGCCCCATCCTCTTGCGTACTGTTATCTATCGCCACCCACAATACGTTTCTTGAAGTTTTCTCATTTCTCTGTTTCCTAGTAGTAGATTCGTAATATTACTTTTAGAATATTAATGAAGAGTAAAACCTCCTCCTATATGGCAATTTTCATTAGTAAATTAGGAGCATTAAGAAAATGGCATGTAAGCGTTAGTGTAAATGCGAAAATTGAAGCACTTGGGAATATTCCGAGTTGCTGGTGGGAGATACCTGGTTTGGAAAGAACCCCGCAAGCCGACAGGTAGATCGGTCGGTGATTTAGATCTTGTCCCGGCTGGGGTGGTGCCCCGCTGGTGGCAGATACCTGGTTGGGGAAAACCCCGCTAGTAGACGGAAGGTCGGCGCCGGATCTCGCCATCCAGCGGGGAACATTACTCCACCTCCCGATGAAATAAACATGCCCTACACTTGCAGTACTAGACCTCAGTAGTTGACGTGCCCGAAGTCACTAACAATCATTCAAAATTGACTCAAAATGTTTTCCTTAAATTCATTATAAGAATAAACTAAAATACACTTATAGAGGTGGCATAGATCTCATTTCCATTATTGACTCTAATTTTTGGAAAATTGCAAAAGTACGATTTTTTTTCGGCGTCTTCCTACAACTGCAAAATTGATAATAGAAATTTTTCCTTAAAATAACCTTTATTCTCCATACTTAGTTCTTTCAATAAGGTCATGTACATTTTTTGAAACCTTGAGTAGTTTTCGCGCAATGTTGCGTGCAATATGTGCAATTTTAGAAAAATACAAAAACAAGATTTTCTCAAAATCTGCTCCAAATTTTTCTTTTGGAAAGGATAGTGCCTAATGTACTCTATGAAATGAAATAAACGCCATATTGCTCTATTCTTTTGTTTTGCAAAAATTACATAAATGTAATTCTTTGACTAGCCTTTCATTTCGTAAATATTTTCATTAATGGCGATTTGTTCACAATATTACATTTAGAAGTACATGTGTCTTAAAAACTCCTCGACAACTCCGATGTTTTCTGTGAAAATGAACTAAAAATTCCGAATTTGCACCAATGCTTAAACGCCATTTTCTCAAATTGCGTTTGCTCTAGTTTCATTTGCGGCTAAAAATATATAAAGACGCGAAGTGACGAAAGCATAAAGGAGTGCCTGCCTTGCCTGCCCGTCCGCTGTAGGCCGCCGGGATTAGCAGTGCCGGTGGTCCCCGCTTTGAGGAAGCGTCCCCTCCCCCACCGGACGGATGACGGGGGCGGTGTGAAAGGGGGTGGGGTGAGGTGTTTTTCGAAATTTGATTTTACGACGCTCCTATTCATCCAATTTGTATGTTTGATACGGCGTTGGATTCTGGAAGCTTGTCGCCATCGCGCTATAAGCCCACATTTTTTAAATTGTTCCCGGAAGTACGAGAAACATTTTAAAAAACTAGTTTCTGCTAGCTTTTTTGGAAAAAGGGCTTCGCAGCGTGAATTCTATTTTAAAAAGGAGTCAAATGCCGTTTACAGATCGAAAATCGGACCATTTGTTCAGACGTTATTGGTAAAGTAAATTTTAATAAATTTGGTGCTGCCACGTGGTGGCGACAAATTGATATAGTGTCGGTACATTTAGCCTTAAAAATATATGAGATCCTTTGGTAGCAGCCAAGGTGGTTAATGAAACTGATCACTTTTCCGGGTGGCATGGCAGGTATCTCCAGACTGTGGGGCTGTGGCACCTGCACACTTCCTGTCGCCAACGTAGAATGCGCTCTAGCCCCTCTAGAACCTCAATGCGCTCTAGCCCCCAGAATATCAAGTCACACCAACCTTGAAACTGAAGAACGCAATCCGCAAGCCATCATCAGTTGTAGCCCACACAGGACACAGCACTTGTTTGCACAGTGAAACTTAGTGGCATAAAATTATCAGTAAGGTCCCCATTCCAGGTTCACTTCCTTCAACCTCAGGGGAGACTTCTTCGATTATGACCTTTGGCCATGATATTTTTTTCAAGCTCTAGTGTTAGAATTGAGCACCGAGGCAATCTATTCTTTTCCAGGAGAGACTTAATTTCTAGGACGCATTTTTTATCTTCACTACAGTTGAGGTTTAGGTTTACTATAACGGAGTTTTCTTATGCTTATGTGTAATGTAAGAGAAACGGGACCAATGACTTAAGTTCACTAAAACCAGAGTCAATTGTATATATAAACTCATTTTTCTTGAAAGTATGAGAATGGCTCTTACATCCTTTTTTATTTCAAGCCTTCAACTATGTAAATTTTTTAATTAACTAAGGCTGTCTGCCAATATAAATGACACCTCCTTAAGATGAACCAAATCCTAGGTGTTGAAATGACAAGAAAAAAGTGAATAAAAAACAAATTTGAATAAATAGAATCAACCATTTTTCAAAAACAAAATTGTTATAGAGACTGGAAAAATATGTACATAAACATATAACACGTAAAATGGATATAATATGTAATGTTAAAAAACACTTGTTATAAAACACATTTACATAATATGAAATTACAGTTCTAAAAGAATTCCTAAACAAATTTTAAAAATTATACAAACGTTTTAATTTGGAGACCCAAAGTTGATGAAACCTTTGCATCATACGACTTCACTGTTAATAGTAAAAGCTTCATCTATTGACAGCAGCCAGACATCATATAAACTGGCAATATCTATGACCAGCAAGCAATCACTGGAGCGTACAGCACTCTCATCAAAGTCTTACACGTTGGCGATCACCAAAGTTTCTCGGAAATTAAGGTAGTAGGTCACGAAATGTGGTATCAGTGATACTTTTCACACCTTTAGTGAAAATGATTTCAGTCACTGATGTGCACTTTCCGCAACTGAGATAACTGAAGCAGGCACACTGGATTGTGAGAGCGTCACATATCTTTACGTTAAGAACCTGGAGTAGAAGGCTGCCGATTTTTTTGAAAATACGTTTCACAAAAAATATCTAATAAAATTGAAGAGAATTGACAGAATTTTTTTTTGTGGAAATAGCAAAATATGGAATATAGTACTAAAAATGTAATGAAAAAAAATTGATATTGTGTTAGGACAGCGACGATTCGCCAATACAAATTTAAGAAAGGTAAGTAGAAAGACAAATGTGTAATTACATAAAAAACCGGTCTCTAGTTATAAAAATTTTGTAATGTAACATCCCATAAAATAGAGGTAAAATAAAATTACAGCAGTTGTCATTAAAAAAAAATTGGACAAAATTGAATATAATTTACTTCGCTTTCAAGTTCTATTATATCAACAATATAAGAGAACATACTTTAATGCAAGTATAATCTTGTAGGTAAAATAAAAATCTAAAAATTTCCACCATCAATAGTAAATTTTTCATCTTTTATTATTGCAGCACCTCCAGCTGTGGTGATGCTAACTGTAATACATTATCAACATTGCTGGGATCATTATGTACAACTCATTCAAATTCATTCTAGAAACATTTCCAAATAAATAAAAATCATACTTGGGCATAAACTAAAAATGTATTTATTTAAACTGTTGTGGAGGAGGACCAAAAATACTACCACTCTGTTTGCTTGCAGTTCTAGAAGGAGCAAAACCAAGCATCTTCTGTATATTCTGTAAAGAAATTCATTTATTCATTTATTTCATCAAAATATGTTTAATAAATCTATTTGTCTGTATATACTTACTTGTCGAATGGACATGGTACACAATATGTACAGAAAAATGAATGAGCATTCTGTGTAATCTTCTCCAGGCAGATTTCTATGTGACAAGCCCTGAATCCATGATATGGGCACAAATGGAAGACGTGCAACAACTCTACCATCAAAACTGAAAAACAAGACTTATTTTACACATTGCAGAATTTAGAAATTCAACTCACAATAATAAAAGCTGAAAACAAAGAGAAGATCAGTTATGACAGTTAAAAATTGAAACTGTAACTCACATGCTGTTAAACATGCTCAGAAGAGCTGTGAAAGCAAAACCGATAGCAAACATAGACTTCATTTTCACCAAAGATAAGTCACGATTGTTGTTTTTCAATTTCTCTTCTTCTCTTTCAATTTTTTTCTTATGTTGCTTATCAAGAGAATCGCCATGAGCTTCTTTCCTCTTTTCCACTGCCAATAAAAAAAATTATTTTATTATTTATTATCATCATTATTTGTACAACAAAAATTTGCAAAGAAAAAGCACCTCCCATTTTCAAACTGAAAGGAACTCACATCTTTTACTCTGCCTCTCCACCTCAGCCTTTAATTTCTGGTACTTTTCAGTTCTATACACCATTAGCCAAGTTAGTCCTGAAAATGAGAATTTTAATACTTACTTTTTAACCCTCAATATTGTCTTCTCAATTACACACATCACACATTTTATTTGTCTGCATGGAAAAGATCCTCAAACCTAAATGAAGCCTCTGAGCAAAATTCAAATCACCTGTTTCAACACCCAAGTAATACCTTCCTTCCCACAAGATGGTGGAAGGAGCATAGTGAAATTTGCATGGTCAGACAAAAGAGCAGGCCTCATGACCTGAGCTCGCCACATAAAATAATGCATCAATTCAATTCATGTTCGAAGGGCTCAGATATAAAGGATGTTAACCCTCAAAACTGCAGGTTTTGTGATATAACTTACGGCTCCTGCTATCAGTTGTTCATTCAGTGTGTTATACAATTAGTTGTATTTATGGTTTGTAGGCAATGCTTAGAAGCTGTCATTATTATGTAACTCACTTATACCCTCAAATTTAAATGTTCACCTTCTTTATATCTCTAAAGCATTTCCTTGGGTTTCCATGTGGGTTATCACCAAACTCCTTCATTTATGTATATTAAGTCAAATCCTCTGAACCGAACTCAATACTACAAACATTTCAACCCCAAAACTTTTGTTTAAAGAATTAATTGAACACAGTCAACAAATATGTTCAAAACAATGTTCCATGTAATGAAGAACTCTTCTATCTTATAAGTGGTATAACTGGGATAAAAGGTGAAGATGAAGAAAGTGGAATGTTACACACTTTGTTAGCTAACAACTGGGCTAGGATTCAAGTGCAATCAAGCACTTGCATTTCATAATGATCCATTTTAGCAAAAAGAAATTGGTGCACAAATTTTGTTAATCATCTTGCCACCAATTGTTTCTTAAAACAAACAAAGTCTGATCCAACTTTTAGTTAAAGAAGTGTGTACTCCTATTTCATTCATCTTCATCCCTTTTTTCCAAATATATCCACTAGCAGATCCAGTGGGGGAGGCCATGGGGGCCGTTTCCATGAAAAACAGTTTACTGATGCGACATACATCCTTTGGAAATCTTTACTCTTAGTCAACAGAATACAACATGCAAAGTTACCACCATATTTTCTGTTTTTGATTTGAGTCTCATTCATAGTTTATGGTTTCATCTCTTCAGCAGTCATCAAAAGGCAAATATCTTGCAAATATCTTCTTGATTGTTCAATGTGTTAAACACCAAAATACAGAGAACGTCTTTTTGCTTTACAGACACAGGAAATGAATCTGAGAAAGCTCATCAAATATAATGTAAAAAATGTTCCAAAAGGAATTGGAATGTATGATTAAAACTTTCTGCAAAAGATTTAAGAACTAGCAATAGAAGGTCTATACACTTTAGGTAGGCTGGCTGGCTGTGCTCTAACCCCAATGTTGTTACCAAAATTTAATTGCGGCCCTGTTGTTGGTTGTTTTTTTTTTTCTTTTTCAAAAGAAATGGAAAAGTATTTTAAGACTAATTCAAAAATAACTAATCTAACTAAATAATTAACTTAAATAAGTTATTTCTGTAGCAAGGAGAAATCCATTCTTTTTACATGTAGGGAGGGGTGGAACTTTTGTTTGAAAAAAAAGGGCCCTAGATCCCTTGTTTTCTCTGGGCACCCCTGAAGAATTCAACATTTCTCAATTATGGTATGCACTCCCTAATGCTTTCTGTACATTGTTTTTCTATGAAGGAACGAAAGTTGACCACCATAACTTTTCCTTATCCATGTTAACGAATGAATTGTGGATCAAATGTTGTTCTATTTCACACAACTAGTCACTTCATTAAGTTAATCCTAATTTGACTTCCTCATTAATAAACTTGTTCCAAAAACTTAACTATCTTTTTATTGCTTGTAGCTAAAAATATGTTTTCCCCAGTTCCTGCCAGAAATCTACAAGTAATGAAGATTTGTCAATTTTGCCTACACAATATGAATTCAGCAGATTGAAACAAATATCACATTGAGAAGGTTATTCTATTCTGTAAGACTTCATTAAAAATAACCTCAAATTAATATCTATAGAAGGGGGAAAATATGCATATTTGTGCTATCATGAATTAATTCATAATAAATTGTTGATTAATTTAAAACACAAGGTCTTCCTTGCGGGTAAACTTTTACCATCTCACTGTATTTTGGGTTTCACATTTCAAAAATGTCAGAACCTCGTAAGTGTTATTTATAAACAGTAACTATACACCCACTTATAAATTTAAATGAAAATGTGAATTTAATAATAATAACTATAATATACTACACAACTTAAAACCTGACTAAAACAAAAAATAAATCAACAAAGAAATCGCATAATGAAAGGTGTTAAGTCATTCGTTTGAAAGGTGAAAATTAGTAAGTTTCCGACATATGCAACATTCACGAGGCGGGGTGTCGAAGATTATCTACTATTTTTCTGATTCTGGTCTCCGTAATCATCATGCATTTATTACATTACTAAACACAGAAATTCAAACTGTTTACCTTCCCCAAGCAAAGCCGTGCAAATTGATATAAATAATATCAAAAGGGTATCCGCCCACATCGTAAATTTTTCCTAATTAACACTCATAAAATGATTAGACACAAGATAACTGGATCTTTCCTAGCCACGTAGGAGGGTCTCGAAATCCTTATAATTTCATTTCCGGATCTTCTCGGTTCTCGAATACTCAAGTTCTGTTCAGGTTGCACGTGTATTGTTGCCGTAGTGGTTGATCCAAAGAGTATACTGCGATTTTCGTAACTTTGACCTTGACAGCAATCAGCTGTTCACGATTTTATCCAATCGGGAGCTTAAACGTCACCATAGTGACGTCACTGTCGCGAAATATAAGCTCCTGATTGGATGACAGCGAAACTGTTGATTTCTGTCAGGGACAAAGGTAAGAAAATTGCAGTGTATATCCTGGGTTGATCACCGTGATCACTGGCATAGCCAACTATAGTCGGCTATGTCACTGATCACTGACCCAAGAGGGATATATAAATCGAGCGGTCTTGTTTACTGAACTGCCATCCTTTGATCATATTATAAATTAGATCTTACGCCAAAGAACTCATTAATATTAATTCATTTTACTTTCTCGTATACGTACTTATTTATACGATCTATTTCTTGATATTTGGTATATACAGAGTTGGGCAAAATACATTTTATTTATTTATATATTTGGTCAAAAAACAGTAAAAACTGTATATGACGTGTGGGGGAGGAAATTATCAGCGTGCATTTTATTGAGGTCCAGAATTTAAAAAAATACGAGATTAGCAACATTATTTGAAAAACTAGACATTTTCGTTCTCGTGTTATAGAAAACAAAATTGCAACGGTAAACGAACTGCAGATGTGATTTTTCTGCATTGCTAACAAAGAAGTAACTCAGCTCTACTCCTACCACTAAAATCAAAAGGAGTGCTCAACAAAACGTGCGCATATACTTCGGTTGTTCTTTCTTGGCGCACAGGGATGTGTCAATAAAATGGAATATCTCGCGGTATTTCGCGTCGTTCTCGGTTGTGCCGCTAAGAGTCGCATGATCGCGACTGTATCGAGCAATGCTGGCGATCATGCGATTCCTGGCGGCACAGCGGAGAAAGACGCGAAATATCGTGAGATATCCCATTTTATTAACACACCCCCGTGCTTCAAGAAAGAAAAACCGAAGTTGTAGTGAAGCTACATTTACATCCAGAAGGAAAACAAGGGGCAATCTCAGCATTGCTCAATGGATCAGGGAAACTGGACAAAAACCTTATCGAGATGGGGGTCATTGACGCGTAAGCTGAAGTACATTACTTGCTACAGGCATATTAAGTCTTTTTTTAAATATACCATAAAAATGTACACTAATTCATTAGATATCATTGTTTGTTAAAATAAACATTATCTTTCTTTTTGACGATCAGTATAGTCTCTAATTGTTTAGAAACAGTTTATGCAGCAGAAAAGATTTTACTTTTAACTTAAATTTGTGTAATGGTTTTATTTGTTTAATGTCATCTGGCAATGCATTGTAAAGTAAAGTACGTGGATTTCTTGAACTGAGCTGTTGATACTGACACTTGATGAACGTGATTCTACGACGTGTGTTGTAATTATGAATATCAATATTGCATGAAAATATGTTTCCACAGTTAAGTAAGCTTACTGACTAGTCAGTTTTGACAAATATTATAGATTCATGAATAGACAAGGCAATGGTAAGATTCCAAGGTCAATGAAAAGAGGGTTGCAGGGATCCCGTGGAAGGCATTTTTTCATTATTGGAATAATTTTCTTTTGCAATCAATGCTTACCTTTGTCATGTTGAAACCCTACCTCAGTTTTTTTCTGCTTGAATTTAGTGTCCAAACAAGACTGGATGCAAGATTTTAGCTGCCAAAGTTTCCTGGAAGCATTTTAAAAAAATAAATAAATGTCCGTGTTTTTGTCCATGTTTTTCCTTTCAAAATACGTGAATGTACATCCCTGGAACACGATACGTCCCAAGGTCGGCCGTGCCTGTATCGCAGCGCCTCACTCCAGGCGCCATGCGAATCGCTTCGAGGGCAACAAACGAATGTTTTCGTCGCTTCGGGCCGAATGTTTGCAAATGCTTGGAATGTTTGCAAATGCAAGGTGTGAATGAGCACGACAATAATGTCATCACATTAATTTCAAGATTAAAACTTAATTCATTGTACTTTCTACAAAAATATGAGTGAATAATGCAGTGATTGAAATATATTTTTCTTGCACCACGAACATAGGATAAGAGAAGATGATTCGCATAAATCAATTTCACGTAATGGTTCTGTGTTCGGAAAAGAGATGTCCGTTGTCGGAAGTTCGCAACTTGTACACGGCCGTTCCTAAGAAAAAGTCTCTCAATCGCTTCTGCATTGGATATTTCACGCTCCTACTGTACTCCATCTATATTCTTTTGAAAATTTTAGTATTTTTCGCGCAATATTGCATGCAATATGTGCAATTTTAAAAATTACAAAAACCAGATTTTCTCCAAAACGGCTCCAAATTTTTTCTTTAAACTTTTGGTAGGGATAGTGGTGAATGTACTCTATCAGGTGACAAAAAAAGCCATATTGCTCTTGTGGTATACGGGGTAAACCACAGATAAAAACAATGTACTCGATGAGATCTGTAGTGTGTTTCGAGCGAGTGGACGGACTGGAGGTGGCTGAGTTGTGGGAACAGGCGCTAGTCATTGGAGCGAGAGATGGGGGGGGGGGGCAGTGCTAAGCCGAGGGGTTGGCGAGCTTCGTCAGAGAGAAGCAGGTAGACGGTGAGGTGACGCCAGAGAGTTCGGAGCGTTTGAGAGAGAGAGATCGGTCGAGAGAAGTGAATTAGTAGACATATGAACTGTGTGTTGAGTGTGTGGAAAGGGATGGAGCGGTTTGGAGTTGGCGTCCGAGGAAGCTGTGAGGACGAAGTCATCTCGAAGGTGGTTGGCGGACTCTGGGAGGAGACAGCCGAGAAGTAACTGCAACAACGCTGCAGCCAGCTAAGTGAACAGGGGGGACAGTAATCGTTTGAGTACATAAAGTCCTAAAACAGTTTATTTCACTCAGACGTCTGAGGTGGGCGTAGTTTGCATACAGTAACTACATTTGTATGGGAACAGCCAATATGATATCTTAATGGGAAGTAAATGGTTTTCTTTATTGCAGTAATGCAATTGTTTAACATAGCACAAGCTACCTGCAAGAGGGTCAAATTGTGTTTATGTTGTTGTTCTCTGACAGAGCATGATTGCCCTCAGGTTTATTTGTTTGTATGTTTTCTTTGTCTAGAATATTGTGCTTTTCTCTTTCAGTGGGATTTTTTGTTTTCTATGTGTGTGTATGGTTATGTGTTGAAAGATCTGCAAGTGTAGAACATCCCACAGGTGCTCCCAACTTTGTAGAGGGGGGGGGAGGAACGTGAGTGGCGGTTGTTAGAAATGAATAGGTGGGCGTGATACCCCAATGATGGTGCCGGCGTTTAGGAACGGGCATTCACACACAGATCCCGTACGGGGTGTCTCGGCAGCCTGAATCTTTTGGTATAATAAATAATAACGTCGCGGACATTATCTGTTTGCGGCGAGAACCCATCTCGCTCGCCGATAGGTACTGTTACACTCTATCGGTTGGTTTTTTTCAAAAATTATAAAAATGTAAATTTTTTTGCTTGTCTCTCACGTCGTTAATATTTACATTATCGGCGATTATTTCACAATATTATATTTACGCGTATATATGCTTTAAATAATGTCAAGTAAAGTTTCTCGAAAACACAACCGTTTCTGTGAAAAGTAGCTCAAATTTCGGCATTTTCAGAAATGCTCAAACGCCCCTTTCTCATACATGGCTGCAAATCTTTTCTACTAAAAATTTCGCATTTTCAGTAATGCTAAAACTCCATTTTCTCTTAAACTGCACATAATTTTTAAAAGAAAATTGCCATTTATGACTAGGTTTTTGTGTTCTTTAATATTTTAAAACTAATATTTCCGTTCTACCAATATGAAACCGAAATATTAAGAAAATGACAATAGCATATTATGCAATTAGTTTATAACGTTGTCCTTTTTTTTACACGGATAAGAAGATATTACCAAACGAACGACGTAAGAAGTGAATTCTGTAATATCTTCTTACGAGGGCAAAAAAAGTAACATTATAAACGAGTTGCATACACTATTTTTTGTATAACAGTATTGTAAGGATTTAAGGAAGCGAAATTAATTGTGTTAAGTTGTAATTCGTAGTTGTAGTAGATCTCAAATTCATGTTTTGACGTCATGAATGCTACCTAAGCAACTAATTTGTTTACAAATGGCAATTAGTTTGAAAGGCCTGATTCAAACATAATGGATTTGCCTAGAGAAATTGTGGAAGAAGCTGCAAAAGCAGAAAATTCTATGATATCGAAAAAGTCTTGCAAACTTTATGAGAAAGTGTACTTAAAGTTTAGGAAATGGATGGATAAAAAATATGCAAATTTATTATGCAAAGCTGCTGTTCTTTCGTATATATCGGAACAGTTTGGTTAAATGCACATGCTAGAATAAAGACGTTTGTTAATTTCATGCTTCTTTAAACATTAAGTCCACAGCATGTAAAGCGTCGACACTAAGGTGCACTTATTCCAAATTAAAGGAAATGCTAAAGATCAAAGACAATATTGATATTGGAACTTTTCATAAAGTAAGTTTACTTATGAAACAGGCAAATGTGGGATATCAACCTATAAAGGCAATGGTATTATCCCAACAAGATGTAAACACATTTCTTACAAAAGCTGATGATGAAACTTTTCTTTTAATGAAGGTATAGTAATGACAGTGGCAATAATAGTTAAGTTTTATTTATTGACTGGTGTATTGTATTAATAACTGGTATGATTTTCAGATTGTTGCTATTTTTGGCATATTTGGTGCTTGTAGACGTGTCGAATTGTATAATTTGTGCATCAACAATGGGAAAGAAGAAGGTTCTGTTTTCATAGTGAACATTAAAGCGACAAAAAATGACAAGCCCGAAATATTTACTATCGTATCCAGTGAAGAATTTAATTATGTTGAAGACTGTAAACTAGTGGTGCTACAGAATGGCACAGACTTTCCCGTATTAGTTTTCTATTTCCTTGGGTCTTCGCTAGCTATTCGGAATTGCCACAAACTCTTTCTTGCCAGCTGTCATCTATCACCGCCAAAAGTACATTTTTTCTCGTTTTCTTAATTTTTCAGTTTCCTATTGGTAGAACGGAAACATTAGTTTTAGAATTCTAAAGAACACAAAAACCTAGTCACAAATGGCAATTTTCTTTTAAAAACTATGTGCCGTTTAAGAGAAAATGGCGTTAGCGCTACTAAAAATGCGAAATTTGAAGCTCATTTTCACAGAAAATGTTTAAGTTTTCAAAATACTTCATTTGAAGATATTTGAAGCACTTACATTCACAAATATAATAATGTTTATAAATTGCTCGTAATGTGCATATTAAAGATGTGAGAGATCTTTCAAAAAAAGTACAATTATGTAATTTTTGAAAAAAAAACAAAAAAAATTACTCAAAATAAACTTTATGCTATACTAAAGAGTGTAATTAGCACTATCCGTTACAAAAGTTTCAAGAAAAATATTGCAGCCATATACGAGAAAATGGCGTTTGATCTTTTCTGAAAATGCCGAAATTTGAGCTACTTTTCACAGAAATCGGTAGTGTTTTCGAGAAACTTTACTTGACATTATTTAAAGCATATATACTCGTAAATATAATAATGTGAAAAAATCGCCGATAATGTAAATATTATCGGCATGAGAAACATGTGGACAAATTTACATTTTTGTATTTTTTGAGAAAACTAACCTATAGAGCAATATGGCTTTTATGTCATCTGATAGAGTACATTTAGCACTATCCCTACCAAAGGTTTAAAGAAAAAATGTGGAGCCGTTTTTGAGAAAATGTTGTTTTTGTAATTTTTTTAAAAATTGCACATATTGCACGAAAACTACTAAAATTTTAAAAAACATTTACATGGCCTCTATGAAAGAACTCAATATGCAGAACAAATTTTATTTGAAGAAAAAATCTCTATCTTCAATTTTGTAGTTGGAGAAAGACGCCGAAAAAAATTCAAACTTTCACAATTTTCGAAACTTCAAAGTTATCCGTGAAAATCGGATCTATGCCATGTTAATAAGTGTATTTTACTCTATTCATAAAAGAAATTTATAGAAAAAATTTGGAGCCGTTTTTGAGAAAATTTTGAAATTTCCCGGGTGGCTTCATATAAAGAACCTGCAAATTTTAAAGAATCTTTTTCAAAATCTCAAAGCTTCGACTAGAATCAGATCGACTGGAGAATATCCATTTTGGAAGAAATCGTACGTATGGTTTAGGCGGTAGCAGTGTTCACAGACGGACAGACAGACGGAGGGACGGACAAACGGACGTTTTCCTTTCAATTGGTTTTTCGATACCAAGGACCTAGAAAACAGGGTTTCTGGCTACACCACATGTTAGGTGATTTTTTTTCTTAATTTAGCAACTGGTTTACCCACTTCTTCGTGTATACGTCTATCACTCCGTGTATATGTACGTATACGGGAAAATAAAATACATTTTCTTAAGACCCTTACATGTTAAACATAAAAAAAATATTTTGTTTTACAGTCATGGCAAATGAAGCTGCAATCCAATTGGTATCAATACATTTGCGAAAATACCAAAAAATGTTGCAAATTTTTTAAAATTACCAAATGCAGAAAAGTACTCTGGTCATTCGTTTAGGCGAACATCCGCGACGTTTCTCGCAGATAATGGAGGTGATATCACTACACCTAAACGTCATGGAGGATGGCGGTCTACAAGTGTAGCCGAGTCATACATCGAAGAATCGGTGAATAACAAGATTCAAATAGCTAACAAGATATTGGTTAGTGCAGAAAGCAAAGAACAAAAAAGCATTTTAGATATAAATGCATGTTCTGGAGTGTCACTGACCAATTTATCAAATTGTACAATTAATGTACATGTTCACTAGAATTAATTTGATGTTTTGGTCGTCATTATGCTGTTCTTGTTATATTACTAAGTAAAAACAAATATAATTTTAAAGGAGTAGTAAATTAATAAATATTAAAAGTTTTTAAAAGTTTTTTCATAACGTATTTGATTTTTCTGCGAACACTGCAATTATTTACATGGTACCACTGCCTTCTTTAAACTCCATAACTGATAATATACAGGGGCCGTGACTATTACGTCAGTGATGGCTCATATCTCATGCAGAAATAGCAATGACGTAATGATTCGTGCAATATGTCATATTATGAACGATTTTGTTAATGGAAAAGGGTTGTTTATAATGCTGGTATACAAAAAATGTACTTTTGGCGGTGATAGATGGCAGCTGGCAAGAAAGAGTATGTGGCAATTCCATATAGCTAGCGAAGACCCAAGGAAATAGAAAACTAATACGGGAAAGTCTGTGCCATTCTGTAGCACCAGTAGTTTGTACTGTTTGTGCTTTATGTACTGTACAAAATGAGATAAACGCCATATTGCTTCTCTTTCGTATTGTCAAAAATTACGAAAATGTACTTTTTTACTAGTTTCTCCGTCGTTATGATTTCTATTACAGGCGATTTGTTCATTTAATTGCATTTACGAGAACATGTACTTTTAATGATATCTGGATTAAATGATACGTTTTCCGAAAACAAAAGGTTTCTGTGAAAATGAATTTAAAATTCCGAATTTTCAGAAACGCTGAAACGCCATTTTCTCAAAAACAGCTCCAAATGTTTACTTTCTCGCACTTACTAACGTAAGAAAATGAAGTATCGTAATCGTGCGCCGGAAAACGGCGAATTTCCAACACAAAAACGCATTGCCGGGCCCTGGTATCGAAAAAGGGAATAAATCCAGTTGCTAAATTTAGAAAAATTCCTCTAACACGTGATGTAGCCAGAATCCATGTTTTGTGCATCCTTCATACCGAACTAGTGGTGTTACAGAATGGCACAGACTTTCCCGTATTCGTTTTCTATTTCCTTGGGTTTGGGCAAGCTGTTTGGAATTGCCACGTACTCTTGCCAGCAGCTATCGCCGCACAAAGTACATTTTTGGACATTTTCTTAATTTTCCTGTTTTCTAATGGAAGAACGGAAAGATTAATTTTAGAATAGTAAAAAACACAAAAACCTCGTCCTAAATGGCAATTTTCTTTTCAAAATTTGTTGTTGTTTTTAAGAAAATGGCGTTTAAGCGCGCAATTTCAAGCTCTTTTTCACAGGAAAGTTTTGAGTTTTCAAAAAACTTCATTTAAAGTTATTTAAAGCACTTACACTAGCAAATATATTAATTAAATGATCACAGGTGTTGTCATTGCCAACAATGTTATTTATTTTAAGAGCAGCTTTGGATGGCTTAGCCATCATCATCATCAGTTTTCTAGTACAAGAAAATAGCAAACAATTAATTTGACTGATGACATTAAATTTTATTAAACTTATTTCCGAGAATACGAAATAATTTTAAGAAAATTAATAGTTCAAGCAAAAATAATGAAAAATAGGACATTTTGAACGCTAGTAACAAAACTAAAGCAATGTGGGATATCGTAAAAAATACAGCCACATCATCTCGATACTTTGTAGAGGTTATTTTAAAGGATAATGAATGAGAAACAAGTAATCCGCAAAAAGTTGCGATTCTCTTCAATGACCACTTTTCTAGAATTGCGTCCGATGTCACGAAGGGACTAAAACCACAAATTTCTACATCTTAGGCCCGCAACAGAATACACCGAGGAATGCGTTGCGAGAAATGTGCGACGAGAAATGTGGAAAGAGGCCGGCGAGGCAGTGTCCACACACTACAAAGAGGTTACTCGATGTCTCGAAATGCCTTTATGTGCCACAAGCCGAGAGTGATGGCAGTAGTTTTAGCTATGAGATCATCTGAGAGTCCCATTTTTGTTTTATTAAATATGTTTCTGTAATCTTAACTCGTGATATCCTTGTTTTGTTACAATAATCGTAAACCATTTGTTTAACGAGTTCAAATTACATAGAGAGAAACACACTACTTCATTGCATACAAATTATTATTTAATGTAAAAAAAACAGAAAGTTAAGTGACGTGTAAGGGAGAAGTTGTACATCAGCAAATTTTCTTGAACTCCGTAATCTTTATCACGCTCTGGTTTACTATATTTGTTGGTTGAATAATGAATAGATAATGATCAAATAATTCATAATAAAATTTACAATTAATAAATTGATTCATAAATACCAATTAAGAAAAGTAATAAATTAATTAAATTCTTTCAAAATACCCTTTCAAGTTTCTTGCTTAAAATTTTTATTTTTATATTACTCATTATGAGCACTCTCATTTGAGTTTCACACAAATAAGAATATCTTCCATACAAGTTTTTACTAGTTCATTTCCGTTTGAAGAGAAAATTCACGAAAACAATTAAAAAAACTGGTAGTTTATCACATATTTTATTGCCAAATGTTATAACCTCACTCAGTTCTATGCACTGTTTGGTGTTTTCCTGCGGCAGCGAACGCCTAAATGTCGTATAACAAGTGAAGGAGTAGAAATGTGTCCGAGAAAACTCGCTCGCCGACCGACTCGAGCGAGGAACTATTTCGCCTCCGCAGAGGCGAACAAGGAAACTCTTTCAAGTGTGTGGGGGTCCGTAATGCTGGCCTTACATTAGCAATATGTTTCCGCAATATCTTTCAGCAATTTGTTTCTGCTTCTTGCGGTCACCTTTACACTAGCAAGAGCAAGGAGGAGCAATATATTACCAGAAAGATCTGAGCAAGATCTTTCCGGCAAGAAATTGCCGATCGTTTTACATTAGAACCTTCTGTTGCCGTGTTTGGTGACGTCTCGAGGAAAATGGAGCGAGAACTTTGAGGTTATACCTTACTTTCCGACATGGCTAGTAGAAAGCAGAAGATGCGAGTTGCGGTCGCACTTATTGTGTTAAATGAAGAGACAAAGAAACGCCTGCGATTAGTAAGGACATATGACTGTATTTTAAGAAGAAAGGAGAAGGGGGTTTGTGGAATTTCGGTACAGAAGTCTCAATAGTTTTCATAAAACAAAATGTTTTCGTGGACTTCGATTAACGGGGGAGCAAAGTAATTTTCTTTTCATAAAAAGTTCAATTATTAATTCGATAAAAAGTTTTAAAATAGTATTACCTACAATTGATGTATTATAGATTAATCTTAAAATTTATTTAAATTAGATTATTACCTTAATAATTTTTTGCGTAAAAAATAATAATCAGGGGGCATCTTTATCTGAACCAAAATTTGAACCATTCGAAAATCAATAAAGGGTTTAGAATATTTATTACTACTTCTTTTAATGTATTAAACCTTTTCCACATATCCCTTTTTGGAAAAAAAGAATATTACAATGCGAAATAATACGTCTATGTACTACCTTAACCGTACTTCCTGCGAAAGTGACCGTGGTCATCACTGGCTTTTTCCAGCAATATCTTACTCAAACTTCAATCCAATTCTAGTCCCAGCAACAGCCGGCAATATCTTTCCAAGGACGGAAACACAGGAGTTTACATACGGCCGAAATATCTGGCAACAAATATTGCCAAAATCAGAAATATTTATTGCCGCAATATTTACATTGGCAACTTTTCTTGCGAAATAACATTGCTCGCCATTTTCTTGCTAGTGTAAAGCCAGCTTAAGAGTCCCTTGTTTCGATTTTCCACATTTTTCGTCCCACATTTCTGGAAACACATTCCTCGGTGTAGTCTGTTGCGGGCCTTACGATTCCCAAAACATTTCCGATACTATATTTATTATACTTCTCCCAACGAAATCCGCAGAATAGTCAGTAAACTAAAAAATAAATGTTTATCTGGTGTAGATGAATTTCCGGATTGTTTATTAAAAACTTGTGCCTTTACACCTCCGTGAACTCACATTCTCAATGCTTCGTTATTTACAGGAATATTTCCAGATAATCTCAAAACAGCAAAAATTAAGTCACTTTTTAAAAAAGGGAACAAAAATTAAATTCAAAATTACCGGCCAATTTCTCTTTTGTCAGTTTTCTCCAAACTATTAGAGAGGCTTTTCTACTCACGAATGGAAACTTTTCTCAGGAAAAACGAAGCGTTTTCAGACTCACAACACGGTTTTAAAAAATCAAAATCTACGGAAACTGCCATTTTTTTCTTTTCTCAAAGACGTTGCTTCATCAATAGACCAAAATAAAGCACCCATTGGAATATTCTTAGAACTTTTGAAAGCTTTTGACGTTATTTACCATAACATCTTGCTCTCAAAATTACCTTCATGTAGAATTCGTGGTATTGTCCTAGAACCTCGTACCGTCAACATCGGACTCAAAGAGTAGAAATAACATACTGGCGCGAAATTACATATGATTCCAATTCTTTGCCAATGGAGCATGGGATTCCGCAAGGTTCGATCTTAGGTCCTACCAGTGGCGTGCATTCCAAGTAAGCTCGGTAAGCTGCGCTTACCCTGAAAAAAAGACCATTAAATGTAATTATTATAGTGTGAAATCGCGACTGTCAGCATGATGAGAACTCATCTAGGAGTTTAAATTTCTGTCAAGGAAGGGTACACTGCCTTGCGAAGGCGCCAGAGCGTGGCCCTACATCGAGCATACAACGTTGATGCAGACGGAAAGCGGGTGAAAGAGATGGAAGTAGTAAGCGCCGCCACCCGGTCCAAAGTGAGCATTGCGATGTTCTCCATCTAAATGCATTAGGGAGTTCGCGCATGCGCTCTTGACTTTTAGGAAACTTTATTTGGTTGTATGTAGCCCTGTGGTAAGCGCAGCAACCCAGGCCCGCCACCTACAGCACCAGGGTGGCCCTGAAATGAGCTTGCAGACGTATTCACATATGACACAGTGGTAAGCGCCGCCTAGTGAGTCTGATTGTTGTAAGTGATAATACGAACTTGTGGATATTTTTTTCATCTGTGCGTATTATTTCTGTGTGCATTCTTCCCGTGTGCTGTCTTTTGTGCTCTGTAGCGGTAAGGCACTAGGCTATGGCAGAAAATAGATGTATAATTGAGGATATTTAAAAAAATCCGTTCAGTTGTACTTTTGTGAAGAAAAGTGATGTTATTCGAGTAGCGAGGCCTGTTCCGGAATTTCCTGACTTCAGATGTTTGCACAAAGAAAAGGGAAGGGAATATTTTCGCTATTTTATTACTAAAAAGTATGATCTCACTAATTGGTTAATAGGTAGTAGAAAACTTAAAAAAATATTATGCTGGCTATGTTTACTGTTTTTCCATGATCATAATGTATGGAACAAACAAGACTATAACAATTTGAACAATCTTTCCAATGCAATAGCAAAACACGAACGTTCACAAAGTCATTTGCGTTCACTTGTTCAGCTGGCCAGTTTTGAAAGTGTCCGCATCGAAACTGAACTTGATCTTCAGTTGAGATCAGACGTAATGCGACATAATGAGACAGAAAAAATAGAGACATTAAAACGCCTAATTGACGCAACTCGATTTTTAGCAATGCAGGAATTGCCTTTCAGAGGGCATCGTGAAAATGATGAATCGGTTAACAAAGGCAATTACGTTGAACGTCTAAATTTGTTGAGTACATATGATACTACATTGCAACAACACCTAGAATTTGCCAAAACATTTAAAGGCACTTCCAACAGAATTCAAAATGATTTGCCAAACAAGAGAGGGGAATGGAGTTTATTTTCAAATAAATCAAGTAAGATTACTTGTTTACTTTCAACATTATTTATCCAGTAGATATGATGTAATAACAAATATTTGTTGTTCCTTATGCTTTACTTCAAATGTTATTACAGCGTATGTACGTCTTCAGTTGCCATTTTATTGCGGCTCAATTGCGAGTGGTACGCAGGAAATCGTAATACAGTACCATCTTTGTTCTCGGTTGCTTCATCCGTGACTTTTAGTTTTATCCCTGACAGCATAGGGTTAAGGGGAAAGAGGGGCACTTGTCTCAGAATGTTTCAAGCTTCTTTGAATTTTTACAAAGTAAAATGTTAAAAAATTATTAATATAAAATATTAAACAAGATTAGAAACATATTACTATCGAATAATTTCAAAGTGGAAATATGTGAAAACAGTGTAATGAATAATTTCAGACCCAAGCCATTCCGCGCCATATAATCTCCTAAAAGTTCTTTCACACATCCGACACAATGTCGTGGGACGGAGGCACTACCGTTGCGGAGGCCGCTTCCTCGAATCGGTTCCGACGCGTGAGCGTTGCCGTATCAGCACAAGGTCAGAGACGAGGAACTTCTTTTCGACATGTGGATCGTTCAAATGTCAGCGACTGGTGACTGGTAGTTCGTAGAAAATTGTGTGCGTATATTCTGGGGACTCGTATTCTTCCAGAATACGCAATAATAATAATAATAATAATAATAATAATAATAATAATAATAATAATAATAATAATAATAATGTGTATGAACAGTTGGCGAACAACACTGCATGTTAGGAGAGGGAAATTGAGTTACCAGACTAATCCTTTGCGAATTTGTAGAGGCATTTTTCAGGGAGCCCGCTCTGGTTTTGCTTATCATTGAACCCTTTGAGTAGAATGCTGAATGCCTCCGGCTATGGATATGCTTTGAAGAACCCCAAGAAGATAATTTCCCACCAATTATACAAGGATGATCTCAAGCTCTATGCTAAAAGACCAGAACAACTTCGTAGCATGCTGACACTTGTTGAAAGCTTCAGCAGCTCTGTTTGTATGGATCTTGTTGTGTATTTGAACAGACTTTTGAATATTTATGTATTGAAATGTACCAACAATGTCTCGTCGATAGACTATTATGAGATCGTTGATATCATCCACCTTAGGACGGTTATAATCGTGACCCGTTCCGAATTTATAGTAAATTTTTGGGCGCCAGGAACAGGTTACGTTAATTAAAACCAATGCTTCCACAGATAATTTAAACAAATGTATAAATGTCCGGCTAGCTGGGTCAATGGGTCCCGTTATGGATAATCGCTATCGCCTAGATAGCTGATTACTTGATCTGCCAACTATACAGTATGGCGAGGAATCTGAAAGGGAATAATTATCTATTTCTAACTACTTAACAATTATGATTGACTAAATGAAAATCTTTTCATTTCCAAAAGAAAAATTCAACAATTTATTTAACAATTTTGACAATTGTTCTAGGTCATGACCTTTTTAAATAAAACTTTTGTACTGCAGTACTTATCTAACTTCTTGATCGACGACGGTCCGTAGTATCTTCCCACTTGAATGCAGATGATCCCCAGTCCTGCTTCTTTCTTCTGATCCTGCGACTCTGTCGACGCATCCAGCCCTCACTGCCTAGAATATCTACCGGTTCTTACTTGATATTCAGAGTTCCTAGTCTTCCCCAACTAGTGGTAAAATGTTAAAGTCCAACACCGCAATATAAAAGAAACTTTCCAAGTCCTACGCGAATTCACTTCTGCACATTAACTTTCAGAGTCCGAAAAAACTATTAAGTCTCACTCAAAACTTACAAGTCCCGCTTCACTAATCTCGCAAGCGATCTGTACTACTCGACGACCTCTATCAGAATGTCCTGTTCTCCGCCGTTTTCCGGCCTCAACGCTTCGGAATCCGTCCTTCGTTCCTCTTTTTTAAAACAAAACGACAAAATTTGACAGTCTTTTCTCCCTTAGCCAATCCATCCATCTCTTATCAAACCAAGTAGCCACGCCCTCGACAGTCATTCCTTTCCAGACCAATCCCACATTATTTTATCTGTCTATCTAGCCAGTGCCCCCACCTATTGAACGCCTGAATGCAGTTTATTTACCTTGCCAACCACTATGCCGGCGTTGCTAAGGCTGTATATCGCCATTTGCAGACCCTTTTATTTATTTACAGCAAATGTTATTGAAAAAAATTTATAATTTTTGGTATATCACAGTATGTTCTGTACCTATGGTCCGTTTTGGTAAAAGTCTGGTGACTATGTGAGATCGTGTTACGCTTGCCGGCAGTCAGTTGTTACCGCGCGAGCACAAGTAATAGTGCCATGTGTTGTACATAAGTGAATAAATACGTAACATTCAGATCTTAGAACTGTGTATTTAGTTAAATACCTTACAATCTGGCGACGAGGATATTAGGAATGGTTATGGAAGTGTAAAAGTGTGGAATTGTGAAAGTGTTAAAAGTGAAGTGGTTAACAAAGTCATATAACCTCAAGAAATACAGCTATGGCAAATGAAGAATCAGCAGCAAACCAAGTGCAAATACATAATTATTTACAAACAATCGGGTATGTGGGGCCTTTCGACATTATTGCGTCGTGGTCCAATTACCAGGAAAGGTTGGAATTTTTTTCGAAGCAAATAATGTGACACACAAAAAAAACGGGCTATGCTGCTGGCACAATTCGGCGAGGCGGCTTACGAAATCTTGCGTTCACTGGTAACACCGCAAACACCAAGGGACTTCACATACACACAGATTGTCAACAAATTACCAGGACATTTCAACCCAACACCGAATGAAATTGTGGAAAGATTCAACTTTAATAGAAGAATACAAAAGGAAGACGAATCTATAGCGGATTTTGTTCCTGACCTGCGCAAATTGAGTAAGTTTTGCAATTTCACAGAACTAAATAAAATGTTGAGAGATCGAATTGTATGTGGAGTGGCCGACGAAGGGCTACAAAAAAATTGTTTTCGGAACCTAACCTTACTTTTGAACGAGCTTTAGAGCTAGCTATAGCAGCGGAAGCAGCAAGAAAAAATGTTGAAGATGTCAGAAATATGGCAGTAAATTCGATTTCTAAAATCTCGAAAAACAAAAATAATCAAAAATTTAACCCTAATAAAACATTCAACCCTTGTTACCACTGTGGGGAATATGGAATGCATTATGGAAAAAATTGTAAATTCAAAGAAGCAGTGTGTCATTATTATAGGAAGAATGGGCATACCGTCAAAGTATGTTTTAAGAAGAAGAATGAGGATCAAGGACAAAGAGCTCAAAGTAATACTAAAAGTGTAAATTGCAATGCAGTTTGAATATGCAATTTGCAATTTGAATGAATGCAATTTGTATATACTGAATGCGATACATGCCGTGGGGGAACAGGAGAAAATCGTGGCAAATTTAAAATTACATCGGAGTCAAGATGACATCGGAGTCAAGATGGAAGTGGACTCGGGTGCAGTTTGCACAATTATAAAGAAGCAAACATGGGAGAAAATTCGTCTGGGAAATGAAATTCTTCAAAAATCACCGCTCAGTTTTCAGACCTGGACACAACAAAAAAAATGATATTTTAGGAGAAACAGTTGTCAAGGAGCAGTATCAACAAATCACCAAGCATTTGAAGGCTGTGGTTTCAGAAGACGGTGGTTGGGATTTGTTGGGATGAAATTGGTTTCGAGAATTGGGAATTTCAGTCCAGGAAGTGCACAACGTGGACAGCAAGACTCAAGCACTACGACCGAATCATCTTCCATTGTTTCAACAATACCCTACTGTGTTTCAAGAAAAACTAGGTATGTTTGTAGCAGATCCTGTGTAACTAGAATTGAAAGAGGATGCAAAACCATTTTTTTTAAAGTAGGCAAGTTCCTTTTGCATTAAAACCAGCGGTCGAGAGAGAGTTGGAAAAGCTGATTCAACAGGAAGTTTTGGAGCCAACTGACTACTCAGAGTGGGCAACACCTCTGGTTACGCAGAGAAGAAGTGACGGGAAGATACGATTATGTGGGGTTTACAGAAGTACAGTCAACCCGGCATTAAAGAAGAACTCATACCCATTACCTACAATTACAGAGATGATAACGCTCTTGACGTTGCTTGACTCTACTGTTTTCTCAACGTTGGATTAATCTCAAGCATACCAACAGGTCAGAGTTGACGACGAAACAGCGAAAATACACATCGAGGGCTTTTCAAAGTCAAGAGATGACCGTTTGGAGCATCAGTTTGTCCTGGAATTTTTCAAAGAATCATGGACTCGTTGCTGGCTTCGATTCCCGGAGCAAAAGCGTATCTGGATGATATTATTGTTTTCGGAAGGAATCAAGAGGAACATGAAGAAAATTTAAGAAGAGTTTTGGACAAACTTCGTGAGGCAGGATTAACGCTTAAAAAGGACAAATGCAAAATTGTGTTGAAAGAAATAAAGTTTTTAGGGTTTCTTATCGGCTAACAAGGAGTGCGGCCTACAGAGGACAGGGTAAAAGCAATAAAACATGCGCCAAGGCCCCGCAAATAAAGAAGTGTTACAATCTTTTTTAGGAACGGTAAATTTCTATAACAGGTTCCTCAAAGATAAATCGACAGTTATTAAACCATTGAACAGATTACTCGAAGACAAACCCTGGAAATGGACTGTAATTCATGAAAATGCTTTCTCCAAATTAAAAGAAGTGATGACTTCGGAGGTAATCCTGGTACATTACGACGAGTCAAAAGAATTGGTTTTGAACTGCGACGCTTCTCCGTATTGGAGTTGTTTCTCCGGAATTGGAGTAGTTTTGGCATATCGAGAGGGGAACGTGGAGAAACCAATCGCTTATTGGTCCCGCACATTGGGGAAACATGAAAGGAACTGCGCAAATAGAGAGACTTTGGCTGTCGTTGAAGGAGTTGAACAGTTTCACCAATATGTTGCAAGATGAAAATTCACAATTACAACAGATCACAGACCTCTTTTGGGACTGTTGAATGTAAAGAAACCAATCCCAGCTGTTTTATCGCCTCGAATGCTACGATGGTGTCTAATTCTGAGTGCTTATGATTACAATTTGGAGTACAGGAAAGGAAAAGGAAATGGAAATGTTGACTCCTCCAGGTGACATCCTTTTATTGGAGTCTGAGAAAAGGCCAATTCCAATAGAAGACATCCGTGAGTATACAACAAAGGACGAAATTTTGTCAAAAGTTCGGTACTGGACTTGGCATCAGTGGCCAACCACGGAACTTCCTGAAGAGTACAAACCATTCCAAAGGAAGAAAATGGAGATTTCAGTACACAAGGATTGTCTGCTGTGAGGCAATCGGTTGATAGCACCAGAGGTAACTAGGGAACGATTGTTGGAACTACGTCATGCAAATCACCCAGGAATCGTAGCCATGAAAGCTTGTGCTCGGAGCTATGTATCGTGGCCAAACATAGATCAGGACATAGAAAACTGTGTAAATCAGTGTAAGACGTGCCAAATTCATGCAAATAACCGACCTAAAGCTCCCCGTCAGAATATCGAAAAAAATTAAATGCCTGGTCTACATTGCACGTGGATTTTGCTGGCCCTCACAAAGGAAAAGTGTATCTGATTGTAGTCGATGCGATGTCCAAGTGGTTAGAAGTGGACATTATGAAATCGATGTTATCTGCTGAAGTCATCCAGAGTTTCCGGAGAATATTTGCAAGAATGGGACCAGATCTTATTATCTCAGATAACGGACGTTCATTCGATTCGAAGGAACTTCATGAATTTTACGACCGGAACCTGATCAAGTACAGTACAATTTCTCCATATCATCCATCGAGCAATGGACAGGCTGAACGTATGGTCCAAACTACGAAGAAGATCTTGACAAAATTGGAGGAAGGAGATGTTGAACTGCAGGTGCAGAGATTGCTATTTCGACAGCACACAACAGTGCATGCAGGTACCGAGAAGACGCCGGCTGAACTTTTGATGGGAAGGAAGCTGCGAACTGTTCTCGATAAAATGTATCCATATGCATTGCAATGGAAAAACAAAGGAAACAAAGATACGAGGCAGAAACTGCGCTCGTTTGAAATAGGTGATTCGGTGTATTTCCGGAATTACAATCCAATTGGTCCAAAGTGGTTGCAGGGCAAGGTTCATGACTGCATGGGACCAGTCTCTTATACAGTTCAACTACCCAATGGAAATATAATCACACGACGATGTTGATCTACTGAGGAGAAGAATCGAGAATACCGAAGGCGACCAGAATAAGCAGATCGGGGATAAACCACAAACCCAAATTAACCCGCGCAGGATTCCTGTCCCAGTTCCAATCATTACGTCTCCTGAACCGGAACCATCGACAACACCGTCCTTTTCACATAGTCCTGATCAAAATGTGTCAGAGGGTTTGGAGAGATCGCCGTTCAACGAGGATCCCGAACTTCGAGCTGAGAGAACTACGAACCTGCGGGAAGTGGCTAGCCCATGAGGAGCTGAACTAACGCCGCGACTGGATCTGCCAAGAGCACCCAACAGTCGGTCGCGGCCCACTCGAGTGATTGTGAGGCCGTCACGTTACAAGGATTTTGTTTCATATTAAAGGGGGAAGAGATGTGTATTTGAACTGGCTTTTGAATATTTATGTATGTTCTGTGCCTATGGTCCGTTTTGGTCCTTGAGTAAGGCCTCATTCACAATGCAAACTTAAACGTAACGTAATGCTGTAAACTTAGCCGCAAAATTTACACGTAAAAACAAGCATTCACAATGACGAACGTAAGTTTCGCCTGAACCAATCAGAATTCAATGTACTGAAACTTGATCGATTCGTCTCTAACATGGTGAAAAGATCTTTCCACCATGGATTCTAGCTTTTTCTTCGAGATTCTTATCGATTTGTCTTTATATACATGCGAGTAGATGTATAGTAGTGCTCACATTTCCTTCATCTTATAAGCAAGGATTCTCATGAACCAAATTCATGAGTAATTCGTCGGACATAATTAGTTTATTCGCCATCTCAGGTTAAAGTCACAATAAAAATTGTCCAAATTCTTACATTGAATTCACAACACGCATCAAAAGCATTCGTAAACTAGTTGTCTACATTACAATAACAATGACATAACCACAAACTACCTGAACACAATCTGAAATTGAACTTCCATGCTGCTCTCTGATTGGTCTTTGGTAGAATTCCGACGTAAACTTAACGTAAAAGCTTGGAGCTTGCGAACTCTTAAGTTTACGGTCTTACGTCTACGGTTACGTCAAGGCATTGTGAATGGTCTCGCTTAATAACACATTTCTAGGTTTTGCGGCTACGTTACGTTTACGTTTAAGTTTGCATTGTGAATGAGGCCTTATATCTGAAAGCTCCGGACGAGCATAAAATTTTGAATAATAATAATAATAATAATAATAATAATGTCATTTTTGATATACTGATATAATTAAATATTTGGCTGATTTTAAGGACAGGGTTCGGCTCACTAAAACAACGGCGCACGGTTCACTTGCGCATGGTTCACTCGCGCGGACCACGAGAACGGATCACTCAGGGAGCACTGCTTGCATTGTGCGGTGTGGTGCGAATGTGTAATGGAGAATTACAATGGTTAAATGCATAAAATGCGTTGCATGCGTAATGTTAAATGCATAAAATACGTTGGTAATTATGCGTTGGACAGACTCAAGGATGTTTTATGTTAACGCGAGGGCCGAAGGCCCGAGCCTCGTCCTCAACTTGGACACGGGTAGCGAAGCGTCACGATTCCACACGAAAGTGCGTTGGCCACGTGGCCGTGTGCACACTGTGGTGGCGCCGCGAGTGACTCGTTCGGAACCGAATCGTGCGCGTCAATAGGAGCCGAACCCTGTTCTTAAAATCTACCAAATATTTATATACAGTTACTAAATGGATTTTCGTTTTGTCTCCTCAAACACATCAAGTCGCACCTTTGCTATTTACAGAGCTTACCCATACGAATCGGTCATAGCACGCCCCTGGTATACAGATATTTATGTATGTTTATGTATACATTTACATATATATATATATAGGTTTATATATACATATACACATGTGTTTATATATGTACACATATATGCGTTTATATATTCATATACACATATATCCATTTATAGATGCATATACAAATATATGCGTTTATATATGCATATACACATGTATTTGTGTATACATATATATGTTCGTATATACACATATACCTGTATACACGTATATATGTGTGAGTAATTCCATGTATATTACATGTGTATATATAAACATGTTCTACCCCATCTTCCCACTGGGTCCATATGGACCCACTAAAAAATTTCAACTATGTGACAAAAATAACTAAAGAAACTCATTTGTGTGTGTTGTTGAGGGTATTTAGAAGCGATAAATGTGGGAATTAATTTTTTTTGTTAATTAACCATAATTTGGGCTGGAAAGAGTTAAATACGACTCCACATTTTTCAAAGAAAATTGCCACTTAGGACGAGATTTTCTGTTCTTTAATATTCTTAAAATAATATTTCTGTTCTACTATTAGGAAACCGAAAAATTAATAAAATGTCAAAGAAATTTACTTTGGGCGGCGATAAATGGCAGCCGGCAAGAGAACGTGGCAAGGCCGAATAGCTAGCCGAGACCCAAAGAAATAGGAAACTAATACGGGAAAGTCTGTGCCATTCTGTAGCACCTCCAGTTTTGTTTCATCGCCCTCCTCGTTGTTCTAATATCCAAATATGGAAGAGTTGTTACTTCTATTCTCTCTTAAATTTCGAAGTTATTTCCAAGTTCTGATCACACTCAAATGTCAGTTCTACCAGAGCTTGTTGATTTTAGAAAGCCATTAACAGTTTTGACATTGAAGTTCTTCCAGAATGCAGTTCCGTTCTCATTACTTCATCATTACCGTCGACGATGTTTTCTTCACTGATGATTTCCCGAAGATACTCTACAATGAGCTCATTATAATGAGAGTTGCACAGATCCTAAATGTTTTTTCTGTTCATTTGACCAAAACCCTTACCTCTAATTTGACGCAACTGAATTGGATTATTTTACAGTTGTATTATTCTATGAATGTGATTTGACATTTCATCTTTGAAATTTTTGCAGAAAGTGATATTTTGGGCTCCGACATCTGCCGAGTTCGTTTCCCAGATGACGCTGATAAAGGAAATGAAATGTACCCGCTTTCAACAAAATGTAGTACGATCAAAAGACTGGCAAATGTGGAAGTCTCGAATGTTAAAACCGGTAGCATTTCTACTAATCGCGATTGTTAGGAATTCGCGGATTTCGAGGTATTCACAAATTGTTAGCTCACTTCGAAGTAATCAAGACAAGCTTCTGTGAAATATTATTTAATTTTTTTTGTAACGTGCCGCAAATTATGTAAGAGTTAAATTGATTCATTTAAATTGATTAAATTTGTATAAGTAGAAATGACAACAGTTCCTGGCTAACGAAATAAATGCGGATATGCGCCACAGGTGCTTCGTTTGAATTTTATTTTTTTCAAGTTATAACTGCGTTTTTAGTGTTATTATATATTTTAATATTATGGAATTTTTTCCAATAATGCTAGAAAGTTTGCGCCGTTCTAACACATCTAGTTGACATGTAATCTATTGCTTTGCTTCATTGCCATCTCCGCCCATCTCTTTTAGCAAACTAGTGGAGGCACTGCACTGGTGAAACCGTTTAAGCTGAATATTTTCACTATTCTTCCAGGTTTCCACTTCGTTTCAAGTTCGAAGTCCTAAGCACGAAATAAAAAGCGCCGCGTGGTGCGCACGCACAAGCTTTGTGGCAACTCCCTATTGGAGCTCGGTTTCATACCTTTATCTCTTGCAACCAGTGTTGGCAAGTTCAGATCTCATTTCTTCCTGTTCTCGTCAACGGTGTGGCGACAGGCCGCAGTTTTGTTCTACCGGTGTGTGTATTTGTTCTTGGTGTTTCGTTTGTGTGGTCGCAACTGACAGGAGGTAAGGATGCTGACAGCTAGGCTGGGTGAAAGTAAAACTGGTAGTTAATTCTTATCAAATGGATGTTGTTAATTATTTTGGTTCTAGTTCTCGGTGTAGAAGCACTGGTCATCGAGTGTGAAATAAATAACTGGATAATATCTTAATTCTTCATTCAATATGTTACTACCTTCCCACGTTCTTGTGGTATCTTTATTTGCCTTTTTTGCGCTGAATTTTGCAAATGCAGCGGACGATTCTGCCAAGAAAGGACCTCGGGTAACTGAGAAGGTAAGAATAACATATATTATAGTACCTAATTTCAAAATTTGTATAGTGATGACGTGGGTATTTTTGTAAATTCCTGCTGTTTATATGTATACTTCTGTACATGGAATTCAATATTACATTATGAACGATTGTTACAGGTTTGGTTTGACATTCAAATTGGTGGTAAAGATGTGGGAAGAGTAGAAATCGGCCTTTTTGGAAAAACTGTACCGAAAACTGTTAAAAATTTCGTTGAATTGGCACAAAAACCACAGGGTGAAGGATATAAAGGTAGCAAATTTCACAGAGTTATTAAAGATTTCATGATTCAAGGAGGAGATTTTACCAAAGGTGATGGTACAGGAGGTAAGTTATACCGTACATTCACATAACAACATGTAATAATAAATAACATTCATGGAAATTGGCATTGTCACTTTGTTGATTTACATAAAGGTTTTTGTTCTTCCATAGGACGTAGTATTTATGGTGAACGGTTTGCGGATGAAAACTTCAAGCTGAAGCACTATGGTGCAGGTTGGCTTTCAATGGCTAATGCTGGGAAGGACACAAATGGATCTCAGTTTTTCATTACAGTAAAACAAACTCCTTGGTTAGATGGTCGTCATGTTGTGTTTGGAAAAGTGATTAAAGGAATGGTGAGTATTTATTTTCAAGTTCCGTATCTTGATAGAAAATATTAAGGTATGTATAATGTTGTTAATTCTGAATTTTCAGGATATTGTTCGGAAAATTGAAATGTCTAAAACTGATGCAAGAGATAGACCAGAAGAAGATGTTGTAATTGCTGATTGTGGTTCAGAAACTATTTCGGAACCTTTCCAGGTTTCAAAAGATGATGCTACTGAGTAAGCTGGCGTATGTTTTTGTGTATGTGAAAACGAAGCAGGGTAAAGGGATCGACTATTTTTTTAATAAAATGAAAGCCATCTATTCCAGCCAATAAATGTTTGTTGTGCTATTTTGTTTCTGAAAATGAGATTATTATTTAAATATTAGTGTGAGACAACCAACAAAAAGTTTTATAACCCAGAAAAGTGTTCACCTCGTGGCAAATAAAACATGCCAGAGCTTTCCGAACAATTCCAATTAATTTTAAAATAATCCTACATCCACAACCTTCCCCTGATCAAATGTACAATACTTTGAGGTGTGTAAAAATATTTTTGAAGTTTGAGATTGATAATGAGAAGACTAAAAGAAGTTTGGACTTTAAAGTGAATGCTGCAGTTTTCATGTTTCAAGAGTGGAGTTGAAATCGCTTTCACTCAAATGTGAAAGTGAATTTCATTTTATGAAAATGAACTTGGACAACCGTTACTTCTTAAAAGGCTATGCTGGTAATAAATGTTCACATTAACATTTCTGAAAATATTGACCAGGTGCTCAGAAAAGAAGGAGATTAATTGATTCAAACATCCAAAACTTGAGTATTTCTCATTAAATTTTGAGTCTGTTTTTCATGAAGCCAGGAAGTTTTCTTTTGAAGTAATCATTCTTATGTAATTGTAATTACTAGTTATTTTTAATAATTACCAGAATAGAGCTTTTGTTGTAATCTCATGTGCCATGAAAGTAATTTAATGAATGGAATGTGAAGTTACAACAAGGTAATAAAATTGAAGTAAAATTTTTTAAGATGTGGAATTGTTGTTTTTTAGTGTTCATTCAGATTTGCCTATGAGGTTACCAAGGTACTGTCATGTACCTGTTTATTTTTACATTGTGAAATTTGCAATTCTTTTTGTTTTTCACTATGGCAACCAATTTTGTATAAATAATAGATGAGATTTTCTTCCTGTAACCCTTGAGTTCATTTAAATGGCAGCAAAAAAGCGTTCAGTTAAAGGTATAATTAATAGTTTATCCAGTTTTAAAATCTTTCAAGAATCGGTGAATAGAAATATAAGTAGTTCATTGGTTACAGGTGGGCCAGGTGCTAGTGATGATCCAGTAGTAACAGATAAGGTACCACAGTATATATAGTTGATACTTCCTATTTTTGTTTTTTGCTAGTGTGAAAGAGCTTTACATTTTGTAAATTCAATGTTTCAAGAATTTTTTTAACTTATCCATTTCTCTCACCTCAATTTAATTTTTTCCCCCCCTAGCATGCCCATTTGGGCATTCTGTATGAATCTTAGAGTTCTTATTTTGACCGTAACATGTAGTAATGCAGTTAGAACATTATATTTTTTCCATTACATCTTATCAGGTGCCAACATTTGCATTTCAAAATAATGAGAAAGAAGTTTCATCACCCAAAGAATTAACAAATTATTGTTTTTTACTTTTTGGTGGGTAGCCATTTGTGTGAACAGGATGTTTATCTGTTTTTTTAATATAGTGTTCAATGAAATTTTTTACTATTTAAAATAATCCATTTCCTAAATAATAACTTCAAGATGCTGCAGTGATTGTATTATTATTTTATACATTTTGTTTATATTTCACAAGTGTCATTTTTACTGTGCCTATAAGTACTCACTAGATTTGTTAGCAGGAATGATTATAACATAACAGTGGATGTTCTCGCTTTTGAGACCAATTCTCTTGATGAAATTCTTATTTTTATTGATTATGTTTATCAAGTAGTGAAGATTTGTTTCTGGGGCCAGTTGATTGTTGGCTTTTATCAGATGGAGACTGAGATAATTTGAAAGATTTCTGTAGGGTACCATATTGCAAGCAACATCTGATTTATTGACTAATTATTTTTTGTTTCCGGACACTTCAACTGCAACTTTTCAGTGCTGAGGATAAATAGTTCCTTAAATGTAATGTATGCTTTATCTCGGGAGGTAGCAGTACTAGAATGTGAGATTGAGTGCTTACCTACACAATATGTTGGAAAGCATCTGCTGAGTTGGGGACTACTTCTGAAAGTCGCAGATATGTGTAAGAGATCTTGCCAAGAAGACAATGCTCAACAATGAGTTTAGAAACCATGCGATAAGTAGTTATGCCAATGAATCAGAGAGTGTCAAACCTATCAAGGGCACAGATTTACCTTCTGCAAGGTCTTATTGCAACATCCAACAATAAGACTATATTCAATGATGGACATTGTAATGTAACGCCTATGAAAGGTGCACCTCATGATTGAATTGAATTGATGCCTTATTTTACATGGCGAGACTCAGGCCATGAGGCCTGCTCTTCCGTCTGACCATGCAGTTTGCTTCACTCCTTTCACCAAATAGCAGAGAAAGAAGGTATTATATGGGTGACGAAACAGGTGTTTTGAATTTAGCTCAGAGGCTTCATTTAGACTTGAGGATCTTGTACATGCAGTAAATCTACTAATATGGGACAGCCAGCTTTACAGCCCCTCCGAAGGAAGGTAGGAAGATGTACGAAGGATGTTTTCGCCCTTAAAAATCCATGGCTTTGATTGGGTTTGAACCCACGAACTTGGGTATAACAGTCCGATATGCTAACCGTTACACCATTGACTCGGGATGATCAGGTGGCGTTCGGGTTATTTACCTTCAATTGTATTGTACAAAACAAACGTTTTCATTTGTATAACAAATACAACCATTTCAGCTAAATATTTATATTTCAAGGTTTTATGTGCAACTATTTATGGAGCTATGAATAAAATCATTAAAATTTATAAAATAAGATAGAGAAAAATTAGAAACTAGTTCTTACATCATATTTAATTAGTGTGCCCAAATAGGCATGAACTTTTTTTCTTCCTACATGGACACTTTTATTAGGAGTGAGTTTTTATATGCTTTTTGAATGATTTACCTATTTCAGTAATAAATTATGTCAAAGTTATTCTTTTCAGAATTATCTATTTCACTGGTTGATAGTGGTTCTGTTACAAATACCAATTTATAACCAATTTAAAATTTTCGTCTTCAATTTTGTTTTATTTGGTGGTTATCTCCTCACAAGAACAATCCACCATGTTCCTTATTTTGTATTTTTTCAATGTCTCATTGAAAGCAGTGAGGGTAGCTTATTTGGATAATCTAGTATATCTGATTATTTACTAAGATGTAGTATATCTATGTTTGGTTATTCATCATGCCTATTTCAGTAATGTGTTGTTCTTAGTTTAGAATGGTTGAATATTTTTAGTTGCAGATTTCATTTAAAATGGGAAACTTTCTGGGTAAATCTTTCAAAATCTGCCCGTTGAATGATGTTTGTGGATGAGTAATGTTAAAATCACAAAAGTAGATGTTTAGCAGAATAAGTGAAAACAGCTTGTTTGTTTTTTGGCTGCAAAATAGGTGGTCAATGCACAAATGGGAAAGGTTTTTAAAATTTAAGATTGCTTTCTGCAGTGCTGCCTAAATTAAAAATTATATTTTTCCTTTAGTTAGAAGTGATTTGTACCTTCCTTTAAAGAAATACTTAATCAACAGGAATATGCAACTTGGAAATCATTTATGAAGACGAGAAAAATTTAAGATAACAAAAATGAAAATCTAATACTAGAGCTTATTCAATCCTGCCAAGTTGTGGGGTGTCACATGTCACCAAGAAAGTATTACTTGGTTTCTCATATGGATTTATTACCTGAAATTTGACTGTTGGTGCCACACCTGAGAGATTCTACAAGGACATTAGGACTTAGGAAACCCGACATCTATGTTGTATATGGGAAAATAACTAGGCAAAGAACTTCAATGAAGAGTAAAATCTACGTTTTAAGGCTTTTAGACAACGTTATCACAATCAGTCAGATCATTGTAGTGCATGTTTGTTGGAAATATTAATAATATTATCACCATAATGATTAGGTTGAAGTACTCCATATACTAGTTTATTTAATTACTTGAAAGTGTGTCAATTGACATGTTTACTATCAAATGAAAATTATCAGGCAGTTTCAAATCTTGCAGTATTTTTAATCTAGGATTCCAAGCTGTTACCGTGGGTGCCCAGGTAACATACTCTTTAAAACCTCACTGAACAATGTCTCTTCTCCACTCATTAAATTCGCATAAATGTTAGCTCCTTCAAAGTTACAAAATTATTTCAAACTCTGAATTACTTCGCATTTTATCAGAGTATTTATGTACCCTCGTGGAATCATAAAATTTCGCGTCGAAAATGCCTTGGCCCGCGGGCTTGATGGCGATGGGCATACCATAGAGGAGAGATATACTAGAGTGCGCACCGAGCTGCGCAGAAGGCCCGGCCGGGTATCAACAACTCTCGCGCCAGTGTCACGTGACTTTGGGACCGCTAGGTGGCATTTCTGTATTCAAAATTCGACTAGAATATGGTTTAGGATGGAGACCACAGAATTATGAAAACGTTCACAAAATTCACTTCTCCCCATAGCTCGTCACACGCAGTTTTTAACTGTTTTTGACGTAAATAAATAAATCTATAAGAACACCCGTCTCGCATTAAATGATTTATTTTTATACGTACTTAAGATGTTTCATTCCAGCGTTATTTTCTCATTTATCAACCCTAATCAACCCTAAAAATGTTGCTTATAGCAGAAAAGTGAATTTAAGTTTTTCTGCTCTATTTGCTCAAGTACATGAAAATTCCGATTTTTGTCCAACTTGACACTTTCAACCGCTTACTCCACTAAACCTGTTTTACAAGTACAATTGCATAGGACTATAAATAAAAAATATTTGTAAAATAAATTAACTCCATGGGATGCATTGATCCAAATTTCTATCACTCAATGTTAGACATTCTACTATTGGAGATTCACATCAGTGTCATTTATAATAGCAGGTTATCAAAATGATATTTCAAGGATTTATAGAGGGAAAAAAAGGCTTTTACCTTTGATTTATTTAGTCAAAAACTGTATGTGATATATGGGGGAAAAGTTCCATCTGCACTCATTTTCTTGAGCTTTAAAAGCTCTTCCCAATATTTTAACTATAACATTAGACATTTTCCCTCCCGAGTTATATAAAACCTATTTGCATCGATAAACAAACTGCATGTTTTATTTTTTTCTTCATTACATTAGTAACAACAGTAACATGCCACTGGATTTACTCCTACCACTACTAGCAAGTAAGCTCAAGAAAACATGGGAGTAGTGAAGCTACATTTATATTCAAAAGCAAAACAAGGGGACATCTCAGCATTTGCTCAATGGATTGGGAGAACTGGACAAAAACCTGATCGAAATGAGGGTCTTTGACCTGGAAGCTGAAGTACATATTTTTCAAAGAATTTACAAAAAAAATCAACTACAATCATACAAATTACTAACACTAACATACTATAAACACAACTTACACCAGTAAATACACATAGGATTAATGCCATCTAAATAAAATCATTTTGTTGTTAACTGATCCATACTATTTTTTTGGTAAATTTGAATGTGCTCCTTCCTACATGTTTTAATCTTAGGTCAATATATTTAAACAATATTGCCTTTATTAAGTACATCCTGTGATTCATTATAGCCTCTTGACCAATAATATGATGTTAAATTACTAAAAACAGAACTATTCACAAATTCTCTCAGACATCTATTTACAATTGTACTGCATGCTGCCTTTTTAAGAATGTCACCTCTCCCCTGAAGTATTCTTACTTCTACCTCTGCTCTTTTGCAGATTTTTATAACATCTGCAGAAGGGTATTTCAATCCATAATATCTTTCCTCTGAATGAAGGAATATGATCCTTCATCAGTATCAGTCCAGCAAAGAACTAGCTTACAGTTCACATAAGCAAGAGACTTTTGCAACTTTCTAACTAAAAATCCTCCAATATAAGTTACAATGTCCACAACATAGGGAGACAATCTAGTTTCAAGATTGTGTACTGATGGCAAGTACATATGGTCAGTTGGTACCTCACTGCCAAGTTCAGGATCATTTACTTGTGGCACACTTGCATACTGACGTGCACTGACATAACACAGTTGTTTTATCCTGTGGAACACAATTTGTTAAGTTAAATTTTAATTGCACTTCTTGAAAAGAAAAAGAATTTTGTATTGTAAGCAGTGAACAAATATCCACAACGTCCCAAAATAATTACGCTGTTGCACCACAAACAGCAAACAGCACGAAAAGCTACATACAACACCATACAGCACGAGGTGCCGGTGTCCCAAAGTCACGTGACTTACGACCACCTCATGTTGAAACCTGCGCAGTAGGCTCACGCGCACTCTAGTTGTATCTCTCCTCTATGGGGCATACCTGACCGCCGACGAGATCTATCGGTGGGTTTGAAAACTACGTTCTCTAGACCGAACTATGAAGATTAAATTTATTTGATTAGCGAGCATATAAAATACTTTAACGCTCATTGAGAGCTAATTGTAGTAGTACAGAGGTAAAAGGCTTCCATGATTAATAACCATGAAGCTAAATTGACAATTTTTGAATGTGTTTTCTTGCATTCAAGTTTCGTTAATTTAAAATTTGTTATAAGTAGGGCCCGGATAATTATGTACTAAAAAGTCAGAAATATGTAACAAATTAATTATCATTATATCAATTCCGTTTTATTAAAATATTTTTATCTAATGTATTTTTCTGTAGACAATACAAATAAAAAATAAATATAATATTGGTAACAATTTTGTTACAGTGATCTCCGTAACAATAACAAACAAATATTTGTTTCAAATTCTCAGAAACGAAACTTCTCCTGTTCTCTCGTAAGAGGGCCTTGTACTGACTAAATGAGCGTTCCCTATCGCACGAAGTCACCAGTGGCGAAGCGTCAGGGTAGGCAGAGTAAGCTGAGCTATCCCTAAGAATCTTGAAGAAGACGGGAAATATATCTTCACTAAAAAAAGAAAATTGTCAATTTATAATGTTATTTTAGCCAATTTATACCGTAAAGTTTGCGCACCAAGTTCGTTTTTCTGTTCTTATGCGCATTCAATGCGAAGTGTCGTTGTCGCCGCCCGGTGCATCGGGCAGGCTGGGGAGTGAGGCTGAGGCCGTTCCGCTTACCACTGGAAGACAGTTTGTGGGCAAGGGACGGGGCGCGGGGAAGTGAGCGCGCATGCGCACTGAGAAGCTG
Source organism: Acheta domesticus (assembly GCA_031308135.1). NCBI lineage: Eukaryota > Metazoa > Arthropoda > Insecta > Orthoptera > Gryllidae > Acheta > Acheta domesticus. The sequence continues at coordinate 60,333,946 of JAHLJT010004567.1, forward strand.
GCCCGGTTATTCGGCCAGAAGGGTAGGCCGGCCTTATAACTGGCTAAGTAATTTAAACTCCTGCCGGCAGGCGCTCTCTTCACCACAAGCTTGCGTGGAACTTCCGCAAATGTCCACTAGAGGTCATTGAGCAACTTCAAATATCACTACTAACAAAAGTAAATACATTTATTTATTCCAAATTTCAGAATTAGTATTCCTCTGTCGCCAATTCATTAAGTACACTATTGAGAATGTTAACTCTTTCTCCCACATCATTTAGCATTGGTTTAACTTTTAATAAAACAAGATCATTTAAAAAAGCGTTGATTTCAAGCATTTATGGGTTGGTATCGCGGCGTGTGAATCCCCCAGTTGTATTGTATTCTGGAAAGATCAAACAGGATCTGATCAGTGTAATTTCATTTCGTAAGTTAACTGAATAGCGTATACGTGTGTAGGTTACAAGTGAAATGTCGTTGACCAGCAACTGCATGTCGCTGTGACTCATTGACAATGAGCACTCTGAAACAATTAAAACTCATTAACGTAATTCTAAGTCAAATAACACTCTTCAACTTGGCTACTATTTTAATAGAAAAGAAAATTTCGTGTACGTGTTCGCAAGATGATATGTTTAAAGAAAGCGTTGGATTTTTTCTGAAGAAAACCAGGTATTTAGAATTAATTTACAAAAAACTGTACAAACAAGGAGTATACATCTATTATAAATAAGCATAACCATTTACAATTTTTTTTCAATTCTGCAGTAGGCTTATTCTTGATCTGAGTATTGTTGCATGATTGAAATAATAATAATAATAATAATAATAATAATAATAATAATAATAATAATAATTACTACTATTATTATTATTAAATTTGTAGTCTTTTGACCTCTATCTTCTAAATATTCGATATTTCATAAATTAAGTAAAAATATGTGTTTTTACAATATGTTCGTGACTCAGCTTATCCAAAAATTAACCTCACGCTTCGCCACTGGAAGTCACTGGTGCATATTTAAACTTGCACATATCTTCTGGCGTGTAGTCAATATCCAGTGTGACAGAATTGTCTCCACATAGCACAGCACTAATATCACAAATTGTTTCATATCCTGGGTTTTTCTCCAAAACCGAAGTCATCTTTTTCTTTACTAGGTCTCCAGTTAATCCTCGAACAGTTTTTAAAGAATCGACTGCTGATTGGACAATTTGAAGGCTGTCGGAAAGCTCCATGGAAGACGTCTCCAAAGATTTAATTGTAGTGCTTAGAAGTGAAAAATTTGACTTAATGTAGGCAATATCATTTTTCATCTTTTCATTAGCAAACAATTGCTTTGATATATCAATGGATGCAGCAGCTTCAGAATCAAATCGATCAATAACTTGCTTCACAAAATCAAAGTTTTGCGCGTCGTAATTCACAGCATCAATTCAGGTGCCCCATCTCGTTGAAATAGGTTGAGGAGGCAGAGGCACTCCCGGAAGAAACTCTTTAAATTTATCCACTCTTCTGTGAGCCTTCAGGAACACTTTTTTTTTATTGGATATCAGTGCATCAAACAGATCTAATCAGTTCTGCAACGCGATGAAATGCATGCACAAGAAAGGTTAGATGTAATATTTTGGGATACAACACCCGTAGAGGTTCTGCTGCCTTGCACATGTACGGCGCTGCATCAGTTACCAGAAGGAAGACATTACTATGCTTAACTCTATCAGGCCATAGACGTCCCATTGCATCGTTAAACAGTTTTGCAATCGTTTTATGATTGCATTTGGGTAACACTTCAAGTTAATAGAATGGACTTACACTTGTCACCGTTCATTAATCCTATTACAACGTTCCCAATATGACTTCCTTGTACATCCGTTGTTTCGTCAATTGATAACCAGATGGGGCCATCACCAATTTCCAAGCGAATGGAATTTATTGTTTCCACATATAAATCAGGGACATAGTTCTTTCTTATTGTAGATTCGTTTGGAAATGTTTCACGTGCGTATTTTTCTAGAAATTCACGTAGAACTGGATTGCTTAATTTTCAAAAAGGTATATCTGCACAAACCATAGCACGACCAAATCAATTGAAAACTGAGGTTTCTGAGGCCGTGGACTATGGCGAGCATGAGATTCTGTCAATAACAACTGTTTTTGAGTTTGAATATTTATTTTCGAAATTCGTGTTTGATGTCGCGATGTGGCTATATGTTGCAATACTTGAAAGCGCTGAGCACATGCCACACTTTTTTCACATACCTGGCAAAAAAGTACTTTTCCATCTCTAGAAAGATGTTCAAATTCTTCTGTGAAGTGCTTCAGTGTTACACTCAGAGGGGTTTTGTCCTTCGGCATTTTTTATGTGTAGTAAATATAAACTAATTCCACTATGTCACTGTTCAATGTTCTTCAAGGATTACAGAATAAAAACAATGCTGATTCAGATTTAGCCAATTGACTCATAGATCGTACAAATTCCACTTTCTTTAAAGATGATCTTACCCGAAGCGCTATTGCAGGACTGCTCTGAAAAGATTTTGCGTGTGCCAAATTATCATACTCGGGGTTTACCCCCCGCTCTACAACGTTTAATCCAATCGCCGTGAATTATTTTCTGTCCTTTTCTTGTCGAAAAGCTACAGTGCCACATCGTGATTTTACATCAGATTTTCTCCCTAAAGAGATAATTTACAAAGAATGGTGAAGGTTCGGGTGTGACAAACAGGGCAAGAAAAATGACAACAGCGCATCCTGAGCTGCATTCGCGCGTATAGTTGCTGGCGAAGGGTATCAAGGTCAAGGGAGAGCTCTGAAAGATGTGAGGTGGGCGCGCGATATCGCCTGCTGGACGTATCATTTTCACACCCCAACTTCCTTAGTGAGCTGTAATCTGTTCTCTGGAATACTCGTGCTGAGAACTAACACAGGAAGCTTTCGATTTCACCGACGCCTTGCCCTTTTGTTTTGCAATACCATCCGTATTTCGACAGACACATTTTATCGCTATTCAATGGCGCCGTTTAGAGGAGGCTACAGAAAAATGTCACACAACGCAGAATTGTTCGTCTGGGAGAAACCTATAAGATCAATGAAAAATTATACAAAAAAATTGCAGGAAAATGGAAATATTCAGAAATATGTAAAAATATGTAGTTTTGAGTAACATATGTAAATATATGTACTCTCGGGTAAATATGTAAATATATGTGCTAAAAAGTCAACGTTTATTGGCACTAACCGATACGAAACGTGAATATATCGTTGATTTGACTTGCTAGAGTTAAATTAATAAAATATGTAATTACATAATTATCCGGGCCCTAGTTATAAGTAATGGAGCAGCGATTAGAGAGCTCAGAGCCAAAGTACCGATCCAGAATTGGAGAAGAGGTGGGTTCGATTCCCGGTCTAGGTAGATATTTTTTATTCATTCTACATTTCCACGAGATAGTCTAAATTACAACATTCTACGTTTTATTGACAATGTTATGCATAAATCAGTCATAATTCGCTTTCGCTAAGAAGGCGAATATATAAATTCTGAAGAAATTAGAAAATTGATCGGTTGTATTTGAAATGAAAAATATTCGCAATATAGTGTGGAGATAATAATAGATTTTAACCCCGCACCGCGCGCGCATTTTATTATAACGATTCAGCTCGCATGGCAGTGTTTGTACCGCCCATGCCTTTTTGGAGATTTCTAAATGATTTCAACCAGCGTAAACAGGACCAAAAATCCCAAAGCATTAAAAAAATTGTTTCTGTTTAAAAACTAATCAGAAAAATTCTCCAAATGACGTGAAACAATCAACATACGTAAAAATTAAATGTTAACACTTAACCCACCGATGTTAGCAATCCACCACTCGCAATGTTAGAACAATTCTGCATTTATTTCAATAGCATTTTCATTAAATGCATCTGGAGATTGCTTTCGTTTTTTAAAGATTTTTCTTATTCTAAACAACATCAGAACAAAATAATATAAAAATTGTTTTTATTTAAAAATAAACAGAGAAAACACAAACATTGACTATCAGACTTATAACATTTGTGATAGCAAATCTTAACAGAAAGAGAGCAAGACTTTTAGTTTTCGTCTTCGAAATCACGGTTACTGGATAAATGTAATGTAAATCTGCGTTGACTTATGTTCCCGCACACTATACGGTGATGGTATAACAGGTAATGCCACCACACTCTCAAGCAATGTCAGATACAGAAATCCTCAGAATACTTTAAGACATGCATCAATATAATGCAAATTTCTTAGAAAAATGAACACCAAATTAAAATAATAATAATATAATAATAATAATAATAATAATAATAATAATAATAATAATAATAATATGAAATACATTTGAAGAAATAAAAGTAAAAATATCGGTGAAATATAAGAATATAAAAAATTGCTTACATTTTGCTTGTGCTGTAGGGTTCGATTCAAGAAGTAGGCGCGCGGGAGTGTGCGACGCGCCACCTGCATGTCGTTCATGCGTCAACGAAATCACTCCACACACGAAATTTGAAGAAACCTTGGGAGCACAACATGATGAGTAGGAAGCGAATTTCTATGATTTTGCATATTTTTGTCCGTTGAGTAAATGCATAGCTAAGTGAAATTTCTTGACATTTGATTAGAATATGATGTATGGATTAATATGTTTAGTGCATATTTGGCAGATTTTTCGTGTTGGTGGGTATTCCTGTAATTATAGAATTTTTGCATATTTCTTTAAATAGAGACTTATCTATGAAAAGTTTAATCATTTTATAGAATCTATTTATTTGTGAGCGTTCACTGATTCGAAGGACCGTGTCTCAGCGGTTTTTTATATAGATGATAAAATACTTGTGCAAATGTAGGATATTTTTTGATAACTTATTTTTTAAACCGGTCAGAAGAAATACAACAAGACATACAATGTATTTCACTAAGGTGAATATTTATTTCAATTATTTCTCTCGCGAAGAAGGCTAAATTATATTGTTTGCACGAAAATTGTATATCTTTTCATTCGAAGCATGCCTCCCCAGAATTTTATCAAGAAAGATTTATAGAGGAAATGAAATATTGTTAATTTTAATTGTATGTAAAAGTATATTTCAAGATTTTTTAGTGCATAAAAATCCTCTCTTTGGTGATGAGTAAAAATGTCCCTAAGAAATATTTGGCCTCTCACTGGCTAAATTCAGCAGCCAGATGTTGCAGGCAAGTGTTCAGAATGCAATATAAACACCGCCCGCGTGCTCAATGTATGGGTAAATTGCGAGGAAAAGTAACTTTCATATTTTGTGCTATTATATTTACTTTTTCATGAATACATTTTTTTTATATCATGGAGCGCCAAAATTGACTATTGCGCTCGTTAAGTAAAAAAATGTCCACCATCTACGGGAAGATATAAGGGAAGATACCTCGGGAAGGGAATCACATAACAAGAAAGAATTTTAGCAACTCGAATATGAATTAATTTCCAAGATCTGCCACCCGTCACCCAATCGTCGTTTATGAGGGAAGAATATACTCAGAATATTGAAATAAAACAAATCTCTAAATCCCCCTATATTTTAATTCCGTTTAATGAACGACATGCCACATATCAGCATTATTTATAAATATATCTTGGAGGATTTTGAAACATTGACCTAAATGTGGCAAAATAAATAATCCGATGGACTGTAATGTAATTGTTTTCGTTTGGCTCAATGATAGAAAGCTTTCTTCCGGCATCTTGGGCGGCAGGATGGAATCCGGTGAAAGGCGCTTTGCTTTTTCGTGATTTTTTTTGTCAAATTAAATTATTGCAGTACGCATTTCTTAGTGTAATTAAATTTTTATTTTTATTTTAAATCATGGTAGTCCTGAAAAGAGGTATTTATCTTTCTACGAAAAATCTTTATTATGTATTTTCCTATTTTCTGTATATTTGTTTTTATTCTGGGGAACATAGGGAATACATGACTAATAAGGAAATCAAAATCGCCACTTCCGAGACAAATAGTTGTCTCTCTCCCATTAATGCGATAACTCGCTCTCGTTTGCATGTTTTTTTATTTATTTACTTATTGTTGAAATTTACATAGTTCAGTAATTAATTACTTTTTCATATGCATTTTTTGGCTTATAACTATTCTTATTCTAACTTATTTACTAAACTAACTACTATTTGATGTAGGGGACTCATGGAGCACCTGCTATTTTAGCTACTGTGTGGAGAAAATATTTAAAAATGCTTCTAGTGGGAATCTGTTTTTGATACGGGTTGGGAAATAATTGACAGATGCTAGGTTATAGTGGGCGGCTTGGGGTATTGAGTTTATGTTTGAAAAGAAATTATCAGAGAGGTGGGCTATGTGATGGGTAATAGGTGGTAGATTCAATTCTTTGTGGGGTTGTCTATTTGATATGAACCAGGGAGCATTTGTTGCTATTCGGAGGAATTTGTTTTGCATCACTTGAATTCTATTTATGTTTGTTGGTGAGGCATTTATCCATATTGGGCACGCATATAGCATGAGCGGTCTAATTATTGTTTTATATAAGGCTATTGCATTCTTTAATGATATTTTACTTTTATTATTGAGTAAGGGCTTTAGTTGGATTAACTTTATATTAGTGAGTTTTATCTTTTCAGTTATGTGGGATTTCCAATTTAGTCTGGTGTCGAAATTTAGTCCAAGGTATTTGATAGTTTCGTTTTGTGGTATCCATGGGATTGTGTTATTATTTATATGGAGTGGGGCGGGGGTGGAGAATGGCCTGAGTGAGAAGATTTTTGTTGCTGATTTGGTCGGGTTAAGCTTTATTTTCCATTTAATGGACCAGTCTTCTATTTTATTTAAATGTTGGATTTTGTTTCTGATGAGGTTGGTTGAGTAGCTGGACTTGTAGATTACTGTATCATCTGCGAATTGTGCTGTGTGTGTGTCTGATGTAGTAGGTATGTCTGCTGTATAAAGGTTGAAAAGAGTAGGCGATAAGGGTGATCCTTGAGGCAGTCCTGCAATTATTTTACGCGGGTTAGAGATGTGGTTTTCAACCGTTACCGTGAAAGTTCTGTCTGTGATGAAGTTTTTAATGACTTTTATTAGATAGTTGGGTGTCCCTATTGATTGGAGTTTGTAAATCAATCCTGGGTGCCATACTCTGTCGAAAGCTTTTGATATGTCAATGAATGTGGCTATTGTGTGTTTTTTCTCTTGGAAAGCTGTGTGAATGTATTCAGAAAGTCTGAGCAACTGATGTGAAGTAGATACTTTGCTGGTGAATCCAAATTGGTGCATAGGTATTGATTTGGTTTTACTCAGATAGGCATTTAATCTTTTGAGTATTAGTTTTTCAAGAATTTTTGAAAATGATGGAAGAAGGCTAATTGGTCTATAGTTTTCGACAATACTTTGATTTTTGTTTGGCTTTGCTATGGGAATTATACTGGAATTTTTCCAGATTGTTGGGTAGTAACTTGTTCTGAGTATAGAATTATATATGTTGTTTAGGTAGGCTATTGTGTGAGTGGGTAAATTTTTTAGTATTATGTTGCTTATTTTATCGTGTCCTGGTGCTTTTCTTAATGGGAGTTTGTTTATTAAGTTTTTAATTTCAGTGGGTGAAATGAACTTAATTTTGTGTGGAACATTGTAGCTTGGGGTTGTTGCTAGATTTACGATATTATTATGATCTGGATGTGGTGGGGTATTGTTTGGAGTGAAGGTTTGCTCAAAATGATAAGCCAGTGCTTCTGCTTTTTCGAATGGTGCGAACTTTTTTCCTGATTGAGTGCTCAAGGGTGGGATGTGCGTTTTCTTTTTTAAAATCTTTTTAGTAAACTGCCAAAGTGTATTATTATTTGTATGGAGGGATTGGATTAGATTGTTATATTTTGAATGATTGTAGTCAGTTATTGCTTTTTTAGTTATTACATTTAGCAAATTAAATTCTTTTTTTAATTGTGGTGTTCCTGGTGATACACCATAGTCGTCTTGTTTTATTTTTGGTGTTTATTATGTCCAAAATGGATTTAGGCAATTTGTCGTTTGTGGGTTTATTACTGTTAAGAGATCTGTCCTTGTTTAGTGACTGAATTGTATTAATAATCATATTATTTAGTTGTGCCATTGCTTGTTCTATTTGTAAGGGTGTTTTTAAGTTTTTAAATTGGGGAGTTTGATTATTTATAATATTTTTAAATTTATACCAGTTGATATTTTGTGTGTGTAGGGCATAGGTGGGGATGTGCGGGGGAGAGGTTTGGTGTGTTGAAATTACGACTGATAAGTGATCTGAATCTAGTTCGAAATGTGGAACTGAGTGAAAATTTATTTGTGTGTTAGTAATTGCTATATCTAGGATATCCGGATGCTTGTTTGGGTCTAGTGGATAGTGAGTTGGCTCTGGTGGTGTTATTAATTGAATTTTCAGATCGTTTATGGTTTTAAGCAGCATCAGACCTGCCGTATTGGAGGTTCTACATCCCCAGTTTGTATTTTTAGCGTTAAGATCACCGATAAGTGATATAGGGGTGTTTTGTTGAAGTAATGCTATTATATTTGTATGATTTATTTTAATTTTGGGAGGTTTGTATGCTGCTATAACTTTTATTAGCCTGTTGTTTAATGGGACTTTGATACTGTTTCTAGTCCGGGAGTATATGGAAGATTGGTTTGTATTTACGGGATAGATTTTTGAATTAGTATTAATACGCCACCGCCGTTTTGGTTTTGTCTGTCATTTCTGATTACATTGTATCCCGGAATTCTGAAAGAGATACTTGGCTTTAAGTGAGTTTCAGTTATGCAAGCTATATGTATTGCTTTGTCATTTAGAAAGTGTGTTAATTCTGTTTTTTTGTTATTAATGCCATTGGCATTCCAGTTCAATAGTTTTATTTTTTCTTTATGGCGTTGTCCTGCCATTATTATTGGTAAAAAATGATGAAAGTGAGTTTTGTACCTTATTAATTATTGTTGGGATGATGGTGTTAATAAGATTTATTATATAGGAAGAGATAGAATTTATTAATGTGTGTATGAACGTATTAGTGTTGTTATTAGCGTGCATGTTGTGTTGTGATGTGTTTTGATAGTGCTGGTTACGTACGGTATGTCTTGGTGGCGAGATTGGAGTGAAAGTGAAATGTGGAATATTGTTGGTTGTGGGGAGGTTAGGGAAGTTTTGTGAAGATAGCCTTGGTGGCGGGGTATTTCTGCTACTAGTTTTTGAGTTATTTATTTCTCCTCTTTTGGATATGGGTCCCACGATTTTTTGGTAATAAGCTCATTCTTCTGTTCTAAGGTCAGCAGTATGAGTCCCCGTACACAGTTTACAAATGGGAGGGAGATTTTTCTCTGGGCACTTTGCAGAATAGTGATCTCCGGAACAATAAATACAAGCTATTGCGTGATTTTTGTGTGTCCAAAGTCTAGACATCGTAAGCACTGAATTGGTCCCTTAGGTCTTCTTTTTTCAGATTTTACACTTAATTTACAAATCTGTTTAATTTGAAGGATTAAGTCTATGTTTTCGTGACCGTGAAATTCTGCTGTTACAACCGGTATTGGAATATTGTTTTTGTGGAGCCTGGTTACGCTTATTACACTTTGTTTTGAGGTCTTCGTAAATTTCTTGCAATATTATAGAAGGGTGAAGATTTTTGAAAATTACTGAAAACTTTTTATTGGCTCGATCTTTGTAGGTGTGAAATTGTCTTTTTGTATTTATTAAATGCTTTATGGCGTTTCTAAAGTCTGCTATTGTTTTAAACATTAGTTTTGCTCGGCTTTTGTTGTAGTCTGTTGTGAATTGATTTGTTATTTGCATTTTCATTTCTCTGTTAAACTCAGTTGTGTTTGACACATTGTTTACATAGATGGGTGGAATTCTTATGTTTTCATTATTCTGTGGTACACTTTCATTTACGTAACCGAATCTTTTTTCATTTTCGGTTAGTTTTTCTAGGGGAGCGAATCTGTTACTCACTGGCACTGAATATGTGTCTTGTTCGCTGCTAGTGGATTTTTATTTGGTTGGGAGCTCTAATCCGAATCACTGTCATTGTGACCTCTTTTTCCGTTGATAGGGTTGCTCACTAGTTCACTTTTGCTGGGAGACACATTCACTGCGCCATTGCACGGCGGTTGGTTACTAACCTGTTGGAGGCCACCCGTGGCCAAGTCAAGGTATGATGCATCTGTATCACCTATATTTCCTTCATGGGACAGCAGATTGAGATGACCGTTGTGATGTTGTAGACCCATGCTGTCGATGTCGGGGAGCTGGGTTTCGTTCTGATGAATGGAGTTTACCTCCATGGCGCTCTCTGGGTTGTAGAGTAGCGCCATTGATTGCGCTACGGCTTGGCCGAGGCCAAGGCCTGCCGAGGAGGCTTCACTGTTTATGTTTTCAATAATGGCACTTGATGAAAATGAAATACGAATGAATCACTGCACAAAAACACAGTACTAAATGAATTGCACTAGCACTGTTGGGCTGAGTAGACCGCGAGAATGGCACGGTCTCTCCGCAGCTCACGAAAACGACTGCTGATACCGAAGTGCTCGGCTCGGCGGTCGGAACGAGAATGACCAATTGCCTAATGTCGTTTGCATGGTGAGTGCAAAGAGTATATGAGGGTAATGAGTAAGAGGGGTGAGCTTAGTCGAAAAATGAATGGGGTTGAAAGTTCCGTTTGCCTGGCTGTGAGTGAAAATATTGATTTTTTTCTTTACCGAAAGGCAACACTGCATGCTTATCTCATTTTGACCTGCAGTCGTAACTACCAAGGACAGTTGAAATTCTGATGCCTGATACTAAGGAAGAAAATCGATAATGTCTCTCAACAAAAGAGTGGAATTTATTCAACTCTCTTCTGAACTATAAAATTGTAGCCAGCAGAAAGACATCCCTAGCATAGGTGTATAATAATACTAGAAGCAGTCGTATTTTACGTTAATTATTTATACAAATCGTTTTACTAAATCGAAATTACATACTCGTCAAATACGTAATTTCTTCAGAATTCAAATATTCGCCTTGTTTGTGAATGCAAATTTTGGGTGCTTTATGCAGAACATTAGCAAGACAAATGTAGAATGTTGTAATTTAGACGATATCGAGGAAATGTAGAATGAATAAAAAATATCTATCTAGACCGGGAATCGAACCCACCTCTTCTCCAATTCTGGAACGGCACTTTGGCTCTGAGCTCTCCAATCGCTGCTCCATTACTTATAACAAATTTTAAATTAACGAAACTTGAATGCAAGATAACACATTCAAAAATTATTGTCAATTTACCTTCATGGTTATTAATCATGAAAGCCTTTTACCTCTATACTACTACAGTTAGCTCTCAGTGAACGTTAAAATATCTTATATGCTCGCTAATCAAATAAATTTAATCTTCACAGTTCGGTCTAGAGAACGTAGTTTTCAAACCCACCGATAGATCTGTTGTCGGCGGTCAGGGATGCCCATCGCCATCAAGCCCGCGGGCCAAGGCATTTTCGACGCGAAATTTTATGTTTCCACGAGGGTACCAAATGAAGAACAGCGTTATCAGCAGCAGAATCGTATCTAAATGATTTTCAACAATTAAAATAAAGCTTTAATAAAATTTATTAGTTTTCCAATACGTTGAGATGACAATAAAACGAAATTCTTCATAGCCTTGTATGTGCTATGGTTATCTCTTAACTTTACCTCAATACCAAAATTATATGTACAGATGGCATCTTAATAGTTCTCAATACACCGCAAGTTGCCAAGAATGACCACACATCCACTTCTACCAACAAGAGAACATTCTATGTTTTGATAGTTCACTTTTTTTTCTAATTCTCAACTAATGAAAGACTGGAATGAAAGTCATTTTTTTCTTTACTGTATTTTAAAATGTGTGAATTTAGTCATGCATTGTGAAATATTCTGGCAGATAAATATTTGTTTATTTTAGACATTAGTATCGATATATTTTTAAAAATAATTAAAACTTATGTATAATTGCATATTTAATTATTTGAACATTTCTACTCAGAACTTTTTTTCTCATTGCAGTGGGTTGTTTATCATTGATGGACGCATTTAGCGTTGTATATTCACAAAATTTAAGCAAAAATTGTAATAAACTGTGGTACTACAGAATGGCACGGACTTACCCTTATTAGTTTTCAATTTCCTTTGGTCTCTGCTAGCTATTCGGACTTGACACTTACTCTTGTCAGCAGCCATTTATCGCTGCCCTTTTTTTTCTTTCTTTCTTTGTTCTTTTTTTTCTTTCTTTTCTTTTCCCCCCTTCAGTTTCTTAATAGTAAAACGGAAATATTATTTTAAGAATATTAAAAAACAGTAAAACCTTGTACTAAATAACAATTTTCTTTGAAAAATTTAGAGCCGTTTTTAAAAGAATGGCATTCCATCGCTCCTGCAATTGCAAAATTTGAAGCTCTTTTTCACAGGAATTTTTTGTTTTCAAAAAACTTTATTTGAAGTCATTTAAAGTACTTTAACTCACAAATACAATAGTGTTTACAAATTGTAGGAAACGTGCAAATTAACGGCTTGAGAAATCTTTCAAAAAGATTACATATGTGTAATTTTTGATAAAACAAAATGCCCCAAAATGAACATTGTCATATTAAAGAGTTCAATTAGCACTATCCGTTCGAAAAGTTTGAAGAACACATTTGGAGCCATTGCTTGACATTATTTGAAGCACATGCACTCATAAATATAATAATGTGAACAAACCGCCGCTAAAATAATTATTAACGACGTGATAGTTAAGGCAAAATTATATTTTTGTGATTTTAAAAAAACAAAAGAATAGAGCAAAATGGCGTTTATGTCATCTCACAGGGTACATTTAGTCCCTTTTATTTTTTATTTTATCCCTTCTAAAAATTTAAAGAAAAAATTGGAGCCGTTTTTGAGAAAATCTTGTTTTTGTAATTTTTTAAATTGCACATATTGCGCGAAAACTACGAAAATTAAAAAAAATTATGCATGATCTTAATGAAAGAAATAATAAAGGAGAACAAATTTTATTGGAAGAAAAAATCTCTATCTTTAAATTTGTAATTGTAGGAAGACGCCGAAAAAAATTGAAACTTTAGCAATTTTCGAAAATTCAGAGTCAACCATGAAAATCGGACCTATGCCACCTTTAGAAGTATATTTTACTCTATTGTTACAAGAAATTGAAAGAAAAAATTTGGAGGCGTTTTTGAGAAAAAATTGAAAATGTTTGGGGGGAAATCATGTAAAGTACCCCCAAAAATTAATGATTTTCAAAATCTCAGAGCTTCGACTCTGATCAGATGGACGGGTTTCTTCAATTTGGAAAAAATCGTATGCAGAGTTTATATTGCGATTTCTCCTCTTTGCTCCTCAAGGCCACTCAAGTCCCATCTTTGCGATGGAATATGTTGGTCTTTCTCGGTCTTGCCGGTAGAAGTCGCATGATCGCAAGCACTGCTTGATACGGTCGCGATCTTGCAAAATCTAGCAGAACGGCTGAGAAAGATGCAAAATACCGTGACATATTTCATCGCGAAGATGGGATTTGAGTGGCCTTGAGAGACTAAGTTCGAAAAATCGCAGTATAGGCGGTAGTGTTGTTCACATACACCGGATAGACGGACGTTTTGCTTTCAATCAGTTTTTCGCTATCAAGGACCCACAAAAGAGAGATTCTGGCTACACCACGAGTTAGAGGATATTTTTTCTTAATTTAGCAACTGGATTTATCCGCTTTCTCGTTATCATGGCCCGGAAGTTTTTTTTCTAGCGAAAATTCGCCGCTTTTTCGTACAGCATTACTTAACTTTCCCTATACTATGCAGTGCTTGTGCCCCCAACAAACCGGGGGGGGGTGGAATAAATTCATGCGTAATCTGTGACGGGTATGTTCTCTTCCCGCGCACATGGTTCTTGCTTTTATGTTCAGTGGGCACACTAGTGTGCCGCGAGTTTGCGACGAGCAATGACACATGCGCAGACGGCGAGGTTCTCCCCTCCCCTCTTCACCACTGCCCGTGGATTCTCGAGTCCCGAAAAGCTAGCATTAGACCAGCACACGGCTGAGAAAAGTCTTACGGACAAGTTGCTCGTTTGTATACGAGAGCGCAGCACACTAGAGGTTGTCACAGAAATATTTTTCTTTCTCACTCGTGATTCTGTTCTTGGTCATGGGCACAAACAGTAGATATAGTGCTTGCCTACTAATTCTCAATTAATATCTAAGAAGTTGAATTCTGATTTAAATATATTAAATTTTATTTTGATTCGGAATCTATCAATTCACAAGTGATCTCATTCTCATCACAAGTGCTCTCACAAGTCAATCGCACATGAGAACTAAAGCTGAGCTATTTCATAATTTGCTTTCAGAAAGTCTGACAAAAAATCTATTGAAGTAGTGTAACATTTGTTAGAATAATATAGATTCTAGAGAACATTAAGAATCATGATGTATTCAGTTCGTGTTATTGTTGAGCATCCCCAAACGCGCGAGTCACGCTATGCCACTGGTTCTCACTACACACGCTCCCAAAATGACCGGGAAACGACTGTGGCGTCGTCGGAAGATATTACGTGCATACGAAAAGGAAGAGAAGGGGGATTTCTTCCACGACCGCCAACTTTGCAGAGAAAAAATGCATTCTTCAAACAAACGTTTTTAATCAGCGAACTGTACATCGAATGAAAATAATTTCGCCAAATAGGGATAAATAATGAATTCAATACCGGCAAGTACTGACAGTACTTGTGTACTGTCAATAACTAGCGAAATTCCTAGACTTACTCGGCCGCAGCGCAGCCTTAGACAGCGTCACTTCTGGTTGTGCCACTAAAACGATGTATGCCGCCCGTGTTAAATCGAAGGGCCAAGGAGTAAATGCAGTAAACCCAGTCAGTAACCCAGGCAAGATTGAAGAGCGTGGTGCAATTCGTGGCAAGGCACCAGACACCGGAGAGAGTGCCGGTTAGACACTCTTTTGTTTCAAAATGATTTCATATACATCGATATTGCTGCAATATCTTGAATACCGAATATCTTTAAAAGGAAAATATATATTCCTAAGATATTATAAGATATTTATCGATTATCTGGGGGTCGTGCAACCATACAACCTAAGCACGAGCCGCCACTCATACTACGTATATTACGCCGTATATACAAGGTACATTTCACAAGTAATGCATTTGAATTTCCTGCGACGCTCCTGTTGGTCAGAGTGGGATCGGACCACTTGGAGTAGGTGAGGGGGACGCGAAGCTTTGTCGCGAAACCGGTTTCAATGCTCTCCAAGCTGTGGAAGCAGCAAGACGTCAGTTATTGTGAATATCTGCGCGCCGACCGTCTCACGAAAAAAAATGTAATCGACGATCGAGCTACATTACGCGATGAAGTTTCATGCTATGCTGTGAAGGTCCCTTGAGGAAACTTAACAAAATGATTCGTGACGCTTACGAGGACTCTGCTCTGCCCTGATCACAAGTTTCTAGGTGGTTACAGGTATTTAAGGAGGGCCGGGAAGAGGTTCACGACGAACAAACGCTCTGGGCGGCCGTCAATCATCAAAACCGACAACAATGTGGTTCATATTCGACAATTGTTGGACTCTGACCGTCGATTGAGTATCAAGATGGTTGCTAATGAGCTTAACTTGTCTACTAATGTGTTTCGCATTGTTACTGAAGATTTGGCCATGAAGTACGCCAAGCTCGTGCCCAAGGTGGTGTCAGACGACGCGCTACGAGTCCGCGAGGTCCTGGTCAAACAGCAGGTGCCAACGTTACAGTCCTGACATCGCCCCAGCAGACTTCGTTTTGTTTCCTCGGATTAGGGTAGCCCTGAAAGAAACCAGTTTTTCGTCCATAGCAGTGATCCAATCAGCTGTGACGAATACCTTGCGAGAGGTCCCCGAAGACGCCTTCCAGGACGCGTACCGCCCATGGCAGAGGCACTGGAAAAAATGTATAGAAGCCCAAGGACAGAACTTCGAAGAATTTTAAGTGTTTGTGAACGAACGTATACGGGAAAGTACAAAACAGCTATTTATGATGAAGAGTGATACAAGCAGAGTTGGGCAAAATACTTAAAAAAAGTATTTTCTGATACAAAATACTTCCTCGAAAGTATTTTTGATACCAAATTCAAAATACGTCCATACGTCCATATTTTAGATACAAAATAGTATTTTAAATTACTTTTGAAAATATAAAATAAACCAATAGTGACCCAGAGTCACAATTTATTTCTCAAAACATGGTTATGAATTACAGTTGTATACAGTTGGACACGTTTCTTTTCAACACTACTATTTTTTCAGACATTGTATCACTAATATTTCTTCTTGTAATTGATAAGGATCCCATTCCACTAACAACGAATTTTGTAACAAGATCATCTAATTTTGTTTGATTTTTTTCCATTTTCCTAACGTATTAAAGAAACCCGATGTTAAACTTGTTTGTTCTAACTTCTTCGCATTAGTGTCACTACTTTCAGTGCAGTTTCTCTTAGGTGAATTTCCACTTGTAGACCAGGGATGTCCAACTTGCAAGGCCTCAAGGACTACAATTAAAACTTATTACTCGGGCGATCTACATCTGACTTCCACGTATTGTTCATCTCAGCAATTTGCCCGGCTACTCTGAATTGGGGGGGGGGGGAGGTACATGTTATCAGGTCGTACCATGCATAACACAGGGAAACAGGATGATTTTGAATTTCTGAATTTACTATAAAAAATCATAAATCTAAACTTAATCTATTTTTATTTTCTTGCTACTGCTTACGCAGTCGAGAGGAAGTCGTGTGCTGTTGCGCGAAAAAAACGGCACATTTTTCGCATAAAAAGTATTATTGTGCGGCCCTGGTAACGAAAAGGCGGATAAATCCAGTGGCTAATTTTTAAAAAAATCCTCTAACACGTAGTGTAGCCAGAATCCATGTTTTGTGTGTCCTTGATTCCGAAAAATCGAATGAAATCAAAATGCCCGTCTGCCCGCCCGTGTCTGAACAATGCTAGCGACTATACCATTCAGCTGATTTTCATCAAACTGGATGATGTTAGACCCAATAGATCTAGCTGATGTTATGGTCTCTTAAATTTAAAATCGATATTTTAATTTTGGGGGTGAACACGAAGACTCTGGGACATTTTCCAAATTTTCAAAAAATATTTCCATCGTTTTTGATTTAATTTTGTTGATGAACTTCAAAAGAATGATGCAAGTCTCATGCTCATTAAAACCTCTGATGTTTCACAAATTTGCAAAATTTTTCGGTTTCTTCCTACAACTATAATTATGAAGATCGAGATTTTTTCATAATGAAATCTGTTCCTTAAATATACATTTTGAAATAAGACCGTGTACAATATTTCGAAAATTCAAGTACTTTTAGCGTAATTTTGCGTGAAAGTACGGGCGAGAAAGTACGTGCTGTTTCAGCACTAGTTATATTTAGGTGTTGTCCGCCACAGGGCGCATGTGCTAGATGTTCGTGCCCGACATGGATGCAAGGGACTTCCACTTCTGACTAATGACCTTTCACGAGCCATAATAAATGGCTGCCAGTTGGACACCCCTGTTCTAGACCAATCATCTTTATAGTTCTCGAATTCATTTATCATACCAGGATTAATTATCTAAAATGTGTGAAGAAATTATCAATTTTGTAGTAAAAAGAATGACCAGAGAAAGTCTCAATACATCATTCTGTGCATTTAGAATTAATACTTCTTTATCGCTTACTGCTATATTGCTTATGAGTAGCTTCATGTGTTTCTTAAATTTGTGATCACATTTCAGGAACCGTTTATTATTGTCAGTTTGGCAGGTTAACAAATTTCACATAACACTTTCCCTTTTGTACCTAAATCAACAACCGTGAAGTATATTCCATCCAGAATAGGATAGTTTGATGGTTTATCAATTTCCACACTTCCTGTATCATAAGTAGACCACGGATAATTAGGTAAAAATCTATTTTTTTCCTGGTACTAAAAGGGGTGATCTGCAGTTTACGGTACCACGAGCACCACGCTTCCTCGATTACTATGCCACGACGTGATTCGATTCTCTTCCAATCGGTGCGGAGGAACGTTATCGTTCTGGAAAGAGCAATCGTTAACATTCTTTTCAACGCGGCTTTCTACCACTCATTTGAACTCACTTATGGGTTACAGTAGGGCAGACCTCCACAGCATTTTGCACTTTCACTGACCTCAGGAGCTGCGTGCGGGCAATTCGGGTGCAAATGAGAAAATCGATGAAGGGTGGGGATGAGACCTAATCTAGGAGTGGGGAGCACCAATCAGAATGCGCAATTCGAAAGATAGCGCGTAAATTTAAAGAGCAATCGGCAAGAACACGACGGTCATATACAGTTCAAGTAATATTGTCTTTTGTATTATATTGCAAATGTTTGTTCTTGGTATATGACAGGACGAAATATGAAACAACAACGAATTATACATATTAGATTTCGACTCAAATTATTATAATTGCTTGTATGGCTTATAATGTAATTCGCTTTACTAAGATGTAATCACAAATTTAGTGTTGTGCTAAACACAAAATTTTGATACTGAATTGTTTTTGTTTGATGATGACTGCAATAAACCAATTTTTATAAACTATGTTTATTTGAATAACACGGTTCTGTCACAGCAAAAACATATTGTTCTTAAAAAAATCATGATTATTTTCTGTTCTAATTTCTGACAAGAGTGTAGAGTTGTTTACGAGATCGTATAAAAATATAAAGCCCTTTGCATTCTATTTAACCAATACCCATGATTATCTTATGATTGTCCGTAACATATCGTCACAGAAGTTTGCTCGTTGATCTCTTTTATTCAGTTTCATAATGGGAAAAATGGTCACAAATGTGCTATTAAACATTACCCTTTTTGGAATTGCCACATATTCTATTTGTATGTCAATCTTGATGTGAGAGATTGCTCTCATGATTTTGTTCATTTTTCTATGATTTGGAGATTATAACATTTCTAGTGAACAATCAATTATTAAATTGCAATTTTGTGATAGATAGAATTAAATAATATTTTTTTCTTACACATAAGCATATATTTTAAAGCTATTGCTTTAAAATAATGCTTAAGAGTCTTAATGAGCGTGTTATTTTCTTTAAAAAATTATAAAATGAAAATACATACAGTGGTGGATAGAAAGGTGGATATACAATAGTGCACAGAACGTAAACACTGAATTATGACCCTGGTAACTTGAAATACTAGACATAATCCATTTAAACAAATGGGCATTTAATTTTGAAGCACGGATCGTTAGACGCTCAGGCATTCAATCTACGCGCCGTGTCGTGCTACGTCAGACTTCTCCCCTCCCCGCAAAGCTTCCTACTCCCTACTACTTGCACTTTCGGTGCTACCACGGGCAGACGATCGGCTCCCAAGTGCAGAATGCCCGCGGGAGCAGGCGTTGTGCAGGTCTGCAGTAGGGTGTACTGTACACCCTTAGAGAAGCAAAGTTTTCAGACGCCCGCCGCATTAGAATGTCAAATTACATTCACAAAGGCAAGTTTTCTCGCTTCGTTCGCCCGGATCCAAGTCACGGCGAGGCTCAGGCCTTCGGCCCTCGCGTTCACTATAAACAACCTTGAGTCTATCCACCGCATAATTACCAATTCCCTTTTGTAAGAAATCACTTCAGAAAGCACTTTATAATCTAGTGGTGCTAAAGAATGGCACAGACTTTCCCGTATTGGTTTTCTGTTTCCTTGGGTTTTCACTAGCTATTCCGAATTGCCACACACTCTTTCCTGCCAGCTGCCATCTATCACCGCCAAAAGTACATTTTTTTGTCATTTTCTTAATTTTTCTATTGGTAGAATAGAAATATTAATTTTAAAATATTCAAGAACACAAAAACATAGTCCTGAATGGCAATTTTATTTTAAAAATAATGTGCTGTTTTAAAGAAAATTGCGTTTTAGCGCTACTAAAAATGCGAAATTTGAAGCTCATTTTCACAGAAAAGTTTTGAGTTTTCAAAATACTTTATTTGAAGTTATTTGAAGCACATACACACACAAATATAATAATGTGAACAAATTGCTGGTAATGTGCATATTAAAGATGTGAGAGATCTTTCAAAAAATTACATATGTGTAATTTTTGAAAAAACAAAAAATTTCTCAAAGTAAACTTTATGTCATATTAAAGAGTGTCATTAGCACTTTCCGATCGAAAAGTTTGAAGAAATTTTTTTTAGCCATTTATGAGAAAATGGCATATGAGCGTTTCTGAAAATGCGGAAATTTGAGCTAGTTTTCACAGAAAACGGCTCGAAAATTAGTTTTCGATAAAATTTACTTGACATTATTTAAAGCACATGTACTCATAAATATAATAATGTGAACGATTCGCCGCTAGTGTAAAGATTAACGACGTGAGAGACAAATAAAAAAAATTATATTTTTGCAATTTTTGAAAAAAACAAAAGAATACAGCAATATAGCGTTTATGTCATCTCATAGGGTACATTTAGCACTATGCCTACCAAAAGTTTAAAGAAAAAATTTGGAGCCGTTTTTGAGAAAATATAGTTTTTGCAATTTTTAAAATTGCACATATTGCACGCAATATTGCGCGAAAACTACTAAAATTTTCAAAAAATGTACTGGACCTTAAAGAAAGAACTCACTATGGAGAACAAATTTTATTTGAAGAAAAAATCTCTATCTTTAATTTTGTAGTTGTCGGAAGAAGCCGAAAAAATTAAAACTTTTGCCATTTTTGAAAATCCAGAGTTAACCGTGAAATTCAGACCTATGCCACCTTAATAAGAGTATTTTACTCTATTCTTTCAAGAAATTTGAAAACAAAATTTGGAACCGTTTTTGAGAAATCTTTTTCATCATCTGAGCTGACACTTTTTAAAATATCCAGGGTCTTCATGTAAATTACCCCTAAATTTTACAGAATCGTTTTCAAAATCTCACAGCTTCGACTCGAGTAGATCGGCAGTAGTTTCTTAGGCGCTAGTAGTGTTCACAGACGGACGGACGGACGGACGGACGGACGGACGGACGGACGGACAGACGGACGTTTTGCTTTCAATGGGTTTTCGGTATTAAGAACATACAAAACAGGAATTCTGACTACACCACGTCTTAGGATAATTTTACCTTAATTTAGCAACTAGATTTATTCACTTTTTCGTTATCAGGGACAAGCAACGAATTTTTTTCTGGCAAAAATTCGCCATTTTTTCGCCCAGCATTACATAACTTTCCCTAGACTACGTACTCCTTATATACGTACGTATACGGGAAAGTAAAAATTCATTACCGGGCCCTGATAACGAACTAGTGGTGCTACAACAGCACTTACTTTCCCGTATTAGAGGAAACAGATACGTAGTACTGAAATATTGCACTTTATGCCCTTCTAACATCTTAGTTGAGAATTCACTGTTTCCATCGCAGTGTTGTCAGAACTATGTAAGTTCTACAACTACACGGAAATAGAATACAAACGTTTTGTAAACCTGTATTGGAAAAAGAAGCCTGATACCCTGAAATGCATTTCATAGGGTCATGATTAGAGAAGAGAATTTTAAAACAATGCAACAAATACTCTACTCACTACAAATGGTACAGCATTTGGTACGAAAACTAAATATTTTCATGCAAATATCACCATAAATTAGACAATTATAATTCCTTTTCATACAGATCCATCAGGTCACAACAACCACACGTAAGTCACAGATATTCGCGAGCGCAAAGTGAATTCCCTTGTTGCAGACCCTGTATTGTCGCTATTCCTAGATCTATTAATTCTTTTTACTTATTTCAAATATTTCAAAATAAACAATTTCTAAAATATTAATGTGTAAGTGTATGACAAAAGTTCGAATGTAAGAAATGAAGGAAGAAATAATATACAAAATTGCACATTCTAATTTACGACGCACTCAGCTGTCCGAAGCGCAGTAAACTTACAGCGTGCTATTATGTTTGTTACAAAATTATAGAAAAATCGAATTTTGAAAATATGAAGCATGGCCTTATTAGAAGATGTGGTTTTGATTAAATTGAGAAAAAAATGTATTTTTAAAATTGTAGTTGTAAGAAAACAACGAAAACCAAGTGCAGTCAATTCCGAGCGGGCTATTATATGTTTGGAACTTATAGAAAAACTACTCATATTTTCAAAAAACTCAACATGTCCGTATTTGAAGATCTGTTTTTTATGATCATATTTTATTAAGAATATTCTTGACAACTGCCGTCTATCGCCGCCCAAACTACATTTGTTTTAATTTTTTTTATTAATTTTTCGGTTTCCTATAAAATAAAACAAAAATATTATTTTAAGAATATTAAAAACAGTTAAACTTTGTCCTAAATAGCAATTTTAGTTGAAACATTTGGAACTGTTTTCAAGAAAATGGCGTTTAAGCACTACTGTAAATGCAAAATTTGAAGCTCTTTTTCACAAAAAATTTGAGTTTTCGAAAAACTTCATTTGAAGTGCTTACACGCACAAATTTTAACAATATTAGAGAACATTCAAAAATTACATTTGTGTAATTTTTGAATAAACAAAAAATATCCAAAAAGGAACTTTACACCGTATTAAAGAATGCATTTAATACTAAAGACCTTAATACTAATAATAAAGACCTTAATGATAGAACTCACTGTGGAAAACACATTTTATTTGAAGGAAAACACATTTTATCTTCAATTTTGTAGTTGGAGAAAGACGCCGAAAAAATTCAAACATTCACAATTTTCGAAAATTCAGTTATCCATGAAAATCGGACCTATGCCATGTTAATAAGTGTATTTTACTCTATTCATACAAGAAATATAAAGAAAAAAATTGGAGCCGTTCTTGAGAAAATTTTGAAAATGTGCTGGGAGCTTCATGTAAAGTACCCCTAAAATTTGGAGAATCTTTTTGAAAAAATCGAAGCTTTGTCTCAAACTAGATAGACCGGGGAATATGCATTTTGGAAGAAATTGTACCTATGGTTTAGGCGCTAGCAGTGTTCACAGACGGACAGAGACAGACGGACGGAATGACGGACGTTTTCTTTTCAATTGGTTTTTCGGTATCAAGGACCCACAAAAGAGGGTTTCTGGCTACACCACTTGTTAGGGGTTTATTTGCTTAATTTAGCAACTGTTTTTATCCACTTTTTACTTTCCCGTATAAGTACGTATACACGGAGTGATATACGTAGTATAGGGTAAGTTATGTAATGCTGCGCGAAAAAATGGCGAATTTTCGGCAGAAAAAAAGTCATTGCCGGGCCGTGATAATGAAATAGTGGATAAAACTAGTTGCTAAGTTAAGAAAAAAAACCCTAACCCTTGTTTTATGCCCATTACAAGCAATTTGTAAACATTATTATATTTGTAAGTGTAGGTGCATCAAATGACTTCAAATTAAGTGTTTTGAAAGTTCAAAAATTTTCGGTGAAAAAGAGCTTCAAATTTCGCATTTTTAGTAACGCTGAAACGCCATTTTCTTTAATACGGCACAACATTTTAAAGAGAAAATTGCCATTTAGGACGAGGTTTTTGTGATTTTAAGAATATCTTAACCGATAAGACACATTCTTATTGGTTATACTTTTCAGTATACTTTTCTTTCGCGGAAATTCAATTCAATTGGATACTGTAGTATCTATTCTGTGTCCCTCCTTCCTGACTTCGTGGGAAAGACACCCTCCTCTGCTAAGATAAAGCTATTCAATTTAGAGCTATTGAAAGAAAAGTGATCTTGACCGATAAAAGGCATTCATTTTCTCTTGAAAACTTGGAGAAGTATCAGTAATTTATTTTGAGGCTCAATACGGTACGAATAAATCTAACTACAGAACAAAAAAACTTGTTCATAAATAGTATATAGAATTCTGTTTATACATAATATTGATTTATGTTTATATATATATATAAATATTTATATATATTTATACTATACTATACATATAATAATATACATATAATACTATACTATACATATAATATATATACACTATATTTATATGTATAGTAACCGAACGTGTAGGTCCGCTGTGGGGAATTTCAGTGGGAACGTGGCTCTCTTTAAAAAATTTTGAATAAAAAACACAAATTTGAAACCACAAAAATCAATATAATTGTGACCAAAATTAACTTGAAATTCAACACATTGAATACAAAAAAAACTAGTGAGATGAGACATGCCCACAAAGTTACACCAGAGGGAAGAGCACATGCATTTTGCATAACGGAATATGAGCACCTTCTGCCTACAAATATTGAATGGAACTCTCCTCCAACAATACTGCATTAACATTCATATGTAACTTTCTTACACACAATTCACTGAAATTACATATAAATTATCATTTGCACAACTTCACTCAATACCAAAAATACAGAATTACCATGAATCATTTTTATAATTGACACAAATTGAAATCACATCAATATTCTCTGTGACCAAAATTTGAATTGAAATTCAAATAAATTGAATCAATCATAGTTTTGAAAAGCGCTGAAGTACTCACATGAAATTACTATATATAATTAACCTTTATTACGTCAGACACCCCTGGCTGAAATCGAACTCACGCCTAACTTCCTCTCAACAGGCATCCAAACCTCAGTATAATTGAAGTGTTAAAGTTCACCTGGATCCTCCAATAGTTCGAAGCAAATACAATTTTATAACTTTCTTAACGATTCATAAATATCTCTAATAGATTTCTGACCTCACCCAGAGACAACACTGCCCTCCATAATACTCCTTTCAAAACAGAAACCGCACTTACGTCCCATTAACATGACAAAACTCCTCCAAAAATCAGCAATGTCTTCTCACACGAAAAATACCCAACTTCAAATATCTTCTGCACATGTTACCAAGCCACTATGAGAATACACGTGTAACGGATATACCCATCATCAAACATGTGTCACAATGGCAAAACAATCTCTGGGATTGAATTACATGAGCCAAACCTCAACCTGTATTTCTAGTCAATTACTTCAGAATTACCAGTTCTCCTTATGATATCCGGGCGTCCATACAAATTATATTGATCTTGAATACCGACCTCAGTTCGGGTGACGTTCGCCAGCGGCTCAAAACTCTCAACGAAAAGAAATGCTGGTGCCGGCGCTCTATCGTGCGCCTAAGCACAACGTGCCTTCCATGTAACCACTTCGAACTCCAAGACCAGACGCATCTACTCCGTCGATCGTGTCACGAGTCACCACTGCCACAGACGCCTCTCATTTCCCGCTGCTTGGCTCAATCTCACACCTTGCCTTCTCAAAAGCTTTCTGTCCATCTCTAACCGTTTGTTCTCCCCCTTCGCCGCGCATGTCACCAACGCGTAGGGGTGACAACTCTCCCCCTGCGCCTCCCCTCCACCGACTGCTGATAAGGCGGGGATGTCGCCGCCGTCGCGGCAGCGCGAGCGTGCGGCGAATCTCGCTAACAATCTCTTTCTGGTTGCAAATTGTTTGGGGCCTAATATATATCTCGCTACAATATATATATGTATATATATATATATATTGTAATGCTACCACCCACGTCGGGTGCCGATTCTTTGGAATGAAATCGGAGGGGGTCACATCACAAGGTGGCAGCGCCGTCACGCTGAAGGTGTGACGGTCGTTCCCAGATAGCAGGAGGGACACACGCTAAATTTATTTGAGGGGCGCCAAGCGCATGCCCACTTACCTGCTATTTTACCGCCGGCGTTGAGCGTCTCAGGGGTGAGTGCCCTGGGTCGACGGATTGCATTGGTTTTTTTGTTTATGGAAATAATGAACACTTCTCTTAGATTTGACTTTTTCACCCGTCAAAATGGCGGGGACACATTTATTGGAAAAAAAACTGTTCTTGCAGGCATAAAAACTGGTCGTGGCTATAGGCAAGTGATGGTGATGGAGACTTACAGGATGTTGATGATGTGATGGTTACGTCACCGCGACGGGATTGCTCACCGGCCGATGGGCTGACGCGACCGGACCCTCAGGAGCGACGCAGGAGCGATGGAACGCTAGCCTGACAGTCACAGTGGCCCCAGGGATGTATGCTCCGGCGCACGGGGTGTCGGCGTTGGTTGTCCGCGTAGCAAATGACGTAAAGCAGGCGCGCGTCTCAGGTCGTCACACGTCGCCTGGACCGCATGTAACGTTGCAAGCCGAAATCTGGCTATGCGGAATAAATTCCGCGGCTGAATGAAGGCCGGGCGGATCTCGTGGCGATCAGCACAATATTCGCCTCTCACGCACTGCCGTCGTTGTCTTTCGCCGCTACTCTCTCTCTCGTAATTTTACTATAACTTTTCTGCTGGTAATATTTCGACTGCCCTCTACCGTGATCTTTTACTAATCTCCTGCTCGACCGCCCTCTGCTGTGATTTCTCTCTCGACTGCCCTCTGCCGTGACTTTTTCCTCTCTGATGTTCAAGCCTTCCTGCCTCACCCGGCTTCGTTCCCCCTTCCTTTCTTTCGCACCACACCTGACTCGTCACGTGCTTCTGCCTAGCGTTTTCATAGGCCTGTTTGCCAGATTCCAGAATCTTCTATTACTTTAGTGAACTGATTGGATAAGATGATCATCGCCCTTTCGCGGCCTACGCCTCCTGGCTTGTCATTGGATGTCTTTGTCTAGAACGGAGGAGCGCGCGCGCGGCTCTCTGCTGTGACTGTGATATGTTTATTGGGCCTTGGGGATTATCGTACTGCATGCCGGCGCCCATGTCCCTAATGCAGTTGTTCCGGGAGTCAGTCATTTTGTTGGAGGTACAAAGAGGGTGGATTTATTGTTCAGGGTTCGGGGAGGCCTACGCAGCTGTGCGGAACTGATCAGGCGAGGCGAGAGGCCGTCTGTCCCTTCGAGCTTCTGCTAATGTGGCGTGACGCTGGGGTGGCGGGGTGCGATGGTCATACGACACATCGCAATATATACATATATATATATATATCTTTGGTAGATTAAATTGATGCTATCTTTTACGTGGCGAGACTCAGGCCATGAGGCCTGCTCTTCCATCTGACCACGCAATTTTTGCTACGCTCCTTTCACCAACTAGCGTAGAAAAAGGTGGGCGACGAAACAGGAGATTTGAATTTGGCTATTGGAGTAACGTAGTCTCAATATTTTTAATTTCAATATCCCGCGAAGTGCCTCATTTCTCCGGCTTGAGTAAACGCAGTAAGAATCTAAACGACGATCCGTATTCATATTTGGTGTATTCGAAAACGACTAACCAACCAAATACTGTCTCTCTCTATTCGATTAAAGTAGAAAGCAATAAAACACCAATCATCTACTAATCATTAGGGCTTTATCCAATTGGCGTATTCGAAAATTGATGACCAAGCACCAAGGTGTTGTCGTGAACTCCGTCCTTTATTGTCTTACTGTTAGGGATTCAGAAGACAAATACCAACGTGTGTATATACCACGTGTGTGACATAAAACCAACGTGTTGTCACCTATTTGTCTTCTGAATCTCATGATGATCATCTTATCCAATCAGTTCACTAAAGTAATAGAAGATTCTGGAATCTGGCAAACAGGCCTATGAAAACGCTAGGCAGAAGCACGTGACGAGTCAGGCGTGGTGCGAAAGAAAGGAAGGGGGAACGAAGCCGGGTGAGGCAGGAAGGCTTGAACATCAGAGAGGAAAAAGTCACGGCAGAGGGCAGTCGAGAGAGAAATCACAGCAGAGGGCGGTCGAGCAGGAGATTAGTAAAAGATCACGGTAGAGGGCAGTCGAAATATTACCAGCAGAAAAAATATAGTAAAATTACGAGAGAGAGAGTAGCGGCGAAAGACAACGACGGCAGTGCGTGAGAGGCGAATATTGTGCTGATCGCCACGAGATCCGCCCGGCCTTCATTCAGCCGCGGAATTTATTCCGCATAGCCAGATTTCGGCTTGCAACGTTACATGCGGTCCAGGCGACGTGTGACGACCTGAGACGCGCGCCTGCTTTACGTCATTTGCTACGCGGACAACCAACGCCGACACCCCGTGCGCCGGAGCATACATCCCTGGGGCCACTGTGACTGTCAGGCTAGCGTTCCATCGCTCCTGCGTCGCTCCTGAGGGTCCGGTCGCGTCAGCCCATCGGCCGGTGAGCAATCCCGTCGCGGTGACGTAACCATCACATCATCAACATCCTGTAAGTCTCCATCACCATCACTTGCCTATAGCCACGACCAGTTTTTATGCCTGCAAGAACAGTTTTTTTTCCAATAAATGTGTCCCCGCCATTTTGACGGGTGAAAAAGTCAAATCTAAGAGAAGTGTTCATTATTTCCATAAACAAAAAAACCAATGCAATCCGTCGACCCAGGGCACTCACCCCTGAGACGCTCAACGCCGGCGGTAAAATAGCAGGTAAGTGGGCATGCGCTTGGCGCCCCTCAAATAAATTTAGCGTGTGTCCCTCCTGCTATCTGGGAACGACCGTCACACCTTCAGCGTGACGGCGCTGCCACCTTGTGATGTGACCCCCTCCGATTTCATTCCAAAGAATCGGCACCCGACGTGGGTGGTAGCATTACAATATATATATATATACATATATATATTGTAGCGAGATATATATTAGGCCCCAAACAATTTGCAACCAGAAAGAGATTGTTAGCGAGATTCGCCGCACGCTCGCGCTGCCGCGACGGCGGCGACATCCCCGCCTTATCAGCAGTCGGTGGAGGGGAGGCGCAGGGGGAGAGTTGTCACCCCTACGCGTTGGTGACATGCGCGGCGAAGGGGGAGAACAAACGGTTAGAGATGGACAGAAAGCTTTTGAGAAGGCAAGGTGTGAGATTGAGCCAAGCAGCGGGAAATGAGAGGCGTCTGTGGCAGTGGTGACTCGTGACACGATCGACGGAGTAGATGCGTCTGGTCTTGGAGTTCGAAGTGGTTACATGGAAGGCACGTTGTGCTTAGGCGCACGATAGAGCGCCGGCACCAGCATTTCTTTTCGTTGAGAGTTTTGAGCCGCTGGCGAACGTCACCCGAACTGAGGTCGGTATTCAAGATCAATATAATTTTGTATGGACGCCCGGATATCATAAGGAGAACTGGTAATTCTGAAGTAATTGACTAGAAATACAGGTTGAGGTTTGGCTCATGTAATTCAATCCCAGAGATTGTTTTGCCATTGTGACACATGTTTGATGATGGGTATATCCGTTACACGTGTATTCTCATAGTGGCTTGGTAACATGTGCAGAAGATATTTGAAGTTGGGTATTTTTCGTGTGAGAAGACATTGCTGATTTTTGGAGGAGTTTTGTCATGTTAATGGGACGTAAGTGCGGTTTCTGTTTTGAAAGGAGTATTATGGAGGGCAGTGTTGTCTCTGGGTGAGGTCAGAAATCTATTAGAGATATTTATGAATCGTTAAGAAAGTTATAAAATTGTATTTGCTTCGAACTATTGGAGGATCCAGGTGAACTTTAACACTTCAATTATACTGAGGTTTGGATGCCTGTTGAGAGGAAGTTAGGCGTGAGTTCGATTTCAGCCAGGGGTGTCTGACGTAATAAAGGTTAATTATATATAGTAATTTCATGTGAGTACTTCAGCGCTTTTCAAAACTATGATTGATTCAATTTATTTGAATTTCAATTCAAATTTTGGTCACAGAGAATATTGATGTGATTTCAATTTGTGTCAATTATAAAAATGATTCATGGTAATTCTGTATTTTTGGTATTGAGTGAAGTTGTGCAAATGATAATTTATATGTAATTTCAGTGAATTGTGTGTAAGAAAGTTACATATGAATGTTAATGCAGTATTGTTGGAGGAGAGTTCCATTCAATATTTGTGGATTGTAATATTTGTAGATCTTACAAAAAAAATTACAATTATGTAATTTTTGAAAAAACAACAAAAATACTCAAAATAAACTTTAGGCTATACTAAAGAGTAACGGATAGTGTGTAGAAATTAACACTATCCGTTACAAATGTTTGCAACCATATATGAGAAACAATTTGCGAAAATGGCGTTTGAGCATTTCTGAAAATGCCGAAATTTGAGCTACTTTTCACAGAAAACGGTAGTGTTTTCGAGAAACTTTACTTGACATTATTTAAAGTATATATACTCGTAAATATAATAATGTGAAAAAATCGCCGATAATGTAAATATTAACGATGTGAGAGACAAGTAAAAAAATTTACATTTTTGTAATTTTTGAAAAAAACCATCCGATAGACCAAAATGGCTTTTATGTCATTGATAGAGTACATTTACCACTATCCCTACCAAAAGCTTAAAGAAAAAATTTCGAGCCGTTTTTGAGAAAATCTTGTTTTTGTATTTTTTTAAAATTGCACATATTGCACAAAAACTACCAAAATTTTGAAAAACATTTGCATGACCTTTTTTAAAGAACTCAATATGCAGAACAAATTTTATTGGAAGAAAAAATCTTTATCTTCAATTTTGTAGTTGGAGAAAGACGCCGAAAAAAGTCAAATTTTGAATTTTCGAAAATTTCAAAATTTTGTAACGGATAGTGCTAATTACACTCTTTAGTATAGCGTTAAGTTTATTTTGAGTTTTTTTGTTTTTTCAAAAATTACATAATTGTAATTTTTTGAAATATCTCTCACATCTTTAATATGCACATTACGAGCAATATATAAACATTATTATATTTCTGAGTGTAATTTCTTCAAATAACTTCAAATAACGTATTTTGAAAACTCAAACATTTTCTGTGAAAATGAGCTTCAAATGTCGCATTTTTAGTAACGCTAAAACGCCATTTTCTCTTAAACGGCACATAATTTTTAAAAGAAAATTGCCATTGATGACTAGGTTTTTGTGTTCTTTAATATTCTAAAATTAATGTTTCCGTGCTACGAATAGGAAACCAAAAATTAAGAAAATGACAAAAAAAAAGTACTTTTGGCGGTGATAGACGGTAGCTGGCAAGAAAGAGTTTGTGGCAATTCCGAATAGCTAGCGAAGACCTAAGGAAATAGAAAACTAATACGGGAAAGTCTGTGCCATTCTGTAGCACCACTATTTAATTTCTTGGGTGAATCGAGAACATAGTGAGAACATACATAGAACAAATATAGTGAGACAATATCGCGTTTATTTAGTTAATAAAACGAAATTCTATGTCGATATATAAATTATTCATGTTTTCCCCTATTTTTAAATTATATTATACGTAGTAAATTCGCATTCATTAAAAGAAATCCGCATTTTCGAACTTAAAACTTTGCAATGCGAAGTTTCACATCTGGCAACATTGCTTCTGACCCAGTAAGCAGCACGGAGTAGGGTTGAGATCTCTCACACAATAAGCCGCTTCTCAGACATTACAGTTTTCGGCCATTATTTTTATTGTGTGGGCGTTAATCGTCATTTTACAATTATCATTTTTCTATTTCGGTATAATTTTTAAATAATTTATGATTAATTTGCAGAGCTGTAATGAAAAACGTTATCGAAGCCATCATTTTAAATGGCAAATTTCGCGGTGAGAATATATTACTGCCACGGATCCCTATTATACCCACAGATGTGCCAATTCAATTTAAATGTCTTCAATTTCCGTTAAGATCGGCATTTGCGATGACTATCAATAAATGTCAAGGCCAAACGATGTCTGTTTGTGGCTTATTTTGAGCACACCATGTTTTTCACACGGTCAATTATACGTGGCATGCTCTCGAGTGGGCAAACCATCCAGTTTATTTGTGTTAGCTAAAGATGGGATGATGGGATAACAAAAAATATTGTACACTCTATTGCGTTGAGGGAATGGTATGGTTTTTTAGTAAAATTATTATAATTAGCAATGCATATCATTTCAAAAAATAAATTACAATAAATTAAAAATATAAATGTTTGGTATTGTGTTATTTTTATATTCGACCATCGTTCACAGCGCTCCATGCCTCTTCAGCAAATATATAACACATCCACAAACACTGACAATACGTTAGTCATTTTTTTCTACTAAAATAATCCTAGGAATAATTTATAAGGGAAAACGTTTGCTGGATTAGCTTATATATATATATATATATATATATATATATATATATATATATATATATATATATATATAAGCTCCCGTCCAGAAGCTCCCGTTAAAAAAACAACCACAAATTCTCGGTTGCCAGACATGAAGAATGGCAGGTCCAGTTTTTTCGAAAAAAATTTTGTCTTTGAGAAAATTGAGTTTAAAAATCACTTCCGGGGCGCAAAATTCAAACCGGCAGCTGCAGACACTGCAGACAGCGGCTTCACCTTCTGCGCGGAGCATTTCCTCGTTTCTCTGCGTAAACGGTGAAACAGTCGAGTAATATTCTGGAAAGCATCGCGATGCTTACACTAGAATACTTAATAGTATCAAGTATTTGCAGGTTCTATTCAATAAATATTTTAAACGTACGTACAGAATATCGAGTTTTGTTCAAAATGATAGCCACGATACACGGCGGCGTAAACATAAATGATGAACCCGATCCAACATTTGTGAAAAAGATTGAATCTCCTGGAATGCTGGAATTGTTATTTTTAGCACATATTAATATGAACTAGTGCTTTGGGCTGAAGATTGCCACGTAAATGATAGTCTCCTGAAGATTATTCTAAATATCGTGATATACTAAAAACGTTTTGGAAATGAAATATTCGTACATGAAAATTCTGAGTTTATCTCTGGGAGCGGAATTTGAATTGATGCTTCTTACAATCATTTTGTGGAGATGCAGACCGAACAGTGCATTGAAGAATCTTTGTGGGGGCACGTAGGCCATTAACCAAACCCACAGGTCAATCAATATCAACAGAGATAAAATAGCGTCGCCATATGTGCCATGCAACAATGAATAAAAAAATACAAAACTAGTATATTACTGGTGTGAAAGGGTAAAAGACTGAGAAAAACTGTGATGTTGCATTGCGTGATGTACAAATACTTCAAAAGAACTCAAGCATTCTAGCAGGCAAAAGTTCGACCGTGGTTCACTGAGGTTACCGGACCGCTGCCATTCGCAGTTCGTATTACGGTCGGTGTCCTTGCATTTGTCACTTGCTGGGCCGCGTCACATCGTGGTTTATACCGTATGGCGAACCGGCCACCGCCGCCAAGTGGTTCGTCCATCAGCCGCATGTCAGTTTTGCCTCAAAACAACAGATTGCGCAGTTCGAATCCCGGCCCGCACAGTGGTCATGGCTGAATAAGCACCTGTACGGAGTCATCTTTCCCCTTCCCTCCCTCGGCACCACCCCCAGCGTCCCGCCGCAGGCAGCGTATACTAAAAGCTAAGCGCCGTCAAGGCAAATTAGTAGAATTATCGAGTTTGAGTGCGAGAGGCCAGAATAAGCATGTTTTCAATTAATGAGTACTGCGACATGTACTTAGTCTTCGGCGAGTACCGGAGCAACGCTCGTGCGGCAGCTCGAGTGTACGCCGAGATATACCCGAGCAGAAGACACCCTTCCCACTGCGTTTTTCTGCGCCTCTACGCAAGAATACGTGCGTCGGGGTTAGTTTTACCAGGCGGAAGTGTCGATGCAGGTGTGTCTCGCTCATCTGTCGCTATAGAGGAAGCAGTTTTTGCACATTTCGAACAGGTGCCTTCGAGCAGTGTGCGAGATTTCGCGCGAATGACAAACCTCCCTCGGTCGGTTGTGCATGCCATATTGCGAAATGATGGAATGCACCCATTTCACTACGTAAGTGCACATGGGCTGCTAAGTGGCGACGAACGAAGGCGGGTGACATTTTGTGAGTGGCTTCTGAGCCAGCAGGCCATAGATGACTTCAGTTCCCGCGTGCTATGGACTGACGAATCCACATTCACTCGAGAAGGTGTGTTCAACCAGCACAATGCGCACTGGTTGGCGGCGATAAATCTACGTGTCATGCGTTCGCATAGGCATCAAGTGCGATGGAGCATCAACATTTGGGCCGGCATTCTGGGTAACAGAATAATAGGTCCGTACGTCCTTCCGTGTCGCCTGAATGGGAAGGCGTATCTTACCTTCCTTCAAACTGTTCTCCTCGACCTTCTGGAGGACGTGCCCTTGGCCCTTCCCAGTAGAATATTGTTTCATCACGATGGTGCGCCATCCCACTACACTCAAGAAGTTCGAGCGCACCTGGATGCCTGTGTCCCAGGCCGCTGGATAGGTCGCAGAGGTCCCATCTCCTGGCCGCCACTATCGCCTGACCTGACACCCATGGGTTTTTTCTTTTGGGGCTATGTGAAGAGTCAAGTGTACGCGACGACGCGGGCCGATGCGCACGAGGTCGTCGCGCGTATCACGCGGTTGTGGCTCACATTAACGCGGAAGGAATATTGGGAAATGTGCAACGCTCCATCGCAGCCCGTGCTCTAGCGTGTCAGCATGTGCATGGGGGGCATTTTGAACATTTTTATAAGTGCATTTATTAATTTATGTATTTTTCTTTTTTTACTTTCTTTCTCTCCTTATTTATATTATTTTTTTCCCTTACAACTAAAAGAATTCAATTTTCAATGTGAAAACAATTTTATGTATTATCAGATATGTTTTGGAGAAAAATATACAGAGCATTAGTGCTGCAGTTATGATTTAATTTGCATATTGTTTATGTTTATTCTGTTTTCCATAAAATATTCTTTTGAGATATAAATCCCTCATAAGTAAACAAATAACCAACATAAAACTATGTAATTATTAGGATGTTTTTATGAAAAATCTACAAAAATTATCCAATTCATATTTTTCAGTTCAAAAAAGTATGAAATTATTAAATGGAAAAGTTATAAATTGATTAATTTTTTTAACAAATGAAAATATTGAACATGTAGAGATATAACTGAAAGATTTAGGATTTGCATGTAAAGTATTTCTAACTAATTTAAAGTAGCAAAATATGCATGTTCTAAAATATTTAAGTAGTAAGGATAATGATTCTGCATTAAAGTAAATTAAAATAAATTGAAAAAATTAAATAATTCAAAAGAAGATTTGGGGTTAAAAATTGATTATATTGCATAATTTTTTTTCCTCTTTGCCGATTTTTGTTGTACACTATGAAAATATCAAAGAAAAATATTGAAAATGACAACACTAAAGTAGTGTAGTAGTGAACTGTTTCTACTCCCTTACATTATGTACTACGTAGTAACCTCGAAAACTCGTCCTCCCTTTGAATTGAAAAACGCCAAGAAAGTATCAGTACTGCAATCAATTATTTACAAAGAGAACTGAGTTTCATCGTTCTACAGAACAGGTATTAGAGAAAATTCGGCGTCGGCATCGATACACTATTAAATTGAAGAAATGGTCGTTACTCATTTGTGCACGCATCTGCTAACTACAATGCAAGCTCAAAGAAACAAAACAACTAAAGAATACTTTTCCCGAGCAGCTGTCAACTGCCTTATGAAATGGTTTCACGAAGTAACTCCAAGATTTGGGAGAAAGACATGCTCTCATCTTGTATCTGGAAAAACAAAGCGGCGGGTAGAATGGTCATTCAACTTCGAGAAATGGGTAGTCGAGGCCGTTTGCCTTAACTTCGATGTTCCACGTAGAACAGTTTAGCATATATTTTGCAATAGCAGTTATTTCGGAACGCTTTCGCTGCGGCAGCAGGAAGTGCTCTTACTGTACCACATATTACTTAAGCTAAAATAATATTTGACGGGTGGTATTGAGGAAGTTCATGGATCTTTTACGGCACAAACAGATATTTTTATTTAGGAAAGATGCAATATTTTGAGGGGGGAAATATTGATATCCATCAATTAGGCCTAGGGCTACATCTTAGATAAACCGTGCAGTCGTTTATTAAGAAGTTTAAAGCTGGCTATTGTTAGTTTGAGAATTCAGAAAATGACAGCCGGAAGAATCAATTCAAATTCTAAAGATAATCAGTAAACTCAGTATTATCTCCTAAATGCTTCTTAGTGTATCACGACATTTAGAATAATCTACAGGAGACTATCATTTACGTGACAATCTTAAGACCAAGGCATTAGTTCATATTAATATGTGCTAAAAATAACAGTTTGAGCATTCCAGGAGATTCAATCTTTTTCATAAATGTTGGATCGTGTTCATCATTTATGTTTACGCCACCGTGTATCGTGGCTATCATTTTGAACAAAACTCGATATTCTGTACGTACATTTAAAATATTTATTGAATAGAACCTGCAAATACTTGATACTATTAAGTATTCTAGTGTAAGCAACGCGATGCTTTCCAGAATATTACTCGACTGTTTCACCGTTTACGCGGAGAAACGAGGAAATGCTCCGCGCAGAAGGGGACGCCGCTGTCTGGTGTCGTTGCGGTCGGTTTGAATTTCGCGCCCCGGAAGTGATTTTTAAACTCAATTTTCTCAAAGTCAAATTTTTTTTCGAAAAAACTGGACCTGCCATTCTTCATGTCTGGCAACACAGAATTTATGGTATTTTTTGTAACGGGAGCTTCTGGACACCCTGTGTATGTGTGTGTATATATATATATATATATATATATATATATATATATATATACACACACACATATATATACATATACACAGAGTGTCCAGATGTGTATGTATATATATATATATATATATATATATATATATATATATATATATTGAAACGTTCCTCGAGCTAAGGGCGTATGTGGGATCTTCCACCACGTTTCACCTATTTTTAAAATCCAGCTTCAAAAGATATTTTACGTAACCAGTTTCCGAATTTCTAAATAATTTGGGCGCCAGGAAATGGTTACAGTTAAATCCCTGATTATATATTATCACTTCTTATAAATGAAAATCCTGCTAGCTCGCTCGATTGGGTTCTTTTAAAATAATCGTTGCTTCTTACTCCGCAACCAATTACTTAATCTGCTATTCATACGAAATGGCGAGGAATCTGAAACATCTACTCTAAGATTGCACATAATGGCAAAAGAAAATAAGCTGACTTTCAACTATGAATTACAGTTTATTAAACATTAAAGATCAATCATTCAACTTATAATGCTTGTTTCAGATTATCATTAGGCCATGAGCATATGTTTGTTATTGCAATAACGTTATCGAACTTTTATCCGTTCTTCCTTCTTCGCGCGCCCGACGCTTCACATTCGACGTCGCCACGTAGAATCTTCTTGTCGTTGTAGTCCAATCTTCACTCTTGCTGAAGTCCACGAGGATCCAAGACCAATTCGAAACTTCTTAATTCAATAGTAAAATTTTATAAGTCCACACTTTTATAGCTCCACCGCGAAAATATTCTAAGTTCACTTTCCAGCATTCACTCCCACGAAATATTACAAGTCTCAATAAGTACTACTGAAACTTAACACAGCTCTCAGCTATCCGTTCACCTCTACGACACGAGACGGAATGAATTAATATTCCCCTTGACAACCCTTGAAACCTCGCCTTATTTCTCTTTCCATTGTTTTTACAACTTTTTTGAAACGTCCGTTGACGTCAGCCTTCCTGTCCCAATGACAATCTTGTGGCCACTACGATGCACCCCCGCACCCGCTTTTTAAACAAACTCATCTCCCGTGTTGCTACGGTGTCACACAGCATGTTTGCACCCTAGCAACCCAGTTCTTGCAGTATCTACGGTGTCACCCAATTCCCTTCCAGACAATGACGCATAAGGTGAAAAAATAATGTAACGCCCGTGTGGTGGTCTCCAAAATCCATTAACCGGTGCCTCCAAAACTCTTTTTTCAGCTTTCTTGCTTCTAAATATAAAAAAAATTCGTGTTCTCAACCTTTGTGTTATCCAGATTTGACTGTATAATGAAATTCAAATTTTCAACGGCGGATCAATTAAAAGTATTTTTGTATTTTGAAAATACAAAATACTATTAGGAAGTATTTTTAATACAGATACAAAATACATGATGAAATATGTATTTTCGATACAAAATACAAATTACAGAAGTATCGAAAATACGTATTTTAAATACATTAATTTTTGATACTGCCCAGCTCTGGATACAAGTGGCATTTTATTCTGTGAGTAGGAAATGTGACACCAGGCTGACACACACCGACGGCGAGTCATATGATATAATAATAATATAATCCTACGAGCAAATTGCGTTTACTGTTTTATCTGGGTGTTTCAGCTTCGCCTCACTTTTAGCATTAGCCCTAAAAATTGAAATTTTACCACGCTGTGCATGTCCTAAATGTGACTGATTTTATTAGTCTGTCAAGAAAGTAATTTGTGAACACAAAGTAATCTGTGCTCTCATATTAAAAATTGCCTCAATCTTGCATGGGCACATATCGGAAGTAAGTGATATGATAACAAACCATGATTTTCTTGGTATCATGAACCCTAAAATTAAATATTTCTGTGAAGGATAAGTTAATGCCATGTAACTACAGCATAGACCACTGAAAAGAAAGGAGTGGGAAATGGTTAGACAAAGGAAATAATTAGGCACTAAATGTTTCTAGAATAAGTAGGTTGATGGACATTGATATACATTAATAGCATACTAAAACTTGTCCCTATAAATGTCCATTAGAGAAAAAAATCATAATTTCTCTGTAGTAGTATTTTATTGGGGAATAGTAGTCATTCGAAATCAATTCACTGTTGATTTCTGTGATTGCGTCTATCATTATGTGAAAATCAGTGCAATCAATATTTTGATGTACTAGTGATTATTATCAAACTTAATGTGAACAAGAAAGTCAATGTTTTAGCATTTCAAAAATGTTAATAATAAAATTTATGTAGACTTAATTGTCTAACTTACACTCCCACTCTTAAATGAGTCATTTAAGAGTGGGAGTTTTGGACAAGTTTTCAAACTCTCCTGCTGCCAAGAGATCTGGAGAGTGATATAAATACTAAAGTACAACAAAACAAGAGCTGTAAAAAGGTTTAGAACTTACTCACTACATAAAAATGGTATGGTAATCTCGTTTCAATGAATTATTAAAGGGGTGTCCATTACTTATGTAATGCTAAACAATGGGAGTGGGGTTTGAATCGGAATTTTGTTGTGTTACATAGGGGGGTGTTAAATTTAGTGTTAGGCTAATTATTTTTTTCCATAACATATGATGAAATAATTCCTTTTAATGTCTTACAATAAAACATTAACAAATTAAATAAAAAAATACATATAAATAAATTATTAAGTTATGATGTATAAACTGTTACTGTATAAATTTTTTCATCAATGGTGTATTGATTGTATCTGTTAGATCACAAAGGAAATATTGAAAAACAATCTATAGTATATTCCAGAATCCAATTAAACTGGCACCTTATAATGTCACCCATGATGGCATGTGCAAGGTTTATTGTCAAAAAATTTCTTGCCTGTGCTCTTCCTGAACTAGACTGATTGCCAGTCTTATTGTTAGGGGGCAATATATCACTAATTCTGAATTTAAATATCATCAATTTTAATGTAGAGTAAATATAATTAATACAAATTGTTTTTACTGTTGTATAATTTATTTTCACTTACTAAATGTGTGAGTGTGGTTGTGTGCATGAGTGTCACAAAAGTTATGCAATTATTTTGGGAATTCAAGCGTTGGTTACAGGAGGTATTCAAAATTTGCGTAACGTAATTTGTGGATTCCCTCAAAAGAATTTCAAAATAATTCATCTAGTGACAAAAATATTGCAGATATGAATTATTCAGCTTAGTATGTTCCTTTTTGAGAAGCACAACGCTTAATGTTAAAGGAGGGCTTAACCTAGAACAAATGTCAACATTCATTCTCTTATAATATCATCCTTCAGGTCTGGTTTGCTATACAAATTGATAAAAATGAGCCAGAAAGGGTAGAAATTGGTCTCTTTGGTGAAATTGTACCCAAAACAGCTAAAAACTTCGCAGAACTGTCTACAAAACCACAAGGACAAGGTTATAAAGGTTGTAAATTTCACAGAGTCATTAAAGACTTCATGATCCAGGGAGGAGATTTTACCAAAGGCAATGGGACTGGAGGTGAGACCTAATTAATGGAGGTGTCGGAGTACCAGTTCAGTGATTTGTTCTGTGAACAGTTTTTCTTCCCAAAAGGCAAGAGTATTTATGGAGACACATTCCCCGATGAAAACTTTCATTTGAAACATTATGGGGCAGGATGGCTGTCTATGGCAAACAGTGGAAAAAACACCAACGGTTCTCAGTTCTTTGTGACTACAATCAAGACTGATTGGTTGGATGGGAAACATGTTGTATTTGGCAAAATCACAAAAGGAATGGTTTGTACTTTTTATTTTCAATTGTGTTTATCATAAATCTGTGGTACTAAGACAATGAAATGTGTCAAAAAACTTTGCAGACAATTTCCAAAGTTCTTGGGATTTGCCACAATTTACATTTTATTCTCAATATCGTGGGAACTCCATAACAAGGTATCACAACTATCACAACCTGGCATGACACTTCTGGCATGGCACTGTAAAATTTCATTAGATAACAAAAATATCAATAATGAAAAGATGGAAAAAATTGACTTTTTGACGGAACAGGACTGTCCTTAGTACCACAGAAATAATATTCAATAAAATTTTAATTATCATTGATATTTCAGAATGTTATTAGAAAAATTGAAAATGTTGAAACTGATTCAGACGATAGACCTGTAAAGAAAGTTGTGATAGCTGATTGTGGAACAGAAGCAGTGCCTCAACCTTTCCGTGTGAAGAAAGATGATGCTACTGAGTAAGCAGTTGCATCTTCTTTGTAACAGAAATGGAAAATATATTTTTGAATAAAAAATTGACTTTTGTCAAGTTATTTTCTACAGCGCAGTTACAGAGATACTTTCCAATAATTCATATGAAAATCACACTCTTGTGAAAAAAAGAAGAGGAAGGAAAAGAAGTGAAGGAAAAAAAAAGAAAAAAACACACACACACACACACACACTGCAGTTTTTAAATCTCTCTTTACTTCAAATCTTGCAAGGAGATGCTGGATGTGGTAGAATAATTCAAGAGCATCAATAATTTTGACCAATAGTGATAGCTTTATTTTAAACAAATTAATGTATAAAAATGTTAACAATGCAATACATAAGTAAACAAGCATATAAAAAAATTTTGCCATTAAGTATTTTTCTTAGTGTCTTTGTTTCGAAGCAAAAAACTAGTTGAGAGCTCCACCCTCTCCTGTCCACTCCTCTCGCAACTCTACTTTGCAGCCCAGGTCTCTAAGAGCAGCTTTAGCATCATATTCACATTGATCAGAATATGTTTGTAGAACATAATTAATTAATTCTTCAGCACCCAGCTCCAGAAAAACAGGGCAAATGTCTCGGTTTCGAGATACCATGTTTCTTATGGCCCAGCAGCCTTGTTTCTGTAAAAAAATCACATTAGTAAACACTGCTGAAGATTTAAACTGTAACTCTCTGTCAAAGATAAACCTTTTTTCTACTGATTAGTATTAACAGTGCAATGACCCCTTTCTAACATTTACAGAGTTAGAGCAAATTAGCTTATGACTTTCAGCTCTTGCTTACGTAACAAATATGAAGATATGACACAAGATATGACAAAGTAACTCATTAGCTCTGTTATGTACTTTGATCAACTGCGAATACAGGAAAAATATGCAATTTCTAATTTCAAGAACCTATTCATGGCTGATTAGATGATGATAATAATAATAATAATAATAATAATAATAATAATAATTATATATATATATATATATATATATATATATATATAAAACAACAAATCTATTCCACTCAACTTTGATATACATTTACAAAAAGGAAAACTGACTTTAATTAGTAATATATGAATGAGTGCCAGTGATTCTGCTTAACATTTAAACCTTATTGTGCAAACCTTTCCCATCAATTATGTTGTAATCTATAATTTAATATTTACCTGCACACTAAGATCTTGTTTGTGTGTTCTCATGCCATCCAGAATTACTTCCGGAGCATCTGCGTCACAAAAGGCTTGACTGTTAGAGGCACTTCTCAGAGTTAATGCAGCGATACAACCATTACCGGCTGCTATTAGTTGAGCTGATTGCTGTAATAAACAAAATAATGAAGAGAAAAAAAAAAGTATGCTACAGAATGGCACAGACTCTCTCATAGTAAAGTTTTATAATTTCCTTGGTGTAGGGTAGCTTTACGCTCTTGCGAGCGGACATTATCACCGCCAAAAGTACATTTTTTCAAAATTTTCTCAATTTTTCAGTTTCCTATTGAATCAAAATATAACTATAAGAATATTAAAAAAGAGTAAAACCTCTCTAAGGAAATTTTTATTGAATACTTTGAACTGGTTTTTAAGAAAATGGCATTTAAAAGTGTCACTGTAAATGAGAAATTTGAAGCCCTTTTTCACAGGACACTTTTGAGTTTTCGAAAAACATCATTGGAAGTCATTTAAATCTTTTTCACTCAAAACTGCAATATTGTGGATATACTATTTGTATAAATCGTGGGAAATGTGTACATTAAAGGCTTGAGAGATTTTTTTAAAAAATTTTGAAAAAACAAAGTAATAGAACAAAATTAATTTTGTCACCTTAAACACATATACCCCATATAAAATATATGAAATATGGAACATATGTCGCCTTAAATGTAACAAATCCATATGAAAAGTTCAAAGAAAAAAAATTGAGACTTTTTAAGAAAATGGTATTTGAGTGTCTCCAGAAATGCGAAATTTTGAGCTCTATTTCACAGACAACTTTTCCTTTGAAGTTTATAAGACACAATTTAAAGCACATAAATACAATAATGTGAATAATTGATGCTAATATAAATATTACCGATGTGAGAGACTAGTCAAAAAAATTACATGTTTGTAATTTTTAAAAAAGCAAAAGAATAAAGCAATTTAGCTTTTATGTCATCTCATAGAGTACATTTAGCACTATCCCTACCAAAAGTTAAAGAAAAAATTTGGAAACGTTTTAGAGAAAATCTTATTTCTGTTAGTTTTTAAAATTGCATAAATTGCACGCAATCTTTAGCGAAAACTTCTCAAATAAAAAAAATGTACATGACCTTCATGAAAGAACTAATTATAGAAAATTTCTATTGAAAGAAAAATATCTATCTTCAATTTTGTAGTTGTAGGAAAATGCCAAAAACAATTAAAACTTTTGCAATTATCAAAAATTCAGAATTAACAGTGAAAAATGGATCTATGCCACCTTTATTAGCATATTTTACTGTATTCTTACAATAAATTTAAAGAAAAATGTTGGAGCAGTTTTTTAAGAAAATTTTGAAAATGTCCGGGGGACTTCATGTTACCCCAAATTTTGAAAAGAAGTTTTTCAGAATCGCAGCGGCTCGACTCGGGCCAGATGGACAGGAGCTTCTTCAATTTCCTAAAACTCATATCGTTTCGGTGGTATTCGTGATCACCGCCAGCCAGATGGGCAGACGTTTTGAAAATAAACAATTTTTCGGAAAAATTTAAAGATGTCTCAGGTGCTCCAAACTCAGGCACCCCCAAATTTTGTAGTATTTTCCAAAGACGAGGCGCTTTGAGTGGAACCAGATCGACCACGCAATATCCATTTTGGAGAAAATCCTACGTATGGTTTAGGCGCTAGTGGTCTTCACAGACGGACGTTTTGGAAAACACACACAAATACACACTTGCTCGGTATGAGGGGACCACAAAACTTGTATTTCCGTTAAAATCTGGAAATTAATTTTCCGCTGCATTACATAGCTTTTTCAATATACGTACGTATACGAGAAAGTAACAACAGAATGGCACAGACTTTCTCCTATTTTTTTTCATTGGTCAGGGCTAGTTATTCGGACTTGCCACACACTCATGCCAGCTGGCATTTACCACGGCCCAAAGTACATTTTAAAAAAATCTGCAGAACTGAAATATTACTATAATAATACTAAAAAAGAATAAAACCTGCTCCTAAATGGCAATTTTCATTGAAAAATTTGAAGCCATTGAGAAAATGGCGTTAAAGTACTAGTGTAAATGCGAAACTTCAAACTCTTTTCACAGAAATCACAGAGTTTTCGAAAAACTTCATTGGATGTCATTTAAAGCATCTTCACTTACAAATGCAATAATGTGTAGAAATCGCTGGAAATACACAAATTAAAGGTGTCAGAGATATTTTAAAAACTTCATTTGGGTAAGTTTTGAAAAAATGAAAGAATACAGCAAAATGCATTTTGTCATCTTCAACAGTGCAATTCCGTATGCACTATCCGTACGAGAAGTTCGAAAAAAAAATATTTTGTGCTGTTTTTAATAAAACGGCTTTCAGAGTTTCTGAAAATGAGTTTTGAGCTCATTTTTTATAGAACTGTTTTTATAGAAGAGTTTTTGAGAAATTTTATACGACACTTAAATCACATCTACTCATAAATGCAGTAATGTGAACAAATTTCTGTTAATGTAAATATTAACTAAGTGGGAGACGAATCAAAACATTTCATTTTCAAATTTTTGAAACAACAAAGGGATACAGCACCATCGTGTATAAATCATCTCAGAGTATATTAGACACTATCCCAACGAAAAGTTGAAAGAAAACATTTGGAGCTGTTTTTGAGACTATATTGTTTTTGTTATTTTTAAAAATTGCCCATATTACACTCAATATGGGACGAAAACTACAGAAATTTTCAAAAACCTGTAAGACCTTATTGAACTAATTACGCACAACAAAATTCCAACGAAGGAAATATATCCATCTTCAATTTTGTTGTTGTAGACACAAAACAATTATTTGTAGAAACACATGAAATTAAAAATTTCCGAAAATTCACAGTTAACAGAGAAAATCGGACGGAGGCCACTTTCATAAATGTATTTTACTCTATTCCTACAAGAATTTAAAAAAATTGGAACC
Organism: Acheta domesticus; assembly: GCA_031308135.1. Lineage (NCBI taxonomy): Eukaryota > Metazoa > Arthropoda > Insecta > Orthoptera > Gryllidae > Acheta > Acheta domesticus. The sequence goes on from JAHLJT010004567.1 coordinate 60,378,832, forward strand.
AATTTTGAGAAAATGTTGGAAATGTCGCAGGAGCTACAGGTAAAGAATCCACAAATTTTAAGGAATGTTTTTCAAGACCGCAGAGCCTCGAGTCGAACCCGATTGACCACGGAACACGCATTTTGGAAAAACATCCAACGTATAGTTGAAGCATTAGTGGTATTCGGGGACGGATGGACCGACGGCCTGGCAGACAGACCGAAGGACGGAGCGACGGACGAAACTACGAACAGACCAACAGACAGACGGAAAAACAAACGGGCAGATCGACAGATGGACCAACAGACCGAAAGACGGCCGGCCAACAGACGGATCGACCGAATCACACACGGACGGACAGACCGACGGATCGACAGAAGGACGGACCGCCAGACGGACGGACCGCCAGACGGACGGACCGCCAGACGGACGGACCGACAGACGGACGGACCGACAGACGGACGGACCGACAGGCGGACCGACCGACAGACGGACGATCCGACAGACGGACAAACGGACGGACCGACGAACTGACGGACCGACAGACGGACCGACAGACAGACGGACGGACGGACCGACAGACAGACGGACGGACGGACGGCCCGACAGACAGACGGACGGACGGCCCGACAGACGGACGAACGGCCCGACAGACGGACGAACGGCCCGACAGACGGACGAACGGCCCGACAGACGGACGAACGGCCCGACAGACGGACGAACGGACCGACAGACGGACGAACGGACCGACAGACGGACGAACGGACCGACAGACGGACGAGAGAGGAAAGATCGCTTCGACATTTCTTCCCCGAACACCCTGTATAATCAATTATGGATCTACTACCTCGTGCTGACTATGATATTTATGAAGGTCTTTTTTCTTTTTAAACGTATTTGCAATATACAGTTCATTGAATGCTGCGAATTCCCTCAATTTTTCTCCATTGTAATTTTAATTTTTTACACTTTCTCCCCACTTTCCTACAGTCTCTCATTTCTCACTCTTGCATTGTGATACCCTACAAGAAGGACTTTATATCTTGAATTGCACAACAGTATCCATATGGTTCTGTAGAATTCCTGTTTCTTCTCTCGTTCCTTCCTCTGGGGCATACACACCAATAAAAAGGTGTTCTCTTTCGTGTTTTAAGTTTAGCAATTTTGCTATTATTAGTCATTACAATTTATCCAGTCATTTATATATTGAACCTCCTTAATTCTTGATTCCCACTTTCTGTCTACAAATATGGCAACTCTTTTTGCATCGTTTTCATTTCTTTTTTGTTTCTGTTACTACAGCTAGGTTGACATTTATCTTTTCAAAAATTTTAGCCAGTTCATTTTCTTCCTTGATATACCTCTTACATTCCAGGTAGCTGTTTTAAAATATTCAAATATCTGTTTACGTACTCCCATTTTCTTTGCCTTAGTCATCATAGTTTTCATTCCGAGATCATTATTCTGGACACAGCTAGTATATCATTTTTTACATGGGTGGGTTACTACCCCTCTCTGCACAACCTCTGTCCCAAAGAGGGGGAGGTTATTTCGGACTTCTCTTGTCCTAGAGGGATTGCTGTCTCCATGACTTCAAGGTCTCTGGCCCCGTCTAGAGTTCCTCTTCTGCCTCTTGTTTCATGAAGCCGTCGTTGAGGTCCTCTTCTGGAGTACTTCTTAGTCTGATCCCTACCCTTTGACCTGTCCGGCAAGGGAAGCCCTACCAGCTACAGTACCGCTGGCATAGCTCTTGGGGTCATGGGAATACTCAAGCTCCGCCACAAACGACAAGGTCATGTACTCCCTAGGCACGCTATGATTTTTTATGCTCAAAATTTGCCGTTTTTTCACACAGCAGTACACGATTTTCTCTCAACTGCGTAAGAAGTAGCAAGAAAACAAAAATAGATAAAGTTTAGATTTAAGAATTTTTTTCTAGTAAATTCAGAAATTCAAAATCATTCTGTTTCCCTGCATTATGCAAGTGGAAAATGAACTGCACTGAAAGTAGTGACACTAATGCAAAGAAGTTAAAACAAACACGTTTAACATCTGGTTTCTTCAATATGTTACGAAAACGGAAAAGATCAAACAAAATTTGATGACCTTGTTACAAAATTTGTTGTTAACAGAATGGGATCCTTATCAATTACAAGAAGAAATATTAGTGATACAATGTCTGAAAAACTAGTAGTAAAATCGAAACTAAAGAAAATCATTCTTCCACCACAAAAATCTGTTAAGTCTCCCAAGGAAGCTTTTATTTTGTATGTGTGATGCATATCTGAAAACATGATAAGTGACATCGTAAAATACACAAATAAGGAAGGAGAAAGAGTTCACATAGAAAAGAGCAAGAAGAAACCATGGCAATACTGTGATGAAATTGAAATAGTCTGTTTTTGTTTTTTTTAATTACAGCCAGGCACATGAAAATGAGTAATCTAAACCTAAGATCAATCTGGAGTAAAAAGGACACCTGTATATTTCAAGCAACAATGAGTCTTAAGCGTTTCGAAGAAATTCTCACCTAAATCAGATTTGACGATAAATGAACTAGGACAGCTTGTAATAAAAAAGGTAAGTTGACTCCAATACGCAATATTTGGGTATCAATACCTAAAAATCTGACCCATATTATCCTTCAAGAGAATTTCTGACATAAAATGTCAAATGGTCGATGAACAGTTGGTGTCCTTTTGTGGGTGTTGTCAAATTCTACAATAAGAACTCCAAACCTAATAAGTATAGTATGAATTCTTTTTGGATAGTGGACACCAAAACATATTAGATATAAGTCTCGAACTAAGCCAAGGTTTGTTGAAAAATGGTCTTAATATCGTGAGCACTGTGAGGAAATAAAAACATTTGTCCTGAAAGAATTCCTGCCTGATAAGTGAAGGTAAGAAGAATCTTCAATATTTGGTTTCAATGGTAAGCACACCCTAAGGACCTGTGTTCCTGAAAAGAAGAAAGCTGTTGTTTTTTGCTTACAAAAATGAATTATCACAATACCACTGCTGAAAAAAGAAATAAGCCAGAAATTATTTTATAATGTATCGAAAAATTAAAAAGGGTGTACATACCCTCAATCACATGTTTCGTGCATATATATGTAAGGGAAAGACAAAGAGGTAATCCTTCGCATTTGTCATGAATCTGATTGATGTGATTGCTGATTTTGTCACATGGACAACTTTGTGCACTCAAATTAGAAACACAAATCTGTAACTAGTGGTGCTACAAAAGACTTTCCCGTATTAGTTTTCTATTACCTTGGGTCTGGGCTAGCTACTCTGAATTTTCACATACCCATGCCAGCTGCCATCAATCACCGCCCAAATTACATTTTTTTGTTTTCAAAATTTTTTGGCTTCCTAATAGTAGAACGGAAATATTAATTTAAGAAAATTAATGAACAGTAAAACATCATCCTAAATAGGAATTTTCTTTGAAAAATTTGAAGCCTTTTTAAGAAAATGGTGTATTAAACACTACAAAAATTCGAAATTTGAAGCTCTTTTTTACAGAAAATTTTTTAGTTTTTGAATCACTTCATTTAAAGTCATTTGAAACAATTTAATTTACAAATACAACAGTGTTTACAATTTGCAGGTAATGTGCATATTAAAAATGGGAGGGATCATTCAAAAAAATTACGTTTGTATAATTTTTGAAAAAACGAAAAAATACCCCAAATTGAACTTGACGACATATTAAAGAGTGCAATTAGCACTATCTATTCAGAAAGTTTGAAGAAAAAATTTGGAGCCAAAATTCTCTGAATTGATCTCTCGTTGAGTTCTCGAGAAACTTTGTATGACATATTTAAAGCACACATACTCATAAATATAATAATGTGAACAAATCACCGCTACTGTAAATATTAACAAGATGAGAGATATGTAAAAAAATTGTTTTTTCTAATGTTTGAAAAAACAAAATAGAGCAACTTGACTTTAATGTCATCTCATAGAGTACATTAGGCACTATTGTTACCAAAGTTTTAAAGAAAAAACTTGGAACCGTTTTTGAGAAAATCTTGTTTCTGTAATTTTTTAAAATTACAAATATTGCACGCAATTTTGCGTACAAACTACTATAATTTTCAAAAGAGATCTATCTTCAGTGAAATATCTGCAATATTACAATAATTAAAAAAAACATCAATTTCTCAAAAGACTCCAAATTTTGTGTTAAATGTACTGTAACAGATGACATAAACACCTTTTTGCTGTGCTATTTTGTTTTTTCAAAAATTATAAAAATTTAATTTTTTGACATCTCTCTTGCAGTGATAATATTTACACTTTTGGCAATTAGTATATATTATTGCATTTATGAGTACATGTGCCTCAAATGTTGCTTCATAAAAACTTTCTTGAAAACTAAATTGTGTTTTCTGTGAAAATGAGCATAAAATTCTGCATTTTCAGAAACTGTCAAATTACATTTTCTCAAAAACTGCTTCCAATTTTCTCTTCAAACCTTTTGTACGGAGAAACATGTAGTACGTAGTGTAGCTAGATACCAAAAAATCGAATGACGGTAAAATCGAATGAACATAAAACAAGGTCCATGAACAACGCTAGCGGCTAAACCGTTCAGACCATTCTCACTAAAACTGATATTCCCCAATCAATTCAGCTGATGTCGCAGTCCCTTGAATTTGAAACTGATATTTTATTTTCAAATTTTCAAAAAATTCCTCCAACATTTTCAATTAAACATTGTTATTGGATAGTGTGAAGGTCGTTTAAGAGAATGGCGCAGGTCTCATGTTCGGTAAAACACTGATTTTTCGAAAATTCCAAAAATTCAAAATTGTTTCAGAACCTTCCTATATCTACTCCTTTATACTACTTAAATATTAAAGATTGAGAGTTTTACTCTTAATGAAATCAGTTTCTAAAAAATAGATTTTGAAATAAAATAAAGTAAAATTTCACAAAAAATTTGAGTACTTTTCGCATAATTTTATGTGAAAGTACATGTTGTTTTAGCACCACTAATTTGCTTGGTTTAGTTTTGGATTATGAGATTACCTTTAATGACAAAGTTCACGCAAATAGAAAGGTTCTACAATAGTAAACTTCCACCTTTATGCCATCCACCTTATGAGTGTGAATGGTAATACACTAACTGTTTAAAGGGTAATTAATTTGACAAGCATATAAAGTTCCTTGTTAGAGGAAGTCTACAGGCTTTGGCATATTTTTAAAAGTGCTTCCAAATGGTAGGAAGATACAATGCAACTAACAACAGAATATGCAGAAGATGCAGTATGATAGGACTTGATACATGATACAAAATGATAAGATATTATACCTTCATTATCATTATTATTCATTGTTAAAACTCATCATTCTAGAAGTTACCTTTTGAAAGGTTATTTAACATAGCAATTACTGATAATTTTTAAAAATTGTTTTGAGTTCATAATAGTTCATAAATATTGCAACTTATACAAGAAAATACAATTCTTAAACACACACACACATACAAAATTACTAATTACCCGAAGTCTTGTCATGGCCATGACAATAATTGATGCTGCTCCAGCTTTGATAATTTCACCCTTCACTTTGTCACTTCCAGCAAGTACTTTCAAAAGCCGCATGCACTGACGATTCAATTTCTGAACACATGGAGATACATTAAGAACAATAACACAAGTGTAAAACTACCCATGAATTATAATTTTACCAGAGATTATTACCTCACTATCCGGAAAATTGACAAACACATCTAGAATGTAGGATAAACTTTCACCTTCTCGAACATCAAGAAGTTTTTCACAATATTCATTTCTTACTATTACAGCAGAAAGGGTCAGTATTACTTCACCAACAACTTCTTTTTCCGTTTTATATTTTTTTAAAAGTTTTATCATGGTTGCCAATGTTGCCTCTGCAATTTTTCTAGCATTTTCATGAGCTTGTCCAAATTCAACACGTATGTCATCATCAAGTGTGAGAGCTCTAAATGTTGAAAATACTCCCTTGATTACTGAGGGAACTTCCAGCGAACTTTCTAGTACATTTTTTAGTAGAGGTATGCAGTTAGATTCCACAATGTTTTGACGGTTTTCTTCATGCTTAATACATGCCACTTTCATCCAATTAAGTAAAAGATTAAGGCAGTTTTCATCAAACTCTCTTTCCAAGAATAAAGACATGTTGTAACCAACATTAGAACCAAGAATATCTGGCTGATCAGTAGTGATATCTACCAGAGCTTTCAATATCATGGCACATAACTCTAGGTCATTTGGAAACCTATGCAATATATCAAAAGCCAGTCTAACAAAATCAGTTTTACCCATGAAAACTTTATGCCCAGTGCTTTTTCCACATGCTTCACAAAGAAACTTTACATCATCAATAATTGCATCTTTATCAGCACCTTCATGAAGGAGTTCATCAAGACTATTAACTGCAATTTCAAGAGGTCGAATATCTTGTGGTGGAATGAAATTCAATGCAATTGATTTTCGGATGTTTGTCAGATCAACTCCCTGCAACAAAATAACATTCCAACTGTATAAGTTGAAAAATAAACCTACAGGAAATTAAATACACATTTCAGAAGAGATTTCAAACAATTAATTTTATAAAATTTATCAAAATTATTTATCAAATTTTATTATTATTATTATTATTATTATTATTATTATTATATATTCAAATTTTAATCAATATTCATATATATTTGCCATCATTTTTGCAAGTCTCTTTTGTTCACATGAGAATTCTTCTCAATGACAGTCTGGATGAAATTACTCACTGCAATGCAGTGCCTAATTTACAGTATTTAGTATTTTAGATTTTATTGAATTTTTTTTTCAACAAACTCTTACTATTCTTATTCATTTCTTACAAATTTAAAGTACTTTAAAAATATTTATGAAATTATTTTGTTTCACGCTACCTCTATTCATTGTTTTACATCAGGTAACATGAGGAAATTCATACATTTTAGTCCTGATCTCTTTCCTCTTTTAATGACACAGGAATTTAATTATTTACAGGAGAAATTATCTACAAAATGTCCTAAGTGTAAATACAAATATAAATTAATACTATCACATTCATTGCATTCCAAACCTAGTTATTTGCTGGAAAGCATAATAAATTTCAATACAAGTTAAAGTTTAACAAGGCTATAATAAAGAACAAGTTCATTTACCTGAGCTTGTAATTGAAGCACAGCATCTTCTACAGCTTCTTCAGGGGTTACTTCTAATTCAGTGGCAATTTCTTGCACAAGTTGATTAAATGCTTCTTGACTAATCTTTCGAGACATTGTGAAGTTTGCCCAAATGCAATTATAATTACAGGCTCTGGGAATTTACTGCAATGAAAAACTGTCTGAAATAACTCTATCCAAACACCTTAGAGTTTATAATCTTAAAAAAAAAGTACGACAGAAACTTAAAGAATCATTTTACACCATTAACTTTAGAAGTTAAGTATTTTAAGTTATCAGAACAGTTATTCAGAAAATAAGAAACAAATAAAAATAAAGTCAAAATAATATTAGTATAAAGATTCCTTCAGTGAGATTTGAGGTCAGTAAATTCCAGTTTTAGAACTTAAATATTAGACCAATTAATATACATGAACTAGTCATTATGCGGCACTTCTACAACATTGAATAAACGACGAAATTCTGGCCACAAACTAACGATTATATTTAACATATATAACATTTCCACATTTCCATTTACGACAATATTATCATACCTTTGCAATCGCTTCCTATAAGTTGATTTCACTGGAAACTTCACTATTATCAAGGTACGTCTTCGGTCGAGTATCAAAACTTGAAGAACCTGCTGAACGTCACGCAAAGGTTTCTGTATCATGTAGAATGCTTTCAGGATATGAGTTTATCGTCCTGCGGGAACATTTGGTAGACTCATGTCTTAGTTCACGTGCAAACAACAATCCGGCTTCTTTTTACTCAGGACCTGTTCATGCTACCTAATAATAATCTATCAAACAACTGTCAAAATCAGTCAGAATCGCTCCTTCCACTGCTGGACTGCTTGGCTGTAGGCGGCTGTAGGTTTACTGGAGCCTGAAGCTTGAGAATCTGGCTCTCTCTCCTTATATAGACGACAGATGCCTTAGATGGGAGGGCAAGTTTCGATGCACGCCGAATGCAGAGCATTTTTCATTCAGTATCGGTATGGATTTATATTCGATTAGAAGAAAAAGTGTTTACGTGACCAGGTAGAATTAAACTCAGCTGTTGTCACATAACATAAAGCACTTTACAACCTCTCATATTTCATGCAGTTTTAAGAAATCGACGAAACAATACTTCATATATAGTATTAATTTGAAAAGAAATATTTACGAAGTATAGTTATTCACCACCTTTCAAAACTTACCGGAATGACTTCTAACAATTTGAGAACAAGATCAGGATAGACAATAGTGAAAAGTAACTGACTCACGAAAAAACCATCGTCCAAAGAGTTCATTAACTTCAACTTTTCACAAAATGAACCCGTTTCGTAACTGAGCAATTCCTGACAGACATTTTCATAACGTTTTTAATATGTTCTGTAATGAACCTTCTCTTTCGTCTGTATATAGTCATGGACGACTGTTACACGCCACTAGAAGTTAGTAAAGACCTTTGGTTCGATCTCTACAGGGACAATTAAGTTATTTTCTTAACCATTATTACCTTGTTATACTTTTTATCTTTTCCTTCAATTAAATAGGGAGGTTTTGCACTCGAACGTTAAAGGCTTAACGCAATCGACGCTTAACGTATCGATATTAGGGAATTCGATATAAGTCGACCGCTAAATACCCCTGATTGATATCGATACAACCTTCGAGTGCTTTACCGTTCGAGGTAGCAGAGCACGCCTTTATGGGCAGCTATCGACTGCATTTTTTAGTATCTGCGCATGCGCTAACTCGAAATCGAACTCCTGGCCTTGCGCGGCCAGGCCCCGCTATTTCGCCGGATTTAGCGGGCGACTTATATCGTATGGGAATCGATCATTCGGCCGTTTTATAGGGAAATTGTTCATGATTCAGACGCCAGAGTGTGTTGTTAACGCTGATTTCTATGGTGTTGTAGATTAGATTAGATTTATTTAAACTGCAATTGGGCATAACCCAATGGCAGATAATTACAAAAACATAAATATACACAGTCTCTCAGTAACATAGAACTCTAATACCAATACCAATAATAATAATAATAATAATAATAATAATAATAATAGGTTATAATAATAATAATAATAATAATAATAATAATAATAATAATAATAATAATAATAATATTAATAACACCAGGTTACTAATACACAGCGGAAAGAAAGCAGTAGAAACCAGAAGTATACAGATTAACAGGGGTATTTTTCAAAGAGATTCACTATCCCCTCTGCTGTTTTGCATTAGTTTCATCCCACTATCGACACAGTTGTCGCAAGCAGACTTTGGTTTTAAGCTCCATGGTGATGAAAGGCCAGTATCACATTTGTTTTACATGGATGATCAGAAAGTGTTTGCTGAGAATGAAGCGATTCTCTCCCAAATGCTGTCTGTCGTGAATGGCTTTAGCAATGACATATGCATGAAGTTTGGTCTTGACAAGTGTGCAAAAATCAATTTAAAAAAGAGGGAAACTCACGTCTGAGAACATTGAAATTGATACGCACACTGTGATTCAAGATCTTGAGCCAGGTAAAACTTACAAATATCTGGGCATTGAAGAATGTGAAACCATCTCGAACGACAGAATGAAAGAGAGAATTCGTAGGGAGTATTATAGGAGAGTGAGACTGGTCCTGCAGTCCGCTCTGAACTCCAGGAATAAAATATCTGCAATAGGTAGTTTGGCGGTACCTGTAGCCGAATACAGTTTTGGACTAGTGGACTGGACTGAGCAAGAAATTCGCACCATGGATCGAAATACCAGAAAACTGCTAACAATGCATCATGTCGCCTACCCTCCAGATTATATACCTAGACTTTGTGTCACGTAAGGAAGGAGGAAGAGGCCTCAGACAAATTGAGGCCTCCTGGCACAACGCAATAGTCGGGTTGGGGAAGTATGTAGTCAGCCATCAAGACGACCCTCTAATGAGGCAGGGCATGAAATCTGACCGAAGAATGGGAAACAGAGACATTGTTAGTGTAGCAAGAAACATTGCGAAGAAAACTAGGCAAGACACGTCGAATAACACAGACACTGAACTTCTGATGCTGCTAAACATGAAGTGTGAGACACAAAAAATGTTAAAGAAATCGTGGAGAGACAAACCACTCCACGGACAATACCTAAAAAGAATGGACAAGGTGCAGATCAATAAAGATCAATCATTTATGTGGCTTAAAAGGGGAAGAATGAAGCCAGAATCGGAAGCACTTGTAATAGCTGCCCAAGATCAGGCCTTGAGAACACGACATTATGATAAAGCGGTTCTCAAAATTTCCCAAGATGATAAATGCCGCATTTGCCAGGAGCAAGTAGAAACCATTGATCATATTGTCTTAGCTTGTCCAATTCTAGCAAAGACCGAATACCTGAAAAGACATGACAGGGTGTGTAGCTACCTCCACTGGCAGATCTGTACCGCATTCGAAGTTCCAAACACATGCGCCAAGTGGTACGAACACTCACCAAACCGGTGACGTCTGTTGGATTGTGTACGATATTGTACGACCAACAAATTCAAACTGATCGCACGATAGCGGCAAACAAACCGGATATAGTCATCCGGGATTTGGAGAACAAATCGTGTTTACTTGTCGATGTTGCTGTACCTTGCAATCAAAACGTCGTTACCAAGGAGGCAGAGAAACGTCTTAAATACAAGAGTTTGGAAATCGAGATCAGCCGAATGTGGGGCGTAAAAGCACAGGTCGTCCCGATAGTTATCGGAGCTCTGGGATTTGTTCCGAAAAATTTGAGTAAGAACTTGTCTAAACTCCTGGGAATTCAAAAGACTGGGAAGTGCAAGAAATTGCTTTATTTGGAACAGCCCACATTTTGCGTAAAGTATTGTAGAGGCACTCATAGTCACTGGATCTGCTCCTTAGGTAGCTGGTTGCAACCTGGAGTAGATTTTATATTCAGCCGACTCATAAGATCTTTAGTCGTGATGTAATGGAAAAATAATAATAATAATAATAACAATAAGAATAAGGTAATATAACTAGCAAATTATATACTAATTATAGTAATAAAAATGGTAAAATAATAAAAATAATGGGAAAATACTGATAATAATATAAAAACTGACTGATTCATTAAACATTAAATTACATTAAGAGAGAAAAGAAAAAAGAAGAAAGAAAAATGAAAAAGGAAAGAAAAAACAACACATTGCACTAGGATCACACTGCACTTCACTACATTAAGACCTGAAAGCATTTCCTTCTTTATTTCTCTGCTATACACTGCACGACACCTCACTTCACAATAGAACACTTATGCATCGCCATATAACCCACTATTCTCCCTCATTTACTTAATAATACCATAAATTAATTTCCAAAACTGTTGAACGCTTTGAGGAAAGGGTTCAAAGGTTTTGCAGGCAATCTATTCCATTCCGTATTCGTTCGATTTGTAAAAGAAAATTTCTCGACATCCGTTCTCTGCTGTCTTAAATTTATTTTGTGCCTGTGATCCACTCTACGGATGTGTGTAGGAATACATAGCCGCCGATTAATTTCTTTCCAAGCTGGATGGCCGTTATAAGCTTTATACAAGGCGCAGAGTCTTGCTACTGATCGCCTGTTTTTGAGTGAATCCCACCCTGCCATTTTCTTGTCCCTGAAAGTAATTTTCGCTGCCCTATGCATGGATCCTTTCCAAGTGTTTACACTGCATAATCTTGTGCGGATCCCAACAAATTGTTCCATATTCCATCATCGGACGAACAAGAGATAAATAAGCAATTTCCCTTGCGTTTGCCGTACTCTTTTTTAGGATGCGTATTACCTAGTGAAGAGATCTCCAGGCTTTCCCTACAACAAAATCTACGTGTTTTTTCTACGTGTTACTGTAGACAAAGTATGTTGGCACTTAGGTCTCTGTGGATGATCGGTGTATGATGGTTTCTCTACTTAATAGTAATAGAACTAAAAATCAATCATATATTATTTTAGAAATCAAGAAATTATGTAAACATGCAAGACAGATTAAACTCAAAATTTGTGTATACTCCGATTTTTCTAACTTTGCCCCTCAAATTCCATTTTCGCGATGGAATATGTCACGGTATTTCGCATCTTAGTCGTTCCGCTAGATTTCGCATGATTGCGACCGTATCAAGCAGTGCTTGCGATCATGCGACTTCTACCGGCAAGACCGAGAAAGATGCGAAATGCCGTGTGATATTCCATCGCGAAGATGGGCCTTGAGGGGCACAGTTAGAGAAATCGCAGTATAACTAGGATTACTGCCCCACGTTGGTATAAATGGAAATGAGAATGCCGATAGAAAAGCTAAATTCATTCATAATAGATGGTATGGTTTACCCATTAAATATTTCAGAATCTGATGCAGTTGCCATAAACAAGGAGGCTTGTACTCAAAATAACTTAGCAAATATTGAAAATGTTGGCCGCTCTAAAGGCAAAGAGTATTTCTTGCATCATCATATATCATCAATACTGTGGTTTCAAAACTTCAAATTAAATAGAAACTGTTATCATTAATAGATTGACTTCAAATCATTCCTCATTGAATCATAGTTTGAATAAATTCGAAATTGCCAATTCAGGTTTGCGTGAATGTGGCGAGGAGAATGACATATCTCTTCATTTATTATGGCATTGTACATTATTTGACAACTTAAGAAATATTTTGATGGAAAATCTCAATCATCTTAATGTTACCTTAGTCCAAAATGTTGTGGACATCCTACAAAATTTACATATACATGTTATCCCAATTATATGTGAATTTGTTGTGAAAATAATTACCTTTTATTCAAGGCTTTAACATACAAAAATCTAGGCACAAACTTGACTTTGACAACACTTTACATAATAAACATCCACAGTCTCACAACACATGGCAGGCGACCGACTGACCGAGCCACCAAAACACTAGGCAAAACAATATTCACGGTAACCAGGGCGGCCAACACAAAAGTTCAAAAAGTTCGAAAATAGTACCACATTCACCCCTCTCTCAGAAATCAATCACATAGTCTGTCAAATAAGTGGGTGGATGCCAGATCATTGAGCACCACCATCTTCTACAGACAGCGGCTGCTCAGCATTTTCTGTTTCCATATTTTGCTCTCTTTCTTGAGGTTCCAGAGGCTGATGTTTTGGAACGCCAAAATCATAAGTCTTCCTCTTTAATTTTAACTTCTCCTCGAGGAGCAAGATGCCGTGTTGAGATAGTAGTTTCTCGGCCATTTTGAAGTCTCACATGAGCATATTCTGGATTAGCTGCCAATAATTCTACTTCCTCCACTAACGGGTCGTATTTACTGCCACGAACAAGTTTTTTCATTAAAACAGGTCCAGGTTTTGTTAACCATGTTGGTGTAGAGCTTCCATTAAAATATCTTCTTGGATCATTGAACATTCGCTCGTGAGGTGTGACATTGGTTGCTGTGCAAAGAAGAGAACGAATTGAATGTAAAGCAATATCAAGTACTTCTTCCCAGTGCTCGGTTTTAAGATTGTTTGTTTGAAGAGCCAACATGATAGTCTTCCATATAGTTCCGTTGAACCTTTCAACTTGTCCGTTTCCTCTCGGGTTGTAGGGCGTAGATCGGCTTGTTGCAATATTCTGAGAAGTTAAAAATGATTTAAGTTCTTGAGACCTAAATGAAGCTCCTCTGTCAGAATGTATGTATGCAGGTGTTCCAAAAACCGAGAACAAATGTGTCAAATGCCGCATTACAGTAGTTGTAGAGACATCAGCACATGGTATAGCAAAAGGAAATCTCGAAAATTCATTTACAGTAGTTAAAATATACTGCTTCTTTGTTTTCGTTTGTAGAGGTCCTTTGAAGTCCAGATTCAATCTTTCAATTGGCGAAGTAGCTTTTATTAAGTTTCCTTCAACTTTATGAAAACGCGGTTTTAACTCTGCACAGACCTGGCATGAATTAGTAATCCTTTTTATATTTTCAATGGAGAATGGCAAGATTTTGACGCGTACCCAGTGGTTCAACCGTGTTATACCCGGATGACAAAATGCATTATGTAGGGATCTGAGATCCACATTTGAAGTGATAGCAGCGCCTATTCTGGAAAAAGTATCCGCCGACACGTTCTCACTGCCTGGACGATAAATTATGTCAAACTTGAAACAGGCACGTTCGAGGCGCCATCGAACAATTTTCTCATTTTTAATTTTACTGGAATGCTGTTGATTAAACATTAAAGAAACAGAGCGTTGATCCATAATGACTTCAAAATGATGACCAACTAAATAATGTCGCCAATAACGCAAAGATTCCACAATTGCATAAGCTTCTTTCTCTATGGAAGAGTGTTGTTGCTCCGACTAGTTCAGTATCCTAGGGAAGAATGCAACTGGTCGACCTGCTTGACTTAAAGTGCAGCTATGGCGAATTCCGATGCGTCTGTTTCTACCCTGAACGGTACGTCCTCTGGTACTGCAGCTATCGTTGCTTTCGCCACATCATCCTTCAAAATCTTGAAAGCTGAGATAGCTTCCTCTGAGAGTGGGAAAGGATTCTTTATCAGTAAAGGATAAGCTTTTTTTGAAAATTGAGGTATCCACTTGCAGTAATGCGAGAACATACTCAATCGTCGCAAAGAAGCTGTATCTTGAGGAATAGGCAGATCAAGTAAAGGTTGAAGGCGATTAGGATCAGGTTTGATTGTCTTATTAGAAATTACGTACCCAAGTAAGTTTACAGACTTAACAGAAAACTTGCATTTTTCCTTGTTCAGTGTCAAATTATATTTCTTAGATGCAGCTAGAAATCTTTCTAGATTGCGGTCGTGTTCCTCTTGGGTTCTTCTGCATATTGTAACGTCATCTAGGTATGGATATGTACCCTCCAGTCCTTCATTTTTAACAATTTGATCGATCACTCTTTGAAAACAAGCTACTCCATTTGTTACTCCGAATGGAACACGTAGAAAATGGTAGTTTCCCGCAAACTTCAAAGGCTGTGTATTTTCTCTCCGATTCCAGAATGGGTAATTGATGATAGGCATTCTTGATGTCTAGGGTGCTGAATACTTCATTCATCGAAACTTTAGCAATTATTTCTTCTATTTTTGGAAGAGGGTAAGCTTCTAACATTGTAAATTTGTTAATAGTCTGTGAATAATTAATAACTATTCTCGTTTTACCATTTTCTACCTTCACCAGAAAAGCTTGAGCCCGCCATGGTGAATTGCTAGGTTCTATTATGGCTTCATGCAATAGCCTTTTAATTTCAGAGTCTATAAATTGGTTATTTTCGTGAGAATGTCTCCTGGATTTGGGAGTGTAGCGTCATAGCACTGGGCGCGGCCGACCGCACAAGTCGTGCAAGGGGGAGGGGCTGGTCCTCTCGTGCCGCGCAGGGGCGGATGGCCCCCCGGGGTCGAGGGTCTCTCCGCTGGGGGCGTGTGTGAGAAGGCGGCTGTTCGTTCGCAAGTGATGTGTGACGACAGAAATCGTTCGCAGGTGGACGCCAGGCTTCATCTGCAGCCGGCCCAAATCTCGAGCGGAAATGACGCTTTGTGCGTGGGAGGTCGGTCACGTAATGCCTCGCAAGGGAGGCGGGTGGAATAAGCTTCCTTGGCAGTCGAGTTTGACCGTAGCGATGTGCGGAGGTGATCGCGAGCAGCGTCTTGTGGGGCGTGGCTTTTCGCCACGGGACAAGAGACAAGGGGCGGCGCTAGTGTAGCGAGCTGGGGTTCTCTTGGTAAATACTGAGGCGGCTCGTCTCAGGAGTCGGAGTGCTGTGGAGAGCAGCGTTCCTTAGGAGTGTACATAATGTAATAAACTATTGTAAATAAATATGTACAGTAAACTCCGTGTCTTTGTTCTTCCTCATCTCATGACGACGTCACAGTAGCTATTGGAATACAATTAGAAGTTAGGTTAGCAAAAAGCGAAACTGGAGGTACCTGAGCAAGAGCCGAACTGCAGATCTCGAGAGAAGGTTGCGGACCTTGAAAAGTTACGTTCACAGAAGAATGGCATCCATACTGCAGGATGTCATGGCCGATTATAGCATCTGAGCAAAGGTTCTTCATTATCAGTATTGGAGTACTGTTGTAAATAAAACCTTCTATTTCTATATCGGCTTCACATCGTCCCGTTATTTCAGTAGATAGAGAAGAATTTGCCATCGCAATTCTGCCAGAATATGGTAGCAATTGCATGCCACATTTCCTTACAAAAGAATGGTTGATAAAACTTAGCTTTCTGTATCTATTAACGCGTTCAACTTCATTCCATTTACTTTGATCTCCACTATTGATTTTTGAAGACCGTTTGGCAACACGGAGGTGACGGATGCTAACATTCCAGTTGTCGCAGTTGTATTTGATAGAGGATGCTTACGATTTCGACCTACACACACGTTGGTCATGTCCTTTCTTATCGCAGGACCTACATTCAGCAGCTCTCGCAGGGCACGACGTTCCGGGATGGCGGCTTCCTCCACAAAAATAACACTTCTCAGTTGTTGACAAAACCGCCACAGAAATAGTAGATGTCTTTATATCTTGATTATCAGCGTCATTAATAGTAGATGCAATAGTATTGGAATCAGAATATGATGCTGAATGTTGTTCAGCCATTTCTAAAGCTCGAGCTTGGTTGAAAGCAGCATCCAGAGTAAGCGTTGTTTTTTCAAGCAATCTTTGTCGAATCCGAGAACAACTCAAACCACCGATGAATGCATCTCTAATGTATTCATTCTTGTTTTGTTCCGCAGTGACATTCTTAAAGTTGTAATCCCTGCTCATTTGTTTCAAGACTTGGAGGTATTGATCTACAGATTCTCCAGCATGCTGTTTTCTAGTCGCCAAGCAGTGTCTAGCATAATTTCATTTCTAGGTTTTACGTATAGAGATTGTAGAGTGTCCATAGTGTAGTGTTCCAAGGGTGATATCGATGTCGTATTTACGACATTGCACACACTTTCTTAACTATACACAAATACAGCCACCAACGTGGTATCTGCTCGGGGTCTCATATATAACTCCCTCAACTGCTCGCCGTTAAACCGAGAGTGTCCTCCCCGCTTCGCACCTAGACGCTGCATGCGCCACCTGTTCGCAACATCAGATTCCACATTCTTTCCCTTCTTCAATAAAAGTTTACAAAACCTCCAAACAGTTAAATGTACGATTGATTTATTTACACTTACAAACATACCAAAATTACACAATATACAAACACTCAAATATCAATTCCCAAAATTACAAAATATTGAAAACCAACTTTCCATTACAAAATTACAAAACATGAAAACTCAAATATCACTTGTGAAATTACAAAATAGTGAAAATCAAATATCCATTACAAAATATCATTTACACTTTGATTCCTATGTTACAATGTACTCCTCCAAATATTTAGGCGGTTTTCTCTCACAAACCGATCTTCTATTACCTTTATCTATCTGCTCTTCACTATTTGATTCTTTCGGTACTTCAGGAGATGGTGCATCTGTTTTCAGGAAAGTCATTGTTTCTCTCAATCTTCACCGTTGCAGGTTCTTCTCCTTCTTGAAAGAACTTCTTCGCATGATTGACATTCCTTTGATAAACGTTTCCCGCAGGTGAGCATATGGTAATTCTGTCCCTATGTTTATCTGTAACTGTACTTCACTTGACTGTACTCAGAGTCGAGTTTGTTAGTCTTAGGTTGGTTAATAATTACCGTATCTCCTGGTTTAATCTCAGATTCTTTGGCATTATTTTTCTTATCGTAGTACTCCTTTCCTTTTTCCTTCTTCCAAGCATCTCACTCTCTCACCTCTTCATCCAAAATCTTCTCTGTCGCAACTTCAGGAAGCTTTGTCCTAAGACGTCTCAAATATCATTTCTGATGGTGATACGCCAGTTGTTGAGTGTGGAGTGGAATGCAGATAATCCAACAATTCTTTACGCCAATTTCGTTTCTCGATTTGTGCAATCTTCAGTCTCTTAAGTATACTCCCGTTCTGTCGTTCCACTTCACAATTAGCTGCTGGCCACAGTGGAGCAGAATGTTCTATTTTAAACCCCTGTTCTTTTGCATAATCTTCAATTTCCACGCTTCTCATCTGTCTTCCGTTGTCGCATACCACCACTCTAGGGATACCATACAAGCACGACGAACATATCTCGTAGTGCTTGTATTACATTTTCCGAATTAATATTTCCCATCGTCGCTACTTCTTAAATTCGTGAATAATAGTCAACTACCACCAAAATGTGATCCCTGATGGTAATGGACCCATCAAATCCATGGCTAGATGTACCAAGGCCTATCAGGAAGTGGATTCCTGAAAACAGGTGTGGTTTGATTGGATTTTTGAACCAATTGACAACCTTTGCATGTCTTGACAAATTTCTCAGCATCCTTATCAACTCCATCCCACCAAATCTTGGAACGAAGACGATTCTTCATTGCTACTGTTCCTGGATTACCCTCATGTGCCAATTTCAGAACTCTGTGACGAAGCTTCAGAAATAACAATTCGAGTGCCTCTCAGTACTAAATTATTGAGAATGCACAACTCTTCTTTCAGAATATTCATACTTGAGCCAGGCAACATGTCCCAATTCCTAGAAAATAGCGCCTTACGAACTTCTATCAAAACAGGATCAGTTCTTGAACATACATCCAACTCCTCAGGGCTAATTGAACGAGGAACTGATTCCCTGGACACCCAGTTGATATAAAGCTCATCTTCATTTGACAAATTCCCTCCTGCCTGTAATTTACCTTCAGGGAGTCTTGACAATGGATCTGCGATATTAGACTTTCCACTTTTGCATACCATCTTGTACTTGTAACCCTGTAACCATAAAATCCATCTCTCGATTCTCGCGCTAGGTTTCGAACGCGGCGAAAAAATAAACTGCAACGCGCGATGATCTGTTATGAGCTCAAACTCTAAGCCATATATCATTAAATGAAACCTTTCACAGGCATATACCAGAGCTAATGCCTCCCTTTCTGTTTGAGAATAGTGTTTTTCACAATCAGTTAAACTTCTACTCGCGTATGAAATAACTCTGCATCAATTTTCGTCCTTTCGTACTAAAACGGCGCCCAATCCCACAGGACTACCATCTGCAATCACTCTTGTAGGCGAATTCTGATTATAAATTCCTAAACATTTCGTTTGCATTAGTTCAAATTTTAATTTGTTAAATGCATCATTTTCAATTTGACCCCACACAAACTTAACGCCTTGTTTCGTTAGCCGTCTCAATGGAGCGCTAATTGTTGACAAATTGGGAATAAAAGATCCACAGAAATTTACAAGTCCTAAAAAACTGCTTGTTTCCTCTCGAGTTTGAGGCGGTCTACATTTGTCAATTGCGTCTACTTTCGATTGCAAGGGCGTATAGCCAGAACCAGAAATTACAAAACCCAGAAAAACAATCTCCTGTTGCTTAAGTTTACATTTTCGCGGATTTATGGTTAAGCCGTGTTCCTCAAGCCGCTTCAAAACCAATTTCAATCGACGATCATGCTCTTCCTCCGTTTCTGTAAATACCACAATATCAATAAATTTTCTACTCCTTCCAAACCAGACAGAATAGACTTCAAAATTCTTTGAAACATCTCCGGCGCACAGCTTATCCCAAACATAAGTCTCTTATATCTGTATAGCCCCACAACTTATTATCTTTCAAATACATTTCAATATTCCTAACCTGCAAATCAACACCAATTTTCATAATCTCTAATTTCTCTGCAGTATCATAACCCAACAATGGTTGACCGATTGCATCTACAACTACAAAATTTGCTACAGTTTCTTTACTTCCTACCTTGATAACACATTCGAACTCACCCAATACATTTAAACTTTGTTTCTGACCGCAAGCATACAACTTTTTATCAGATACACTAGTTGATTTACACTCAATTTTCTGTTGTTTACAAACTTTCCACGTTTCTTCTTCTTCTTAGCCGTTTGGTTGACCCTTATGTGGGTCTTACGGCGCCTAACTTCTTCTTCCACTCTTCTCTGTTGTTCCAAGTCCCAGGAGGTATCTGCCATCCAGCCAATGTCTTCTCTACGTTGTCTCTCCAACCAGGTCGCGGGCGGCCTCTTTTCCTTCTTTCTTGCGGTTGCCAATCCAAAAGCTTCTTTGGAAGTCTATTTCTCTGCATTCTCTGCACGTGTCCAAACCATAATAGTTGTTTCCTTTCAATTTCGTGCAGTATATCTTGCTTCAAACCCATAATCTCTTTAATTCTTTCATTTCGTATTTGCTCTCTTCTTGAAATGCCAGCTGATCTTCTAAGAAAGTCCATTTCCATTACCCTCAACTTTGTTCTCATTTGTTCTGAGAGTTGCCATATCTCAGCACCATACAGTACAACACTTTGGATTATTACTCTATATATCATGAGTTTTGTTTTTTTGCTTATGTTCTTGTCCCATAGGATAGAATTCAGAGAGCCGATGAGTTTTCTTCCTTGTTTAATCCGTTCCAAAACCTCTGTCTCATATAGTCCCTGCTTCCCAATTTTTACTCCTAAATATTTAATTTCTTCAGTTTTCTTAATTTTGTTTCCTGTGTAATTTTGTTTCCACGTTTCTTTATCAATAATATTACATGATGCCCCGAATCAATTAACATTCTCAAAGAAACTTCTCCAATACTTACAGTTACATATTTGGTGTTTACAGTTTCTACTATATGTCGTTCACTTACACCGAAAGCATAATTGTTGCCATCTGAGTCCTCTTCAACTTGTTGTATCTTCGAGTGTTTCTTCTTTGTGGTTCGGAGTTCCTTTTGATTTTCCTTCTTCGCGTCGTCCTTGTTGAACATTTTCGTCTTGCAGACAACTGCAAAATGTCCTTTTTTGTTGCACCAATTGCAGGTTTTTGTCTTCGCTGGACACCGATCGTCGGAACGCACATGTCCTTCTTTACCACAACTATAACACGTTTTCCTTTTCTTTTCCGACGTGAACTTTGAACTCCCACTTTTTGTGTTACTTTTGCCACTGAGTCACCGACCATAACCTTCAATTTTTGCATAGAAACCTCAATTGCGCAGGCGATGTCCCATAACCTCTGCGAGTGTTGGATTTCCTTTCTCAAGCGTCCTTTTCCTACCTCTTTGTGTAAACACTTCTCGATAATTTGATTCCGGATTTCTTCCTCTTCACTGGCAAATTGTCCATATTTGGCTTGCTGTCTCAGTCTTGTGACGAACTTCGCGATGCTTTCGCCTTCCGCTTGGAACGTATTCCGAAAAACATGTCTCTCATTCGACGGGTTAGCTTTCGGCTCAAAATAGTCGTGTAGAGCTCTTTTCACTATAACAAACGGATCCGCACCTTCCGGAACGGTGTCAGCATCTAGGACTGCGAAAAAAATATCTTGCAGCCCCATTCTGCCGTAATGTAACAACATCGCTTTCTTCCGAGTCGCAGCGGTAATGTTTTTCGCTACCATGCACAGTTCAAACGCCCGAATCCACCTCACCCACCGAAGAAAAATGTTCACCTCACTTACATCAAACTCCGTCATTCCCGAGCAGTCCGCCATGTTCTTTCATAAACGACACACACTGTTCGTTTTCACTTTTACCGTGATTTGTTCACATAGGATTTAACCTTTCGGAGCGGCCTTTATGATACTCGTCGCCAAATGTAGTGTTCCAAGGGTGATATAATGATAACATCGATGTCGTATTTACGACATTGCACACACTTTCTTAACTATACACAAGTACAGCCACCAACGTGGTATCTGCTCGGGGTCTCATACATAACTCCCTCAACTGCTCGCCGTTATACCGAGAGTGTCCTCCCCGCTTCGTATCTAGGCGCTGCATGCGCCATCTGTTCGCAACATCAGATTCCACACATAGCATCTTTGAAGGTATGGTCCCATTAAAATAAGTTGGTGATTGACATTTGCAAATGGAAGGGAACGACGTTGACAGTTTGGGTTCCACTGAGCACATGCTCCCGGGACACGAAAATAAAAATTTGAAATAAATACTTATTAAAGTAACCAAAACATTCACTCATATTGTATGAAGCTACAACTTCAGAAGCACAATTGTCAATCACCAACTTACTTTAATCGGACCATAGTAGATTCACTAATATACTGATACACATTAGGAGTTACGTAGTTTGCCCTGAGCTGTAACTTACCTTCATCTGATGCATCTTCGATATGGATTAGAAAAATTGTGAATGTTTCCAGGGTAACCATTTCTTATCCGCAGAGATCGAGGTTAGTTCCACATCGAATCTTTCCGGCTTCAAGTATTTATCATAGAGGAGAGATACAACTAGAGTGCGCGTGAGCCTACTGCGCAGGTTTCAACATGAGGTGGTCGTAAGTCACGTGACTTTGGGACACCGGCAGCTCGTGCTGTATGGTGTTGTATGTAGCTTTTCGTGCTGTTTGCTGTTTGTGGTGCTACAGCGTAATTATTTTGGGACGTTGTGGATACTTGTTCACTGCTTACAATACAAAATTCTTTTTCTTTTCAAGAAGTGCAATTAAAATTTAACTTAACAAATTGTGTTCCACAGGATAAAACAACTGTGTTATATGTCAGTTCACGTCAGTATGCAAGTGTGCCACAAGTAAATGATCCTGAACTTGGCAGTGAGGTACCAACTGACCATATGTACTTGCCATCAGTACACAATCTTGAAACTAGATTGTCTCCCTATGTTGTGGACATTGTAACTTATATTGGAGGATTTTTAGTTAGAAAGTTGCAAAAGTCTCTTGCTTATGTGAACTGTAAGCTAGTTCTTTGCCGGACTGATACTGATGAAGGATCATATTCCTTCATTCAGAGGAAAGGTATTATGGATTGAAATACCCTTCTGCAGATGTTATAAAAATCTGCAAAAGAGCAGAGGTAGAAGTAAGAATACTTCAGGGGAGAGGTGACATTCTTAAAAAGGCAGCATGCAGTACAATTGTAAATAGATGTCTGAGAGAATTTGTGAATAGTTCTGTTTTTAGTAATTTAACATCATATTATTGGTCAAGAGGCCATAATGAATCACAGGATGTACTTAATAAAGGCAATATTGTTTAAATATATTGACCTAAGATTAAAACATGTAGGAAGGAGCACATTCAAATTTACCAAAAAATAGTATGGATCAGTTAACAACAAAATGATTTTATTTAGATGGCATTAATCCTATGTGTATTTACTGGTGTAAGTTGTGTTTATAGTATGTTAGTGTTAGTAATTTGTATGATTGTAGTTGATTTTTTTTGTAAATTCTTTGAAAAATATGTACTTCAGCTTCCAGGTCAAAGACTCTCATTTCGATCAGGTTTTTGTCCAGTTCTCCCAATCCATTGAGCAAATGCTGAGATGTCCCCTTGTTTTGCTTTTGAATATAAATGTAGCTTCACTACTCCCATGTTTTCTTGAGCTTACTTGCTAGTAGTAGTAGGAGTAAAGCCAGTGGCATGTTACTGTTGTTACTAATGTAATGAAGAAAAAAATAAAACATGCAGTTTGTTTATCGATGCAAATAGGTTTTATATAACTCGGGAGGGAAAATGTCTAATGTTATAGTTAAAATATTGGGAAGAGCTTTTAAAGCTCAAGAAAATGAGTGCAGATGGAACTTTTCCCCCATATATCACATACAGTTTTTGACTAAATAAATCAAAGGTAAAAGCCTTTTTTCCCTCTATAAATCCTTGAAATATCATTTTGATAACCTGCTATTATAAATGACACTGATGTGAATCTCCAATAGTAGAATGTCTAACATTGAGTAATAGAAATTTGGATCAATGCATCCCATGGAGTTAATTTA
Organism: Acheta domesticus; assembly: GCA_031308135.1. NCBI lineage: Eukaryota > Metazoa > Arthropoda > Insecta > Orthoptera > Gryllidae > Acheta > Acheta domesticus. The sequence goes on from JAHLJT010004567.1 coordinate 60,402,790, forward strand.
TTTTACAAATATTTTTTATTTATAGTCCTATGCAATTGTACTTGTAAAACAGGTTTAGTGGAGTAAGCGGTTGAAAGTGTCAAGTTGGACAAAAATCGGAATTTTCATGTACTTGAGCAAATAGAGCAGAAAAACTTAAATTCACTTTTCTGCTATAAGCAACATTTTTAGGGTTGATTAATAAATGAGAAAATAACGCTGGAATGAAACATCTTAAGTACGTATAAAAATAAATCATTTAATGCGAGACGGGTGTTCTTATAGATTTATTTATTTACGTCAAAAACAGTTAAAAACTGCGTGTGACGAGCTATGGGGAGAAGTGAATTTTGTGCACGTTTTCATAATTCTGTGGTCTCCATCCTAAACCATATTCTAGTCGAATTTTGAATACAGAAATGCCACCTAGCTGTCCCAAAGTCACGTGACACTGGCGCGAGAGTTGTTGATACCCGGCCGGGCCTTCTGCGCAGCTCGGTGCGCACTCTAGTATATCTCTCCTCTATGGTATTTATCCATACCGCTTACGTTCTTCTAATTTTTGTATGTTAAATTGTTGTGAAAATAATTACCTTTTATTCAAGGCTTTAACATACAAAAATCTAGGCACAAACAAACTTGACTTTGACAACACTTTACATAATAAACATCCACAGTATCACAACACATAGCAGGCGACCGACTGACTGAGCCACCAAAACACTAGGCAAAACAATATTCATGGTAACCAGGGCGGCCAACACAAAAGTTCAAAAAGAGTATCGCACATCTCACATATCTATATCTATACTAATATATAAAGACAGAACTGCTCTGACTTACAGCGCGATCATCTCTGAATCTACAGAACCAATACTGATGAAACTTTTGTAGTAGCCTCCTTTAAAGGTCTGGAGTAACATAGGATATGATTTACAATCGCAAACCTTACTATATTCACAAAATAATTACTTTTCCGGACATTTTTCGCCTCGCTTTACATCACAGATTCAATAATGGATCTATGTCAATAGTTTAGATGCGCGCCACCAGAGGATGAGGTCTGCGATCTTCTACTGTTTTCATCAATGTCCAGAATCAAGGCCGTCTAGAATAGTATATTATCTATTCTAGACGGTCTTGCCAGAATTATTACGAAATTCATTGGGGTTTGAACAAGTGCTATGTAAAGTCCGTGAGTGTTCGTTGGTGATTTGTTTGTTTTCAACGTTGGTGGAACATTTGAACGAAATCCCTTAAAGTAGTGAAGAACGTCAATGGACAAACATTGTCCTTAGTCCGTTTGGTACACAAATTGAGTTTTAAAGTATTTAGAGAGTTAAAAGTACAAAAATATACAGTACAAAATATACAGTAATGTACAATGTACAATGTACAATATGTAGATATCGTATACAGGTATCGTATAGTTTCTAAACAACCTCTTCTTTTACAGAATTTGTGAAAATTGAATAGTTTGGAACGATGCCGAAACGAAAGTTACAGTTGTCAAAACAGAATACAAGTGCTAAGAGATGGGCAGCCTATTAAAATTCGGAATGGGCTACTCAGAGGCAAGAGCGACTTGCAAAAGAACACGCATCATTGAAAACAATACAGTAAAGAAGAAAGCAAATGTGAATAATTCTCTAGGAAGCAGGGCAGCTTTTCGTTATGACTCTCGATTTGACTATTTACACATATCTCATGTTCAAATTGGTAAAATGGAAAATATTTGTATGTTTTGGTCAACTCTGTTGAACATTTTTCTTCAATATGGGCAGTGGTATGTAATTAAGTAATGGTCAAAGGACCATTAAAGGACCATGTAAAGACATATTAAGACTAATCTTGCTGTTGTTTCGCATGTCAGTTGCTCCCAGTGAATTAATTCATCTATATTTTTTATAAACTGGCAAAAATTAATTTATCTACAATATTTATGTCTAATCTAATAACAAAATTCTGAGACTCCTTGGTTTCTATAATTCACATTTCAAAATCCATAGTATCTCGCACTTCAAATCAAATAACGAAACTAAAGTGTTTTGTTAGGTGGTTCAGTCAATATATTATGTATACATAATGTACAGGTTCGTGGATCAGTATTGCTGTTATGTTGCGATGATATGATGAATTGATTTACCTAAACAAATAATTTTTATACTACATGTTATTAGCACATAGATCTTTAAACATACATATTTCTGTTTAAATGTGTGAGAGTTGGATAGGAAACAGATGCATAAATATGCATCAGAACGATATTAGTCTTTGGTTTTTGACAGTTTAAATACTCTGAAAAGGGATAAATATTTACTACTTAGTCTAAAACTTACTTAATTAGACTAAAATCTACTTACTTAGTCTAAAAAAAGCTTTATTAACTGTTTTACATTGTCATAAAATGCAGAAGGGAAAAGTGCTTTCTCCTTTTTATATTTAGTCTGGGAAGTTAAGAAACTATCGTATTTTGGCATATCACACTCATCCACGCCATGTAAAGTGGATCTGCTAATTCTATACAGTTCAGTAGCTTTTTCCTATTTAATTTTTCATAATTTACATTTTCCATTGCTTAGTGCATTTTAACTTCACGATTGGCTTGTAAACTTTAGATTCTGGATTTTTTATTTGTCTACGTGAGAAAGTTACAGTGTAAGTATGGCGACAACAAAAAAGTAATTTTGTATTAAATATAAACTGTTAACATTGATTAATTACAAGTCATATGCTTTAGAAATGATATAAATAAACTCACAAATGTCAATCGTTTCAATGTAAGAATTTCTTCTCAAAGGATATAAATGTTGGGGGCAAGATCGCCAGTATGCCAATGTTACCCTGAAAGCGGTTTATATTTTAATACATTTTCTCTTGTTTGTAGTGAATAATTTTAAGTCACTATATAGCATGCCTA